>CM076569.1:506108306-506708306 GCA_034641835.2 Pinus albicaulis
TAGTGCAGAAAATACTCAAAGGCACATTCAGCTCATGTGTCTCTCTCATAATCAAGCCTCCCATACAACTCTGACCATATGCTGGAAGTAAGATGGCACATGGATCCATACATGAGTCCTCCATAGTGTTTTGGCATGTTATGAAGAAGAATGAACCATGTGCTGCAAGAAGATAATCCTCCTCATGCTTGGAAACCCAAGTCAAGAAGAATATGCCGTAGATGTTTCTATCATCATTACCTCCTCTTTGTGCAACAAATATGTAGTGATCCTGGGACCTATGGGTTATCGATCCACCATATCCCTGCTGCGCACACTCCATCCATAATGTTCTGCTCCAAGGTGACAACGCTGTGAGCTCATGTAAGTAAACTCTTGTTAATACAAGACTCTGTTCCTTGACATGCTCCTTGTCAAATACTCCTCTAATGATGCTGCAACAAATATGGAATACTTCCCAAGATGGAAGTGCTTCCCAATCAAAGACCATGGAGATAGTGCCATCTCCTCCTCCTGCAACATCATGCAAAGTGTGGGAGCAAATCTGCCCTTGCTCTCCCAAGCAAAGCAACAAGAAATTGTGTTGTCTCCCCATACCTCCATCATGCAACTCATGTGATGACGACACAATGAATGATATGAGTAACACATCAACACCGTGCATCCATACTCTATGCTGCTCAATGATGCAAGTATCCATCCATCTTCTCCCCATCCTCCTACTCTTAGGAAGAGTGTTTGCCAAGTGATGGCCAAACTCTTTCAAGAGTAACCAGCGCAGCCAAGCCTCCTGCTGCCTGGTGTCATAGATCTGCCAGTAGCCTCCTAGCTCCTTGCTCATCATCCCCATCCACTCAATCACTTGTGGATGCCTCCTTCTCCTCATCCCGGTACTACCATCCTCCCAAATCAAATTTCTGATTTTGCACTTCATGGAATTTTGGGATATAAACTTCTCAAGGATCAATGAGACCCTATCAAGACTCAAATAGGTGGTAGGCAAAAACCTCCCATCATGGTGTGTATGGCTCAAGGGATGTCCAACACAAGCATGAGAGACGTTATCCATCCGAAGATGTCCCCCATCTTCTATCTACTCTTGTGAGAAAGGAAGAAAGTCATTGCACCCCATGGTGTGTCGAAGTGTATCTCTAGCGAGATCTCTCCTTGAGACCTCCCCTTCATCCATAGCCCGCTCCACCGAGCACCAACTCAAAACCTCTCGCCATCCAACCTCAACACGTGGCTGCTGTACCCTGTGCAACTCTGATCGTCTCATACCACTATCCAAGTCAACATCTGAGACCTGACTAGATGGCTCTGCCTCTCTCTCCAATGGGAAGAGATGACCCAACAACTCTGCTAGTCCCATCCATGCATACCTGAAGGGGAATGATCTGATGCTGCAATGTGCTCTCGGGTTGTACCATCAGGGAATCCAGCTGCTCCCCAATGTGGACCAACTTGGCCGCCGACTTGGCACAAGTCGCTCTCATACCCTCCAGCTCTTGGTCCTGCAACAAAAGGGTCTCCCGTACTGACGCGGTCTTCTCCCTCAAAGCTCGAAGGTCTGTCCGAAGCCGATGATACCGCTGTCTGCGACCATCATCCAATATCTCTGTATCTCCTAGTGCCTCATCGATAGTGGATATATCTCCTGATACCTCACCCATCTGTCGTGTGCTGCTACCACCTGAAGACTCGGGCATCTCCTCAGTGGATGGCTCTACCGGGGTAGGCTCTATCTCCTCCACTACGATATCAACCGGCACGGTCAAGGAGGTCTCCAATGATGGTGAGTCCCGTGTCACACTAGGTGTAACCTCAGGCTCCCTGCAATCCTGTGTGTCCTCTTCCTCCAAGTGTGAGGTAACCATTTTAATGGTTTCCCTCTCCGATACTCGGTCAAGCTGGAAAGAGGTATCCAACTTGTCCACTGTGCGCTGTAGGTCCCTATCACGTGAGTGCTTGTTCCCTCTCTGAAAGTTGTGAGGTCTACTATCACGCTGGAGCTGATCATACTCTCTGCTAGCTGTGCGGTGGTGGTCTCCACCATGATGATGCCGGTGTCCCTTGTGTTGATCATGGAGTCTAATGCCATAACAGATCTGGGTATATTCCTCGAAGGGGAGAGCATCCATGAATGCCTGTCCGAGAGCATGATAGTTTGCAAGAATGTTAGCCATCCGAGCCGGATCTACCTCTCGCTGTACTGTTATTCCTGTGTCCTGTGGCAAGAATGTGGGCATAGTGGGACGTGTGGGGTGTACATAAATGTAATTGCTCGTACCACCGTAATATCCCCAAAAGGGAATAACCAGTAATACACAGAAATACACCAATACAGATATAGAAAATATAATACTGAACCAGATCACTGAATCATAGCACATGGAATACCAGAAACTGAGCCATTTTATTAATCAGAAAGTACATAGAGCGGAGTACAATAAATCAGAGTAAGTGCACCTATCCTTGCCCTAGGCAAGTGGAGACCCTCTCAACAGAAAATGGCTGCAACAAGGACAGCGTCCTAGCTGCTCTGCAAGCTGAAGATGAACTGCGCTGGTACTGGGGCTGAAGACTGATAAATTTGCTGATCTCCAACCGCAAACCCTCCACAATGAAAAACGCTGTCTCTGCTAGTGACAGCGCAGGAACAGATAGAGCACCAGTCACCAAATCCTCCAGACAAATAGATCAGCCTCTGAAGGCTAGAAAACGCTGTTGAGCCTGCCTCTCCCAAGTCTGCTTATCAGATCAGCGTCCTACCCAGTGGATCTGCTCCTGAACACTCAGATCTGACAGATCTGAAGCCTCCAAACCAGATCTGCGTCCTTCCCTTCCTGATCTGCGTCCTCCCCTATCAGATCTGCCACCAAACCTTCAGATCTATGCTAGATCTGACAATATCTCTTCAGATCTACAGTCTCTAGGGCTGGATCTGATGTTAACCCTTCAGATCTGACTAGATCTGCCAATATTTCCTCAGATCTGCAACTCCCCAAGATGGATCTAGGGCTAAACCTCCAGATCTGCAAGATACAAGACTAGATCTGCAAGTGGCTGCTCAGATCTACCCTTTCCAAGATTGGATCTAACAATAGGCCTTCAGATCTGCAACCCTTCCCTTCAGAAATGGACAGCGTCCTCCCTTCCAGACTTGACAGCGTCCTCCTCCTCACTGGACAGCGTTCTCCCTTGCCAGAACTGGACTGCGTCCTTCCTAGGACAGCGTCCTCACCCTCCCGAATAAAACTGCGTCCTCTCTCTGGATGAGACAGCGTCCTCTCCTCAATGAACTGCGCAGCCACTAGAGGGCTTCTCCTCCTCAGATTTGCTTCAGAAACTGCTGCTGCTCTGCTACTGGAACTGAAAAGTGTACTCAGAACAAACCTTACTAGGGCGGGCACTCGAAGTCCCCCGAAGCTAAGGGTGAAACCAGAAAACCTTACCAGGGCCGGCACTCGAAGTCCCCCGAGGCTAAGGGTGAGATCTCCGACCCGAGACACTCGTGCACTAAACAGTGCTGCAGACCGACTAAACAACCGGCGTGCTGAAGCAGACAAGAGTCCAGCTATCAATAAGAATATCAAATCATGAATGATCAAATGAGGTGAAAGCCTCTCCTTTTATAACATCAAACTCCCTCCAAAACTTAACTCTCCCTGGATCTGCGCAGTTTACCTTGGGTTAGCCTGATGCCTTCCCCATCATATCCACGTGGACCCCCAAGGCCCCCTCTCTAAGTTACAACGTCAATCTACTAGGAAAAGAACACTTATTATAAAGTGAGGTGACTAAAGTGAGGTGACCCCTCTTATTTCTCACTTTATTTATTATATCTAGCTAAAGCGGCAAAATAAAGCAAAAATGAAATATTCCAATTAGCAAGGCTAATTGGGAATATTACACTCTGGGCCACGATAGACCATGGGTTGAGATACACTGCTGGGAGTTTGAGACTCCATGGATATACTGATGCTTATTGGGCTAACAGTGTGGTGGATCGCAAGAGCACACCTGGACGCTGTTTCACACTTGGTTCTGCTTCAAGCAGGAAGCAAAAGTCGGTGGCTTTGAGCATCGGTGAGGCCGAATATATTGCAGCATGTATGGCTTGTTGTGAAGCTATTTGGTTGCGAAAGCTCTTCAGTGAGCTGTTCAGGCATGTGCTAAATACCACTGTTATCCTTTGTGATAACCAGAGGGGGATTTGTTTGTAAGAGAATCCCGTGTTCCACTGTCGATCCAAGCATATTGATATCTGGTACCATTTTATCCGGGATATGGTACAACAAGGCGCTGTAAGGCTCGATCATATAGGAACTGATGAGCAGGTTGTGGATATTCTCACAAAGCCCTCGGGGAAGGTCATGTTCCTAACCTTCCGTGAGAATCTTGAAATCGTGGAACGACCCTATTCTGAGGGTCCTATTGGACGATGAGCTCTGGGAGCTCCAGGGGGGCTTTGGGGATAGCTTCTTGAAGCTATAAACAACCACAGGGCTAGGCTTGCCGAACCTTGTTGGTGCGCTTCTGCCCCACCGTTATGATATTGAGTTGGTTCACCTCTCTGTTGATCTATGCCCTGTATGCATCCTACCCATGGAGTCCCGGACTCATGGGAAGTACCTCTCATCTTGGCCAATGAGGTGGGAAATGTGGATAGAGACCGATAGCAAGACCGATGGACGCATCGGAGATCGCCGTACTCTCTATGTCTAGGATGGCATGTGTCCAACCACTTGATCTGGGATCAAGTCTAGTGAGGTTTCAGACCTCCAACTGACCTTGGGTCAGTTAAACTAACTTCGGGTTAGTATGATACTCCTTTGTGTCCTATAGAGGTTTCAGACCTCTGAGTTGACTTCGGGTTAGCTGGGGGTGATGTCTTTGTGACTCACCTTTTGTTTTGAAATAAAGAGCCAGCAAAGCAAGTTACGGTAGGATGACGCACGATGTTTGGATGGCACTGGTGGATGGAGTTCTCCCTAGTTGAGAGGGAGTGTTAATTTTGGGCAACTAGGTCCAAACTCCATGTTGTGATGCTCAAATGACGATGCCAATATTTTTATTGGATTCCTCTTTCGGAGAGGTGCAAGATCGATCTAAAGATCATCTTGATCGGATGAGCAAAACATGTATTTTGAATTTATTCCACATGTGCAAGGTCGGCCAGATTTCTCCCACATGCATAAGAGATGCGTCACACACCCCCACAGATGGATTTATATATTGGAGAATTGGAGGTCATTTACACACAATTTTGGAGGTACTCTCTTCTCTCACGGATGGAGCAACGTTAGGGCTTTCTTTGGAGCAGCGTTCTTGATGCAGCGTTTTGAAGAGTCATCTTGGGGTTGTGTGACACTTTTGGGTGGCTGACCTTATGGAGACTTTGCTGGTTGATATATCTTGCTGATCGCCATAACGCCACCATTCTTCATCTCTATTTTTTGGCTTGGCTTCCTTCGATCTATTGGTATGTTCTATCTGCATCTTACTTTCATGTGATTGCTATTTGAGCCCTAGAAGTTTTATAGTAAATTTGCATCTAGCATAGAACATCTTCAGAAATTTACATCCTCAAGCAAGTAAGCTATTTAATTGAGTCTCTCTTGTGAATAGGCTTTAGGAATCACTCCTTATTCCATCATTGATCTATTCATCTTTGTGATTCCTCTTACAACGAGTCTCCCCCCATCGACGAAAGTCGGTAAAGAGCAGGGTGCTTTCGCTGAGGTGACAGTGGGCTATTGCTCCATTGCTGCCTCTTGACCTAGTTGTTGCTCCATAGGATCCCCTCGTAGGACCCTTGCTAGTTTGAGCGGTAACAGTACCTAATATCAATATGCTTGGAGCAGTTGTGGAACATGAGATTCCCTGAAAGGCGAATCCCACTCTAGTTGTCGCAATAGATCATAGTGGTATCTAGTACCTGCTCAAATAGCTCACTGAAGAGCTTCCTCAACCAAACAACTTCACAACAGGCCATACTAGCAGCAATATATTCGGCCTCGATGGTGGTTAGAGCAACCAATTTTTGCTTCCTTCTCATCCAAGAAATTGAAGCAGATACCAATGAGAAGCAACATCTCGACGTGTCGTTTCTATCCGCCACACGTCACCTCTAGTCAACATCGTAAATAGTTTGACAGCTACAGAGATATCTCAAGAGATTCTTAGTAGCAATCCAATGCATGTGATGAGGCTTGGCCATAAATTGACTCAAAGTATTCACAATGAAGCATATGTCAGGTCGGGAGTTTACCAAGAAAATTAGGGCCCCCACAAGTTGTCGATACTCGGAAGGGTTTGCCAATTCGGGCCTAGCAACACTTCCACATAGCTTCTTGAAGTTGAGTTCCATCAAAGTAGACACAGACTTGCAATCGACCATCCCACATCTCTCTAGCAGCTTCATAATGTATTTTCCTTGAGAAAGGAAAATGTCGCCTGGATTTTGCCATACCTCTAGGCCTAGGAAGTAATGCATCAGGCCTAGGTCCTTCATCTCGAACTTGGAAATCAACTCCCTCTTGCATTGATAAATGAGAAGGTCTACACCGGTTAGAAACATATCATCAACATAAAGGATCAAAATAAGAGGCTTGTCCTTTTCAACCTTGAAGTATAGGTTTGGATCAACATAGCTCCTCGTAAATCCCAACTTCATAAGACAACTGTCAATCCTTTCGTACCAAGCCCTAGGGGCTTGCTTCAACCCATAGAGAGATTTCTTCAACCTGCATATGTGTCCTTGAATCTTGTACTTCAAAACCTTGTGGTTGTTCAAAGTAGACTTCCTCCTTAAGCGAGCCATGCAAGAAAGTAGTCTTGACGTCCATTTGATGTACGCTCCATTCTTGGTTGGCAGCAAGAGCAATAATAGATCTGATAGTGGTATATCGGGTAACCGGTGCAAATATCTCATCATAGTCCACTCCTTCCTTTTGAGAGAAGCCTCGAGCAACGAACCTGGCCTTGTATTTTTTAGCACTCCCATTAGCTACATGTTTAATTTTGTAAAGCCATTTTGAAGTGACCACAAACTTGTCCTTGGGTCTAGGCACCACGTCATAGACATCATTCCTCATGATAGATTCATATTCCTCATTCATCGCATGCTTCCATACTTGGTGTTTTACAGCTTCTTCGAATGTGCAAAGTTCAGCTTGAACAATAGTACTCATAGCAGCCAAATAACCTTGATACTTGTTCGGCTTCTTACTTTCACGAAATGTCCCTCTTGGAGCAATATGTCTTTCAACATCTTCGAGAGTATCTTTGAGCCATAGAGGATGCTTCCTTGAGGTAGAGGGATCACCAAGAGGTGGATCAATAGGATCCATCGAGCCTTCAACATCGAGCATAGGCTCATCTGTCAAAGTTTCATCTTGATTTTCAGCAGCATCATCGTCCTTCCTTGGGATAGGGAGATCTTTGGCTTTCCCAACGGCAGTATCTTCATCAAAGGTGACATCGCGGCTTACTTCCACATCTCTTTGATCAGGCACACATATTTTATATGCCTTTGAATTTTCACAGTAGCCAACGAATATACCTTTCTTCCTAGAAGCTTCCAACTTATTTCTTTTCTCTTTAGGCACATGAAAATCTACCAGACAACCAAAGATTCTAAAATGAGAAACATCAAGTTTGTTTCTTACCAGTGTAGACTTGCTTGGGTGTCTAGAAATTCAATGCTTGATGTGGGCTCCTATTTTGAACATATACGACAATGTTGGTAACTTCTCCCCACAAGAATTTCAGTAGACCTTGCTCATGGAGCATGGCACGAGTGGCTTCCATGATTGTTTGATTCTTCTTTTCAACAACTCCATTACGTTCAGGAGTGTATGGAACAATTGTCTCCCTCTTAATGCCAACCTCTCTGCAAAATTTATTGAACTCATTTGATTCATTTTGGTTCCATTGTCGGTCCTCAATATCTTGATCTTCTTCCCTGTTTGATTTTCCACCAATGCTTTGAAAGAACAGAAATTTTTGAACACTTCATCCTTCCTCTTCAAGAAATAGAACCATGTTTTGCCAATGTTCTACCAAGTCCCCTGGCGGTGGGAGCGAGGGGGCGAGGGAGCGCGGGAGCAGTCTATGCAAAAGCTCCCTACCAATTTTCAGGAAACGTGGGGAGATGTCAGAGTCATAAAAATTATAAAATATAAAATATATATAATATTATAATATTATATATGATATAGCATTGGAAAATTTAATAATAAATATTTATAATGCAATTGTATTTTTCATTTTTGCAAGGAATGTTTATACAATCATCATACACCTACATCATGAAAGATAAATCATAAATGATAAAATTTAAAAATTATAAATCGATGAATGATGAATCATCTAACTGAAACAAATTTAAAAGTTAAAAGTTAAAACATACATCATAGATTCATATGTAACTTTGTAACTGTATAATCATTAATGTAACTACTAGCAATGTACAATGAAAATAAGTTTAAGATATCATATGAGTCATGACATATATGATATTATATCAAGATTCAAAATAAACTTTAAACTGAAGTTTACAACTCAAGTCTGAAACATAAATATTAAAACTTAAAAGCAAATAAGTTTAAAGTTATGTTTGCAACAATGAAACATAAAACATAAAGCATAACTTCTTCTGACTGTGGGCTTCTTTCAGCGGCTACAGCAAGTGCTAAGGGTTGGGCGGCAAGTGTTAAGTGCGGATGATACAATGATACAATGAAAACAAATGAAACCTAAAAATTAATTTAATTAAACAATCGATTATTAAAATATATATATATATATATATATATATATATATATATATATATATTTTTTCATTTTTTTTTTTAAATTGTGGGCCCCACACGCCCCCTCACGCTCCCTCTCGTCCCCTCACGCTCCCTCTCGTCCCCTCACGCCCCCTCATGCTCCCTTCACGCTCCCTCACGCTCCCGAAAGCACCCTCGACCCCGTCCCCTCACGCTCCCTTAAGCACCCTCGACCCCTCAATATGAGGAAACATCCCCTTTCATGTCCCCCTTAATTTCCTGGTTTTGGGGGGCATCGAGAAAAGTCCCCTAGAAGTCCCCAAGACCCCGGAGCACGAGGGGGAAAGGATTCTAGACCCCTAGGTGGGGGGGGGCGAGTCCCCG
Source organism: Pinus albicaulis (assembly GCA_034641835.2). NCBI lineage: Eukaryota > Viridiplantae > Streptophyta > Pinopsida > Pinales > Pinaceae > Pinus > Pinus albicaulis. The sequence continues at coordinate 506,117,471 of CM076569.1, forward strand.
TGTAACATTGTGTTTTGCGGAGGAAGTCATCTGCAAAGACGGGTTAACATGAGCATCCTCCAAACGGGCAAGCACCAGCAACCCTACGTTGCACGGGTTTCGCAGACTCGTGTGTGGGGGTTCCCGAACCCGCACCCCCCAAGCTCCCGCACCCAAGTACCGGATTCTCCGCACCCAAGTACCCTGAAGAACCCAAACGAACCGGGTTCTTCTCAAAAGAACCGGGTTCTTCAAAAAAAAAATTCGGGTTCTTGGGTTCTTTTGGTATGAAGAACCCATCGTTTTTCAGTCAAACATCTAGGGTGTATCCATAACCATGCAAATTAATTTTGAATGCTTCCATATTTGCTATGCATTTCCTTTGCTCTTTTGTATAAAGAACAAGAAACTGATATGGTGTTTTGACCCTTCTCGATACAGTTACACAATGGAAGAAGCAACTTGTATGCTAGGAGGCTTGAATCCTGTCGAGTTATTTGAAATCCAGTATGCTGGCACTTTATAAGATGCTTTTGTAAATAGTTGCTTTTAGAAGGGGTTTTAATTATTCATTACCAAAAAAAAGTTATCTGCTTACTCCACAACCAACAATTTGTAGTGGACAAGAGCATGAATGCATGCTTTGAGATTTTGGAGTTGTTTTAATGTACTGACAATATACCTATCCAAAATTTTACTTGCCTTTGTGGGACTTTCAATAAAAGGAAGTTTGATCAGTAGACAGCATGCAAAACAGCCTGTCTGCCTGAGTTTTCATAGTTAGCAAAAATCAATCATCTGAGTATCCGAATTACAATACTAATAGGCCTACTTCATCAAGTGTATGTGTAGATTTCAAAAATCACATTCCTCATTAAATTTATGGGTAGGATCTTCATCAAATTTATGTGTAGATTTTGAAATAGTTGTTTTTGACTGCCGCAGGAAACTTGTGTGGATATTGCAGCAATTTTTCTGTTGCATCATTTTTCAGTTAATGAATGATTGTTTTCTAACGTTACCAAATCTGTGTCTGCATGGCAGACATGACAAGCTTAAGAACACTGAGTGGGAAAAACACCCCAGATGTTTGACTGATGCAATTCTGATAAGAATTCTGATGGTAGCCGTTTTCTTAGAGTTTGTTTAGTCTTAATTTTCATTAAATTTATAATTTATAAATTTAATTTATAAAATATAGTATTATATGTGATATATAAATTATAATTTATAATTTATAATATATATTAATATAAAAATACCCAGACGAACCCACGCACCCTGTTTCAAAAAATGTCGTCCCCGTCCCCATCCCCGTCCCCGTCCCCGCACCCGCACCCACGTTTCCTGGCAACATAGTGAGCAACATACCGGTATATGCCTGTAATGGACCAGCTTGAAAGAATATCGGGTTTTCTTGCTCTTTACCAAGGGGAATGGTCCCTTTGCATGTTGCTTCAGTCGACACAACCTTGACAGCGCCCGCCACCTTCATGATTCATGTTAAACTCGGGCATACCTGTGACCATCTTCCTTACCCCAGGTAAGGCTTTGTAATGTAAGTGGGAAAATCTTCGGTGCCATAATTCACATTGAAGGGAAGTATCACTCGCCAAAGCTCCCAAAGGACTTCCTCCAACTTGATCGAGACCATCAACCCTAAATCCAAGAGTAAATGCATCTTTAGGGTTTCTTTGCCAAGTACGTACCTTTCCATCAATGAATGTTACCTTGAAGCCTTTATCTTCCATTGCAAAAAAAGACACTAGGTTCTTCTTCAAATCCGGCACATACAATACTTTTTGTAAACGAATTGTTTGACCTTGATTCAAGTGAAGAGTGACAATACCTATCCCTTTCACGGGGTAGGTGGCGTTATCTCCAAGCATGGTCTTTAGATTAGTCTTCTTTTCAACCAGGTTTGAGAGGGCCTCTTTGTATCCAGTGAAATGTCTTGAGGCTCCACTATCAATCAACCAATGATCCAATGTATCCAGAGGAGAGGCAGTAGATAGAGTAGAAATAAGATAAAACTCATCTTGTTTTTCTACAACATTACTTTCATCATACCTGGCATTTCTTGTCCTCTTGGGAGGTCGACCATTTCCATTTCGAGCAACGGGAGCATACCTCTTTCCTTTGTTGTTGAACGTGTTGTTCCTTTGAAATTGTTTTGGTTGTTGTTGTCATCACCCCTTGGAGGATTCTTTTTGTGAGGACACTCTCTAGCATAATGGTCGAACGTGTTGCAATTGTAGCCCCTTCCTTTTCTGCCTTCCTTCAATCCCTTCTTAGATCCTTGACCCTGTCTTCTTGGACCGACATTATTCTTCCTTTTTGCATGAGCGGAGAATTACGTTCATTTCCATTGGAGGGCTTATCTCTCTCCATCATCTTTGTTTCCTCTTGAGTGCATCTAGCCAATAACTCATCGAAACTAGGGGTCCTGTCATTATTGAGAATGGTGGTGGTAAATACATCCCATGGTCTTGAAAATCCTCCAAGTGGATTGAGAGTGAGCTCCCTGTCAGCGATAACTTCTCCAATAGATAGAAGGTTATTTTTGATTTGAGTTATTCTCATGAAGTAGGATTGGATAGATATCCTTCAACTTGTTCTTGAGAAAGAGAATTTGATTCGCATTGTTCACTTTGAACATCCCAACCAGCTTATCATACATCTCCTTGATGTTCCCAGATTAGAAATATAGGAAACCAAATGCTTTTGAATGGAGAGAATGATAATTTCCTTCACTTTGACCTCACCTTTTCTATACTTCGTCTTAGCAGCAACCGGTGCATTTGAAGGAGGCTCCACCACTTTTCCTTGCACATAGTCCAATACTTCATGCTACTCCAAAGTCAGATCCAAAGTCATCTTCCATGCATGATAGTCAGATTTATCATTGATCTTGTCCTCAGTCTTGAAGTAAGATGTAGATGCCATGGAGACTTGTCCAATAGTCTTGTCCAACAGATCTCTTAGTGATCGCTTTTCTCTCTCTTGCTTGGGCTTTGTATTCACCTGGGCTCTGATAACATGCTAATTTTAGTTAACAATGGTATGTTCTATGCTTGCATCAGTTACTTCAATGTCCTTTAGATAGCCGAATGACTGTTTCCAATTTAATTTCCAATAGAAATCACATTAACCATTAATCACATTGACAATAACTGTAGATAGAACATAAACAATAAATGCAGAAGACAAGCCAGGACAAGAGAACACTAGAATTTGGCAAATGCTAGGGAAAAACCCCAATATGGGGAAAACCATTTGATCAATTCTTCTTATTATTTATCAAATGTTCAATAGAGAGAGAGAGAGGGTACAAAAGTCAAACTTGACTTGCCAAATCAAAGTCAAAACAACCTTGTCAAATTTATAGTCGACATCAGTCAAATTCTGCCCTAAACAGAAAGTCAACGCTAGTCAACGTAGCAACAAACAATCCACAATGTAGCTCGGTCAAACCTAGTTAAACTTTGCCTTCTTTGATGGTCAAAGTCAACCCAAAATAGTCAATAAAACAACGGTCAAACTTATACAAAATCTGAATTTCTGTCTTGCGGTCAACCCTGCGGTTAGCCCAATCAACATGCCCAGAAAACCTCGGTTCCTGTGTCAATTAATGCAGCCTTCCAAAACTGAAATTTTGGCACAAAAAATACAGTTAAAGGAGGTCAAAAAGGCCCTGGTAAACGCTGGTCAAACCCTGCAACAAATCTTGAAATTAGACCTCTGTAATTCGTCCTCTTTCAACCACACGTGTGAAAGAAGAAGAGTTGCTCCTGTAATTTGTATGACCCAATTAGATGAGGAGGGAGAAATGATGTTGTGTGATGATACCACATAAGGTTTGAGGTCTCTCTTATTTATACAAGTCATTGAGGGTCAAGAGACATGTCCATTGGCCTTCATGAGCCTACATGATGATGTGGCCGAGCTTGGAAATTTGCACATGTGTGGGCTTGACCTCAAAAACATATTTTTCCTTGTCCAAATTTGATGATCTTTAGGTCGATTTTGGTCCTTTTGAAAAGAGGAATTCAATGAACTAATCATCTCCATCAAATGAGCTATCCAAAGTGGAATTTGGCCCTAGTTGCCAATTTTAACATCAACTCTCTCTTTTTCTTCAGGAGGCCATAGCTGATGTTCATCAAATGAACTCTCCTTCCATCCTCTTCACATGCTTTTGCAATATGTCGTACCAGGGATCCATGTCATATCCAAGTAAATAATCAATATCAGAGTTGTTAAATTATAATAACCTCTTAAACAAGGTGTCAAGTTCTGTTATTTGCTTCCTCGGAAATCAACATTTCTTTGCATGCTTTATCTCCATATTGTAACAAGATTCTGCTTCATCTTTCAATCATCAATGTGTTCTGGGAACGAACGCATTAACTAGAAACTTCAACATTAACTAGGAGCCATCGACAAGCACAAGTGCTACTTTGCGTTGTTTTTCCGTCCTTCTCATCTTGCTTTCATTATATACCTGTAATCCACGAGAGTACAACCAAGAGAAATATACAAAGACTATAGCATGATGTCAATTATGTCAATCTAGGGTTTTTGAGGTTTCTTAGAAGATGTACTTCTATGTTTCTTGTTACAAACCCTATATTTCTTGATTTAATTCTTACTAGGGTTTTTACTTTTTAACAGAAACACCAGTCCTAGGATTTTGACTTTCAATCCCTAGGGTTGTTAAAATTGGCAACTAGGGCGAAATTCAACCAAGTTGGGACAACTCATTTGATGGAGATGATGATTGCATTAAATTCCTCTTTTTGAGAGGACCAAAATTGATATAAAGATAATCCGATTTGGACAAGCAAAAGTGCGTTTTTGAATTTATGCTCACATGTGCAAATTTTTCAGGTCGGCCACATCATTATGTGGCTCATGAAGCCCAATGGACATTACTCTTCACCCTCAACGACTTGTATAAATACAAGTGACCTCTTACCTCATTTGGCATTATCATCACTCACACATTCTCTCTCCTTCTCTCATTGGTTCGTACAACATTGGGATTTCTCTCTCCCCTGAGTGGGGCACAAGGAGGTCGAATTACAGGACAGAATTGCCGGGCCGACAATCTCATAAATTTTTGCAGTTTGACCATGGTTGACTTTGAATTTTGGGCATCCTTTGACTGCGATTTTTGGAGGATCATCTGTCTTTTTAGGCTGCATTTCTGCGCACAGAAATCGAGGGAATCTGGGCACTTTGACCAGCGCTGACTTCAGGGTCGAGTGCAACTTTGACCGGAAAAAATTACAGCAATTTTTCTCTCTCCTTTGACCAAATTTGACTGGACTGTTTTGGGCTGATTTTGACCATTAAGGAAGGCTGAGTTTGACTGTGGTTGACCGAGCTCAAGGAGGCAAGTTTGACACCTGCGTTGATCATCTTTGACTTTCTGGTTAGGGCTGATTTGACTGCAGTTGACTGCAGATTTTGACAGGGCTGTTTTGACTTGAATTTGGCAAGTCAATTTTGACTTTTGTACTTTCTCTCTCTGCTGAACATTTTGATATAATAATAAGAAGAATTGATCAAAGGGTTTTGCCCACATTGGGGTTTTTCCTTGGCATCCGCCAAATCTGGTGTCCTCGTCTTGGCTTGTATTCTGCATTTTATTTTATGTTCTATCTACAGTCACTGTCAATGTGATTGCTATTGGAAATTGAAATTAACCATAAATCACATTGAAATTGTTGTGCCATAGAATTGATGCATCTCCTAGCGAAGACCACCATGCACTTAGGTTTGAACCTAGGGCACACCACCAACGGACTATGACATGATTAATACCTCATCAAACATTATGAAAAGGCTTGATCATCAACCCTGCATGTAGTACCCCTGCATCTAACTTGTATTTAGGAAAAATACATCAACAAGTGTGCTGACATCATCACACACTTTCCACCTAGGTGATGTCTACATTCTAGTAAATATTACAATATCAAGTCATATCACCTAGCAAAATCTCTCCAAAATAAAGGGCAAAACCACTACACCTCCATCATTTAACTACATGAACATTATAAGAGAAAGGGACAATAACAATGCTAACCCATCCAATTGTCAAGTATGTCCCCACCACGCATCCATCACAAGAGGACCATGTAGATCACCTGTCCTAATGACAAATCAACAATACAATATCAACACACCAAGTCATTATGAAACTCCAACAGTGTCATGAAACAGTTGCCTCCTAACACCATCATCTAATCCCTTGGGAGGCTAAAACTGTCATCCATATTCGAGATAAGAGATCAACAACTCCAAAATGAGATAACATGTCCAAAACTATTAATATGCAACCAAGGGGTGATCAACAAGGCAGATGCTTGAGAGAAGGCCACCAAATCAGCAAACACAATCATACAGTCAAGGAGAAGTGAGGTTCCCCCAATCAAATACCTCCATCAAAAGTTCCAATGCCATGAAAAGACAGGGTTCCATGAAGGTGTATCTCCCCAAGTTGGTCCAATGCTCCAAGATACCAACTGCAAATCTCCATTGATGTGATAAAAATCACGGTGTGGAACCTCATACAATATGACGTGTAACAGGGATTCTTCCTTGACGTCTTTAGAACCCTTGTCCATTTTCTTAGTTTGGTTCTATAGGGCTTGATAGTATCTGTTTTGACACTCCCCTTGTACTGTTATTTCTTTGACATTCTAACAGATATGCTTTATCGGTCTCTATTCTTACTCATACTTGGTCAAGGTAAACCTATTTAAACAATTGTCATTATTTTCCACTTGAATTGTGTGAAGAATGCGTGGAGTCACTAGCAAGTTACTATCCACTATAGAGTGGTGGTGATTGTAATTGACACTGAACATTGGTGGAGGATCTTGTATAAGAGGTTTGGGATGGTTGTAATTCCATCACCTTGTGCATAGGTTAGTTGCCACATACGCCCAGTGATGGAGTAGATTACAAATATGCTATGATGGGTTACACTCGTGTTGTAATATCCATGTTCAAAAGTTTGTCCAATCTGAGAGGCTACGTTCCATGGATGCAACCTATTTTCACGATCATTACTGACATACATTTTAATTGAAAGGTCAGCCTTGTAAATAAAGTTCTAAACTCTGTTTATTCCAAAATCAGATGTCTTGTTTGTGTTTTGACTGGTAGAGTCGTTCTTGTCTCCGTCTGGATACATTTGCTTGTATTGAAATCTATTCATTTTAGGTATTGTTATGTATTTCCTAATACTTTGAAAAGTTTTGTGGTTTTTGAAATCACACCATCATTCTTATTTTCTATGGCAGATGTGAAGAGCATGGTTTCTACTGGTTTGACAGCTTTAGCTTCTACAAGTTTTGATTTGAAGTCTGCGGTCTCTGGAATGCAAAAGATGCGTATTTTGTGCATTGGAAATGGTGGGGGCACTATACCACTTTTCTTAGCAAGTAAAATCAAAGGTAGGTAATGATATATGGACTCTATGTACATGAATAAAATGTTTTATTTCCTGCACAAAGAAGTGTAGAATATGACACATCTACTCTCCAGTAAAAAAGGAAATGCCAGATTACATCAACTTGATTTGAATACCAGTTAGGAAGAGAAAAATAATATGATTGGTTTGAAGTTTCTTTCAATAAGTAAGAAATGTATTTTTTTTGTGGTACGGCAATATGCATATAATGAAATTATTGTGTTGAAAGGCCCTTTCTACAACCCAGTATGAGGGAAATGTGTAATTCCCTCTGTGCTAAACATGGAGTTGACATGTGGCATGTCAATAACAAAAAGAATATTTCAGTGTCGGCCATAAATACAATCTTTTAATTCCCACCTTAATTTTTGTGTGTGTGTGTGTAGAGAGAGAGAGAGAGAGGGGGGTGGGGGTAAAAAATTATTATTCTAATAATAAGTGCTTTTTATATTTCAGTATCTGGTAGTTGCTTTCTACTTCCTAGTATGAGGTAGATGTGTAATTCCATTAGTGCTTAGCATGGAGTTGAGATGTGGCATATAAAGAACTAGCATAAAACAAACTTTATTCCGATCTATCAAGCATTGAGAGAGATCAAATCCTCGAGGTGAAAACCTTTTCTCAAGTTTTCTCAGACTAAAAAGGATTTTCATCTCAAGGGATTTGATCCCTCATGGTGCAGGATAAATCTGGAATTAAAATGGATCTATGCTGGTTAATAGCTTTTGTTTTGCTTCATACATAATTCATGGAAATATCATAAGTGGAATACATAGAGCTCTCTTTCATCAGCAATGTGGACATGGAGTAAGGAAATCATGTTGAAGTTTATGTTTTGTCTTTTCATTAAAAGAGCTGTTATACTATAAATATAGCTTTTCCATTACATCAGTTTTCTTATTTGGCAGAGCACTTTATGCTATACCACTGTAAGCTTATGCTATACCCCATGTTTAGCCATTTAAACTGAACCTGTTCATTTGTAGTTGTAGGTTGATGAATCATGATACCCAAAGTCACAGAAAAATAGTATACATGAATCAGAGGGACAGTTTAAAAATTTACAACTGTACGTTCAGCTGCCACCAATTCTTCCCATGATTGCTTGGTTGTTCTCTCTGGCTATTGCAAAAAATTCCTTGCAACACCTTAATGGGTTTTCTCTTCTTCAATTCCATTATCTTGAAAAAGTCATTTACTACTGGCATTCGTTTTATCACTTGAGTTGGTTTCTTTTGCCATGTCAACCATTCTATGAAGCTTGTTTGATACATTTTGCTGGGTTCTTGTTCGCTCACTGTCATAATCTATGTTGCCAGGAAACATGGGGACAGGAACGGGAACGGGGACGTGTGCGTCATTTTTTGAAACACGGTGTGTGGGTTCGTCGGGGGTATATATATATTTTATAAATTATAATACATATAAATTTGTAAATTTTCCAACTTTAAACATGAAAACTAAAATATTTATGATTTAAACTTTAAAGATTTAAACATGTGCATCATTGAACATTGAACATTCACATTGAAATTTCAAAATTTCTAGTTTGATATCAAGTGCAAATTGGAGTTTACACATACTTGTAAATTTGGCCCCAAGCCAATTGCGCCCAAAACTCTGGTAGGGAAAGAGAAGGCCAAAAGAGTGATTAGAAAAGCAAGTGATGTCGGTTGGCCATGAGAGAATGTGGAGATTATAGTAAAAAAACAAGAGTTTGGAGTTGTAGTATATGGCAGTAGACTGTTTATTATGGTTGCTTCAAGATTCTAATACTCGTCATAAGGAAGCTTTCCCATCTTTGACATCATGGGATGATTTACTATTTAGAATTAAATTTTAATTTATTAATTTTGTTATGCAAAATGTGAAGTTTTAACACACAGAAATTAGAATTAATTCATGCCGCACGGTGAATCTTCAAGAGCTACCTGTGAATCTTCAATCAGGGGTTGCATCTCTGTGGGAACCTCCAGTCACCAACACACACACTAGTGAATACCCCAAACAAACCAGGGAATGCTCGTTGTCTCAATAGTCAAACTGAATGGCTGTTGTCTCAAACGAAATGTTGTTGTCGAAGAGTGGAGCGATTTTAGGTTTTATGGGTTATGTATTCACCTTTTGACTTTCCACGATTTTTTTTATTTAAATTTTTATTCAAAATATTGTTCAACAAAGAACCCTAAAGAACCTGATTTTGGGGTTCCAAGTATCCTAAACGTGAAACACACCCAAATTTTTTTAATGAAGAACCTGGTTCTTGGTAGAAGAACCTGGTTCTTATAGGTTAGTTTCAAAAGAACCCGTACCCGAATCGAGTTCTTGGGGATGAGAACCCGGGACGGGTTCGAGAACCCCACCGCTGGGTTCGCGAACCTATGCAATACTGGTCATAATCCTGCTCATCAAGAAGTGGAGCGATTCATCAATCAACTAAATCCCTGGATCTCATAGCTAAATCCAAAGTTCACAACTCCCAACCCCTATTGACTACTGCTGTGTAGTACTAATGGCTATTGGAACCCATCCGTGCCTCGTCTCTAATCCCTGTATGCAATCAATAGATGGACACTAGGCTTCAAGAATTAGGCCGGTGCATGCTAAACCGCCTTGCTCTTGCTAGATCGCACATTGAAATTTTCTATCCTGTCTCCTGATGATGTACCCAAATACTGCCTCGGGCATATACACCCTCCTGTAAAAGAGGTCTACCATCCACTGTACCTCCTACTCATATAATGCCTCGGAATGTCATGCTGAAGGTGTATCACACAACTCTCTCATGTTCACCTCCCTAAGTGTGAACTCAAGAGCGAAACATATGCGACCCTTGTAATAGATCACGCCATCCCTAAGCCTGTATCCATCAACTCGCACACTGATCATATGCCTCAATTGGAAGTCTCTCTCCTGTCCATGATGCATTGTGTCTCAACCATCTTAGGTGAGCCTCTTGTGTCTAGCTGCTCATGATGAGAGCATCAAGGGGCAACACCCAAACTCTCCGCAATTGTAAGCAATACTGGAGAGTGATAGGGGTGTGGGTCCCCAAGGGTATGATCAAGAGTCCATATGAAAACCCAAGGGTAGTCTTGTGAATGTTCCTCTCTCTGGCTCTGATCTGATGATATCTCAATCGAAGACTACTCTTTGATGAACGTGATACTCCCATATTCTCATCTATCCCCTCATCGATCTTGGGTTAGCCAAACCCAATAGTATGCCTGACGCTCCTGTCAGGAGGTCTCCTTGGAGGAAACACTCCAAAATATTGCTGCACAACACCATACACCATTGCATACAACCATGTATCCCTGTACTCCTCAACATACCACTGTACACCGCAACACATCTCTGTGTACCACTGGATACCATTGCCTGCCACTGTACCATCTTGTATCGTCTGGTATCTCGCATGTATCAATGTATTCATCACAACACTAGTGAATCCACTGTGATGTGAATCACCCTTCCTAATCCGCCCTGGTAAATCTAAGTAGAATAGCTCCTCACTTGCTAGTGGGGGTGTCATTGTTGTACTAATCCTCGGTTGCCCCTATGCCCAGTACATCAATGGAAGAACATCATCTCCATATGATGCCCTGCCTAGTGGCATATCAATGCCATCCCGTCCGAATGACTCTTGCGAAGGTATGTTGACTGTTACCACTCAAAATAGCAGGGGTCCTAGGAGGGGATCATATGGAGCAACTACTAGGTTAAGGGGCAATAATGGAGCAATAGCCCATCGTCACCTCAGTTAAAGCTCCTTGCTTTTTAGGGACTTTCACCGATGGGAGGAGACTCGATATAAGGGGAATCACGAAATGAATGGACCAATGATAAGATAAGTAGTTATTCCTAAACCCTATTCTTAAGAGAGCCTCAAACAAATAACTTACTTGCTTGAGAAGCAAGGTGATAGGATTTCTAGGAAGAGTTAAGAGGATGCTTGACCCTAGGTTTAGAGGATATGCCTTGACAATGGGCTTCCTAGACTTAAGGATCCTTATGGAAAAATGGATGCTATGCAATCCTTGTGGATTTTGATTTGTAGGGTTGCGGGACCACAAAGAATCGAAGTGGACACAAACTAGGTCAAGGGTATGGAGTTTGTCGATCAAGGAGAGGCTTGGCCTAATTAGATAAGAGAATAGGATAAAAGGACTAATTTTCTTTTGGGATTTGAATGCAATGATCCAAGTACCAACCCAAGCCAACTTAGGGAAAGAATTGGTCTTATGGCTAGGGCTTGCTCTATCTCGAGATCCCACCGTCGGATTTGCCTCAAACTTGGAGGACCTCTATAGAAAAGGCCAATGCAGTAGTGGACCAAAAATCGAAGGGTTTGGATGGCTACAATGAAATTCGTGTGATGCCCTAGGTGACCTACTAGGGTTGGGCCTAAAAGGAGAAGAAAAAGGCAAGACAAATATTCCTTTAAGTGACCACCAATGGTTAGATTAGTGCCTTGCCTTTGGGAGAGATGGACTCAAGGTGATTTTGTGATTTGGAGAGACTTAACCCGATGAAGGAGACTTCTAGGAAACTATGCATGCCAATTAGGGCATGAGAGCAACTACCAAAAGATTTTATACTTCGATGTGCAAAAATTGATGACTTATCAAGGTGTATTCAATAAAATTAACCTCTAGGAACATTTATTCGTTATACATGACACATGTAACATATGCAGTACTTCAAAAGTCTAAAACTTACACAATTTCAGATAAATTAGGGCAAATTTGAGATCTAGAGAGCGAAAATCCCATACATTATTCATGTGACAAGATAAAAGTAAATAATAGACATGAAAACTTACATGTACAACGAATGTATCCAGTGATCAATTAAGACAAATGTGAAGGTTTAAGAGTAAAGAGTAGTATCCAAACATCAAAATTCATCCATGAAACCAAACTCGTCCTCCAAAAGGGAATGCGAAATTCTCACAAGAGCTACTAATCCCAAACAAGTGATGATGAGAGGAATGAGTGAGCCTCTCATCAATTTATATCCTCTCTAAAGAGTTTGATTTTCCCAATTAGGCCTAATAAACCCCAAATAATAAAATAATGTGAAATAATAACATCCCTTGGTGACAAGCCCACCAAGATAGCTCAATAACATAAAAATAAGCCTCTCAAGAGGGAGGACTAGAGTGATTCAACTCCAAACCTGTGGAGGTGGAAGGCCTCATAAAGGACCTTAAGGTTTCCTTGGCTAGAAACCCCGACATATCCCTTCTCATGGACGTTGTTATCATTGATATTCCTGATGTGTGGGGGATGCTATTATCTAGGAAATGGGGGGCTACAGTTGGAAGCCATGTTCAAATGGACTTATCATATGCTACTATCCCACAATCTGATGGGACCCCTTTTATCCTTTGTAGGGAACCCACTTACCTCTCTCATGTGATCAAGCTTGGACCATATTATGAAGCCCCCGACATTGAGAAGCCTTCTCCCATCCTCCCTTCACAAGAGGTCCGTATCATAAAAAAGGCCAACTCATAAGCCAAACAAAAGGTGGAAGCCTAAAAAGGAATATAAAGTAGGGGACTTGGTCTTAGTGGACAAAGACTTGATGCCTGTCAAAATTCATGGGAAAGTTGGGGATGACTATTATTACATTGCTAAACTCAACGATGAACTGTGGCCTCAACCAGTCATGTTAAGTCACATCACTCCTTTCCTTGATACTTGACATTGTACCATATGCATGTTAGAGTAGGATGCATCGCCTCCTGGTTTTTTGCATTAGAATTATTCTAATATGATGTTTATCATGGTAGATTAGCTGCATTTAGATTAAAATTGCATATTTTTATTACTTGTTGATTTTATGGTCTGACATTAAGCATGGGTGATCATAAGACGCCGTGAAAAACATGCTGCCTCGTGGGCTTAGTCGTTGATATGTGTAGATAACAGGTCTACGGTGTTGAGATTTTGGGTAGCATTGGATGTGTTTTAGCTCCGAAACTTTGTGGAGGGGCTAGAATACATGAGATCTCCAAGACCTAGAAATCATTTGGAGAAATTCCACCCAGTGTGAAAGTTATTCAAATAATTAAATTTTTAATGAGGACCCTAAGTCTAACTTAGGGAAATAAAAAAAATTAAAATGAATTAATTTAAACATGTGGGTGATAATGCTCTAAGTGATGTGGATCAAGTCTTTTCTAATCTTACCTGTTGATTAGAGATTAGATCACGATTGTTGATTTGTCAACGAGAAAAGTATTAAAGGAAGGCTTGGGGTCAGTTGTAGAAGACACACAGAGCGGTAGCACTTGAGCTAAGTCGAAATTCTGTGGCGTGGTTTGCTGAGAATTTTCGAGTGAGCTTGCAGTGCTTGGGAGGGGCAGGTCAACGAGGGATTATTCTGATTCGAGGCCGAGAATACAAGGGAAGAGAGGCAGATCTGTACCAGGCAACGTAGAGACCAACAGGAGAGACGCAACCCAGCTAGGCTCATGCATAGGTAGCACAGAGGCTGACGTAGGGCCTTCAGGGTGACGCAGAGGCTGTGCTGAGCCTAGAAGGGTGACGCAGGGGCAGCCTGTGCTGAGCCTAGAAGGGTGACGCAGGGGCAGCCTGTGCTGCGCAGTGGCTACACTGGGCAGGAGAAGCTGACGCAGAGGCTGGAGGCACGGCGCTGGGGTTCCAGTGGGCCATAAAGGGCTCGTATTCAGTGCATTTTAGAGGAGTGCTTCCTCGGCTGAATCAACCATATTTTCCGTCTCTGAGTGATAGGTACTTCTGCCGTGAATTCTCTGTTGGGAAAACCATTACTGGTGCCCTTGATTGTATTTAGATTTTTTGCTTAATAAACAAACTGTCTAAGAGCTGCTGCACCGGTTTTCTTGCATTGGGTTTTTCCGGGGACATTGTCCAAAAAATACCGTGCCCATTGTCATGTGTGCGTTATGCTTCAGTAAATGATATATATGTATGTGTAGGCTGCAATTGTGTTTGCTTTGATATTTTTCTGAATATTCAGAAAATAACTAGTTAATTAAATCAAACAAGTAGGAGAAGTAAATGAAGATACTGCAGTAGGGTTTCTATATTTAGAAATTTTCACATGGTATCAGAGCGATTGCAGATCAAGTTGGAGCCATCAGCATATGGCTGAATATTTTCTTGCTGCAGGAGGGCAGCTGAAGCTGCACAGATTCATAAAGAGGCAACGCAACACCAAAGGGACATCGCAGAGGCCCTGCAGGGGTACCGCAGAGCCAGTGTGCTCATGCAGAGCTGACGCAAGCCCAGAAGGGTGACATAGAGTCTGTCTAGCTCACGCTAAGCTGATGCAGCCCAAGAGGGTGACGCAGTCCAAGAGGGAGTGACGCTATGCCAGTCGCCGTGGCTGGAAGTGCAGTTTTCTGATCTTCGAAGTTGCTGGTGGGGCATTGTTTCTGCTGGTGCAGAATAGTGCCTAGTAGGGTTGACAAAGTAAGGGGAAATAGTTCCTCAACAGATTTTCTAGACAAGAAATCTGAGATTCGATCAAGTGGAGTGATCGTAGAGGGCTAATTCGATAGAATTGGTGAAGGATTTCTGGGAGGGAAATCATTTGTCAGAGGGAGCATATTCTCTAGAGGGTTTCTATCAAAGGTTACTTGGGAGCGGGATCGGGAGCGACATTTTCAGAAGCTCCCGGTTCGGGAGCAAATTTTTGTATAATATATATATTTTTTAATATTTTGATGCATCTATATATGTCAACTGTAGAATGATGAATTAGATATAAAAAAGTGTAAAAACATAGATTGAACCATATAACATCAATCATCTAGAAGTTATAATCTTCATCAACCACGTCCACAAGTTAGTAACATACAACATATTGAGTCTCAGGATTCATCAATATTAAAGTTTCAAGCTTTCGAAATTCAATATATAACATTTATCATCATTGATCACCAAAGTTGTACTTGTAAGCTAAGTGTAACCATTACAACAAAGAATATCTAACATGAAATGAAATGTTATAAAATGAAATGAAATGAAATAACTTTCAACTTTCACGAAGCATGGTATTCATAATTCATTACCAATGAGTTATAATTGCCAACTTCATACTTCAAACTTAAATTGTCATATATTGTTTTAAAAAAATATCTTAATAAATATGAAAGAGTCAACAGTTATAAAAACTACTAGAAACTAGAAAAGACAAGTAATATTATCTATTGCTAATGCTTGGGCCTCTTGTTGCCACACGAAATGTCTAATTTTTGAGTCTTGTTGGAAAATCATGATCTTTGTCATTAATATCACCCTCTAAGCATTAATATCCAGAGGTATCTTTGTCATTACCTCTGAATCTGTATAGGGATATTTGTCATTAATATCACCCTCTAAGCATTCGCTCTGGGAGCGCACTCTGGGATCAGGTTCGAGGGAGCGTGCTCCGGGAGCGGGTTCAAGGGGGGAGCTGCTCCCCTGCAACCTTGGTTTCTATCGCCAAGAAACCCAGATTCGGTTTTTTGCTAAGTGTAGCAGTAGTAGAATGGAGAAGAGCAGTTGCTTCGACAGTTTGAGTAGAGATGGCCCCGTATGGACTGAGAGATTGGGATAGGTTAGGCGGTGTGTCTAACTTTTCCATTTGGAAAGCCAGAATCATGGCAGTCCTTGATGAATATGGCATCAGAGACCATGCCGAGAACGTCTTGGCTGTGTTGACCGATGTTGATACTCTAAAGAAGTTTTAAGAAAATCAGGCGTGGGCTAAAGGTTTGATCATGGATGGAATGAAAGATCACATGGTTCCACATATTGTCGAGAAGAAGACGACAAACGAGGTGTGGACGACATTAACCACGTTGTATCAAGGTAGCTTCGTCCAGAGGAAGATGCTTCTGGAGAATCAGATGCGGTTGTTCTAGATGCACAAGGGAGAGGAGATCGATCCTTTCCTCTTTAGATTGCAGACTATCCGAGGCCAGCTGACTGCCATGGGGGCAACTCCTGATGATGGACTCATGGTGAGGACTGCCCTGAATGCAGTCACCGATGAGTGGGAGACCTTTGTCCAAAGTATCTTGGGCAGAGCACAACTTCCAAATTGGGGGGACATGTGGGCAATCCTTCGACAGGAGGATATCAGGAGAATAACTAAGAGGGAATTCAGCAATGGAGGAGTCAAGATTAAGGAAGAGGAGGAGGAAGATGCAACCCTAACATCTAAGGAACGAAGGCAACAAGGGAAGAAGAAGAAGGAACTATCCAAGGTCCTATGGCTTCGGGGAGGTAAGCACTGGAGTTACCCCCCCCCCCCCCCTTTTTCCAATACTTGTCCTAAGAAGAAGGGCAGGAAGATTCAGATTCCAAGGCAGCATTAAAGGCGTCGAAAGGAGATGATGGCGAGCATGATGATGTGGCCATGAGTGATCATGTACCTCGAGAGAAGAGGTGGAGACACAGATCTGTAGATCGAGCTACAAATGGTGAGGACAAGATCCTTGAGGTGCCCAAACTCTTTGATCACATACGAGTTACGGGAGCCGTAAGAGACAAGAGTGATGACCTGGGGAGTTAGTGGATGCAGAGACTGCAGCAGCATGGAGGTGTTGATCAGTAGCCTAAGATAGTGTAGCAGAATAACGTGAAGCAACAACGCAGGCTAATGGGACTTCAACAATGTAGAGGCGAAAGGCTATTACGTAGTGCGTAGCATGTTTTAAAAACCGGAACCGGTGACCGGACCGGTGGACCTAATGAACCGGGTTTCTAACCGGAACCGGTCTAACCGGGAGCGGTCAGATCTCAATGAACCGGTTTTAAAAAAAATACATTAAATAATTATTTTTTAATAAAAAAACTATTTTTAAGATTTGCAACCATGATTCCAAGCCAATAGAGACAAAATATGCAAATTTTTCTCATTTATATACCATGCAAAGGTGAATATATCAAAATGGCACCGAGTGCAATACATATCATCAAAAAATACATAAGCAATGAGGCTCCAAATGGCCCATAAAGTCCAAAAACAATGCTACAAGCTATGAGGCCATTGGCCTAATACAAGGCTACATATTAGTGATCAATAACATGATCACTCCTCATCATGATCAAAATCATCACCACTACTAGACAAAGGATCATCAACATGAGCTACATAAATAATATGGCTCAGAGTTTGAGGACTCCTAAAACTTCTCTACAACTTTAGTAGTAGTAATAGTAGTAGCAAAAATAGACATTAAAACTACAAATCACTCAGCAACATGGTCTCTCATGAAACTCATCATTGATTCATCGCTACTAGAATTGGGATCATCAACAAGAGATATATAAACATCATCTAGCTCAAAGTCTTCAGACTTGGATTGCTCAACCTTATAACATGATAGAAATTGAAAAAGTTTAACATGCCTAACCAGTGATTTTGGTTTGAGTGAAGGGTTCATTTCCTCAACCTTAAAATGCAGTAGAAAAATATTAGCATGCCTAACCAGTTGTTTTCCTTTCAGTGAAGGGTAAATTCTTGTTAAGGCCACGGTAGGGGAGTTCAACAATCAATACCACCAACATCAACAAAGTTCAACAACCAATGCCACCAACATCAAGGTTCTTAAATGACTTCATGCTCTTGATCAAATGCCAATCTCGTACCCTTACACATGATAGAAACAAATGGAAACATTGCAAACCCCCAAACCATGAAACCCTGAAAACCATTAAGTCTGCTGAATTTTGATTGAAATCTAAAATTCTAGTTTCTCCATATGAAATCCAATGAGGACGAAACCACTCTTAAACATCCCGAGTCATTTCATGGTAATGTTAAAAATTTAAGTAAAAGGATGAAAATGAAAAATAAAGGAAATGTCACTTTTACTTTAAGAATTTAACATTACCATTAATTGCCAAGAGGATGGGTCAGGAAAATGAGAGTGTAGGCAAAGTCAAGTGAAGCCCCCCTTGCCCTCCTAAAATGGTAGCACAAACTTGAGCATGGGACACCTAACCGGCCGGTTAGGTACAAAACCGACCGGTTTATGCATTAACCGACCGGTTTCATACCTGACCGGCCGGTTAGGTCCAGTTAACCGGGATTTTTTGGTGAGATGCCCCCTTGAACCCGGTTGCAGGGCCGGTTCCACCCGGTGACTTAGCTGACCGGTCGGTTTGGCCGGTTACCGGTTCAAACCGACCGGTTTTTAAAACACTCAGGGCAGAGGCTATATAATAAGCAGGCCAGGCTCTAGAGAGACAACACTGAGCAACAACAAAGGGTGCTTCAGTGATGAGATGCAACTAGACTGACTTGTCTGTCATTTGTTGGGTGATGTTCTTTAATTGCTTACTTCTCAGCCACTGAGTTGCAGTGCAACAGTTAGTAGTGGTAGTGCTATAGGCAACATGATGCAACAATTTGAGAGGGAGCTGCTGTACGAATGTGGCAGTGACTGTGGCAGAGTCATGGGCAGCAATACAGAAAGTAGGAGCGCAGTGGATGGAGGGCAACAGGCCAAGCATCAACAACGCAGGGGACCGATGCCAGAGATCAGAGTAACGCTTCTGGAGTGAAGTGTTGCTAGAGCACATTCCTCGCTAAGAGGGACTATTGAGATTTTGGGTAGCATCGGATGTGCTCTAGCTCCAAAACTTTGTGGAGGGGCTAGAACACATGAGATCTCCAAGACCCATAAATCGTTTGGAGAAATTCCACCCGGTGTGAAAGTTATTCAAATAATTAAATTTTTAATGGGGACTCTAAGTCTAACTTAGGGAAATTAAAATATTAAAGTGAATTTATTTAAACATGTGGGTGAGAATGTTCTAAGTGACGTGGATCAAGTCTTTTCTAATCTTAGCTGTTGATTTGTCAACAAGAAAATTATTAAAGGAAGGCTTGGGTTCAGTTCGAGAAGACACACAGAATAGTAGCACTTGAGCTAAGTCGAAATACTGGGGCGTGGTTTGCTGAGAATTTTCAAGTGAGCTTGCAGTGCTTGTGAGGGGTAGATCGACGAGGGATTATTCTGATCTGAGGCTGAGAATACAAAGGCAGAGAGGCAGATCCGTACCAGGCAGCACAAAGACCAGCAGGAGGGACGCAACCCAGCTAGGCTGACGCATAGGCAACGTTGAGCCTAGAAGGGTGACGCAGGGGTAGCTTGTGCCGCGCAGCGGCTGTGCTGGGCAGGAGAAGCGGATGCAGAGGCCAGAGGAGCCGCACTAGGGTTCCAGTGGGCCAGAAAGGGCTATGTATTTAGTGCATTTCAGAGGAGTGCTTCCTTGGCTGAATCAACGATATTTTCTGTCTCCGAGTGATAGATACTTCTGTTGTGAATTCTTTGTTGGGAAAACCATTACTGGTGACCTTGATTGTATTCAGATATTCTGCTTAATAAACAAACCCTCTAAGAGTTTTCCCGCATTGGTTTTTTCTGGGGACATTGTCCAAAAAATACTATGTCCTTTGTCACGTGTGCGTTATGCTTCAGTAAATGATTTGTATGTATGTATAGGCTGCTGTTGTGTTTTCTTTGATATTTTACTAAATATTCAGAAAATAACTTGTTAATTAAATCAAACATGTAGGAGAAGTAAATCAAGATACTGCAGTAGGGTTTCTATATTCAGAAATTTTCACATACGCTGACCAAGATATTGTTGGAGTTCTCATGACCTCTTGTTCGAGTAGCTTTGCCCACTTCTTCGATAGATCATGTCCCAATTGGAGCCAGATGTTACCCACCACTTCGTGGGTGATATCCCTAGGAGATTTTTTTCTCCATGATGGTCCTCAGCGGACGACCAACAATCCCTTGCAGCCCTCAACTAGCTCGTTGTGCCATTTCTTTGCCACCTGAGCCAACCATGTACCTCACCCATCTGTATTGATTGTATGTTTGAAGGTGGGCCTCCCAAACCTAAAGGTATGTCTTGTCATATGGTAATTGAGTATTGGGTTTACTTATCATGGACACTTCTGGGCATGGATTAATGGGGGGATTTGGCGGAAAGAGTGGGCTTAGTTTGTGCTCTGTCCACTTGACCTCTTTGGGATGTTACCCTTGGTTTTTAGTCCCGTGGGATCTCCTTTACTGACCATTTCATTTTAGGGTGGTACTACTTGGGAAACCTCGACTATGGTTGCGTGGTCCTACTCCCTTATCCACATATATCACTCCCCTTCCACTCACTATAGCCCCATTCATCATATCTCCCACTTGGGTCCACATAGGGTTAGCCTCCCCATTCCCTTGCCCCCACCTTGGGTCAGACTTGGAACGATGCCCCAGAGGTTGATGCAGTTGAAAATAAAAGTAAAAGCATAAATGGCCACATTCAACAAGAAAATGTACCACAAGATGCAAAATATGGCAGGGACAAACATATTTAGCACGTGGGCAAAAGCTAATGCATGAGCTCTACCCCATACCCATGGACATCACTGTGGTTCCATAGGCCCTAGATGAGTCTCCTTTATCATTTAGGAACCCATGATTGTCCCAACCCCTGGAGGCCAATGAACTGCCCCACCAAAAAGGGGGTATCCACTGCTATATCTTACACATCATGCTCTTATCCTTTGAGCCCTGAACATTTAATCAAAGAAAAATCACGAGACCTCCTCTTTGGTTTTCAAGAAGTAGATCCAGGTTTTCTTGGAATGATCATTAATAAAGGTGACGAAGTATTCGACACCACTAAGAGCTCTAGTGGACATCGGGCCACAAATATCTGAATGTATAAGTCCCAACATGCCATCTGCTCTGTTGTCACTTCTTGGGAATGCCGCCTTAGCGTACTTCCCAAGTACGCAACTTATGCACACATCATCGTGTTCCGTACCAAGTTCTAGAACCCCTGTTACAGTTTCTCTGAGCATCTTGAGTGCTCCATGGTGTAGATGTCCCGTTCTCCTATGCCATAACTCATTCAACTCCTTCCCATTGCTACTGTCACTGCCTATTAGTGCCGTTGGAGAGTCGAGCTACAACCTGTACAATCTGTTGCTTTGAGCTCCAATTTGTCTTACCTTCTTCCAGCTTGAGTGTTTGACATACACTTTCTTCCCTACTGACGTGGACATCATACCCCTTATCCTTTGACTGGGATATTGAAATCAGGTTCATACCTAATCTTGGTACATGCAATACATTTGTACCGCTAGTGCTGGCTCTTAACTCCCTCTGAAAATCTATGGTACCTCTCCTTACTGGAGTACATTTCGTTCTGTTTCCCATAATAATCTGGAAGTCCATCTACTCCTCCTTGTAGCTAGAGAAATATTCTCTAACCCCTGTCATATGAGCTGATGCTCCACTATCTATATACCAAACACCTTGTGAAGCTGATCCTGACAAGCAAGCAAATTCCTCCTCCAACCTCGAAGACAAGTCTAAAGCTTCCTGAATGTTAATTCTGCTGATGGTAACGTTGTAGAATTTAGTGTGTTATTCATCTTTGCTCCCGACGTCGATTCTCCTAAAAATTCTCTGTGTCCAACCAAGGAATCGCTTTAGTGAAAAAATTGAGCTGCAACTGCTCCTTTTGACTGCTGGAATTACTAATCTAGGCAAGTTCGACTTTTCTGCTAACCAACAATTGGAAAATCGAACTGCTGCCCTCAACAACTCAGCCTGCCTGTCAATGATCTGCGCTGTCTCCAGAATTTCGGCCTGTTGGTTGTACTAATCAACGAAATTCTTTCTTCTTTGCCTAAGCTTCTCGACTAATCATTTAAGCTCTGATACCATGTGAAAATTTCATCTATTACAACAACTAGAAATTATTCTTCTAACTTTAAATTTAATTATACAATTTATTTGCTACGACAAACAAAACAATTAATAAAATCACAATTGCAATTTTCACCATAAAAATAATGCGAAAATTAAAATACTTGAAACTGAGAAATTCTAGCACACACACAAGAATTTTAACACAATTATTTTTGGACAAATGTCCCTAGAAAAATCCAATGCGGGAAAACTGGTGCAACAGATAATGGTTTTATTATTATTCTTTAGCAGCAATTATGAGTACAATAATATAGATGCCTAGCTGGCAATCTAGTCTGAGGCAAATACTGGCAAAATTATTGTAAGAATTTTCTCTCACCCCACATCTAATTTCTGCCACCGAAATTACCTCCCTAGCCTCTATGTTGAGCCTCCTACGTCACCCTTTGCGCAGAGCTTACGCTGGCCCTATGAGAATTTTGGCCTTCCTTCCTTTGCCTCTTTCAGGCACTAGAAACCTTCCTCCTGGAATGCTGTTGCCCTCCTCTTCGACCTGCTACTTACCTTCTGGCTCTATCTTCTATGCTGAGCTTTTGCTACTGAGAAAATCGAACTGCTTGGGCAACTGAGTATCTTCACTGGTGTATTCTCCATCTACCCATCGACTTCTTCCAATAATCTTCTGTTGGAGCACCAACGACCAAGACTAAAACATAATCGATGGCCCAGATTAATTCCCTGTCGATCCGTGTGAGTTTCTAGATGATTATCACCTTATCTCATTTAATACTGATTAATTAACCACATTCCCTAAGTTTAAACTTAGGAAATATTTAAAAATTTGGTTAATAATCTAATTGAGAGACTTCTAGGCGGAATTTCTAGAAATGATTTCTGAGTTTTAGAGATCTCATGTATTCTAGCCTCTCCACAAATTTTCGTGGCTAGAACACATCCGATGCTGCAAAAACTAACATATACAAGCTATATCCAAATGAATCCTTGCAAGACACTTCTATTTAAGATGAACTAAGTGAATCCAAATAACAAATGAGAGTTCCTTTGAAGGTGCTGCAAGAGTGGGTTGGTCTCTCAAAGACTTCCCCTCATGCTTGATCCAACAAAATTTCTTGTACAATACTCAAATCAAATGTTAGTCCATGTAGATTTAGATAAGCAAACAATGAATTGAAACTTCCAGAAATTTATTTGGAAATAAACTAGAACTTTCAAACTCTAGAGCCTACTTTCAAATCAAATGCTAATACAAGATAGTTTCACTAGCAAGTTTACAAGAATATATCGAAATAAAATGATTCAAAACATAGGAAAGATTATACCAATAGCTCACAATGCATCATGCTCCAAAGCAAAAACACCCATGAATGGACCCCCAAAGTCTTTTTTTTGATATTCTTGAAAATAAGTACAAAGTAGTGGCGCTTCCGCAAGCACAATAACTAGTAAACAATACATACAAAATGAGAGCTCAAAGCTCTATTATATAGGAGAATGGGAGCAAATCCCAATGAAGAGCCATGTGCCAAGTGTGATGATGACAATCCCAAGGCTCCCACATGCAATTCGATTTTCCCAAGTGCCATTCAAATTCCTCCAAAGAGGCCTCGAAATCCTTGAAGAGGCCAACTCGTTGTTGAAGAAGAGATAAATGTATGTGGGAGTGGAGTGGTGGGAGTGTTGAGAATTTGGTAGGGCAATATTTAATTCAATTCTCTTATTTGATAGCTGCTTGTATTATACTTTAGCTTCTTTCTCTTT
Organism: Pinus albicaulis; assembly: GCA_034641835.2. Taxonomy (NCBI): domain Eukaryota; kingdom Viridiplantae; phylum Streptophyta; class Pinopsida; order Pinales; family Pinaceae; genus Pinus; species Pinus albicaulis. The sequence goes on from CM076569.1 coordinate 506,141,434, forward strand.
GATTATTGTTGTTACGATAAACAATACATCAACCAGTTACCAAAATAATAAGAACAATGACACAATATGTAGGCTGCAAGCCAGGGCCAAAACCCCTCCTTTTGAGGGGAAAACACACAAATCTCTTCTTATAGATGCTTCAATTGAGAATACCAAGACCCTTGACCAAAGACACTTGACACAAGATTACCCAAGACACTTGTCACTATCTCTTCTCGGTCTTCACACTGTCATCCTTTCTTGCATTATTCAACACTGTCACTAAGAGAGTCTCGTTCTCTTAATCTTGTAACCCTCGACATAGTCTTTTCGGCTTCCAACAAACTTCCTTTTCGGTCTCCAAATGCCTCTTTGCTTCGGTCACCTTCCAACACTGTTCTGCACTTGATTATACCCTTAACTAAACTGAAATAGTCCTGAAATACTTTTCGTCCTTCGCTGAGATTGCAGTGGTAATATAACAGACTTAATCTGATCTTGTGAGAACCTTTACGCACTTGTTTGTGACCTCCTACTTCGCTGTATAACCCTTAACACTTTCACACTGAGATCCACACCGAGTATTGCAGAGATGACTGAGATTGATGGTAAAACAAGGAGGTCGAGTCACCCTTTATATAGTGACTCATCTTTGCTGCCTAGGCCGACATGATCATGGAGGTAGGCCGACTTCTTCATAAGGAGAATATAGTTCATCTTTTGGCCAACTATAAGAGGCATAGTGACAAGTATAGCGGAGTGTATCTTTTACATAATTGACATGTCTTTTACATATGTAACGTGACTTCATATACATGACTTTTAATTATATTTATGACTAGATGACAAATCCTAAAAGACATCAAGAAGAAGTCTTTGACCTATAATAAAACTTCTTGCTCATGAAACCCATGAAGGAAGTAACATAATACATTTATTTTTCTGTCTTCTTCATTTTCATAAAATCATAATTACAAGTCATTATGAAGACCGAACCTACTTACACTTTTCAACACTCCCTCTTAACTAGGGAGGTAGTCATAATGGTACATGGTCACTCTCAATCTGAAGAGATCTCATAAGAAGAGTTGGATTTGTAACCCATTTGTTTCTAGCATCATATCAATCCAACATTGTTCCATAGTAAGGCCTTGACTAACAACTTCATCTCATTACGAGACCATAAGCTACAATGCTGGTGAGACCAATGACTATAGACACCATCGCCATTGTCTCCAAGGTACATAATTCACCGGGGTGTTCACCGAGTATGACCTTATAGGACTATTCTTATCGGGATAGCTAATCCTCAAAGAATATCCATCCTAGACTACTCTTATCGGAATGTCTTATCACGTTCTCAAGAGTATCAGATGCCAGATGGTTACAAAATCCCAAGATACTTTATTCTTTCTTTCAATGAAGACAAGAATGTGTGTCTATTGCTCCCTCTCACATAGGGAGGATACATCCACCAAACCAAGCTTGTCTCTTAGATACACAAGCTTCTTGTTTGGAAGTGATTTTGTCAATATATCAGCTACCTGTTCTTCAGTGGAAATACACTGAAGCTGTAGCACACCATTTTGTACTAGTTCTCGAACATAGTGATACTTGTTGTTGATGTGCTTTGTCTTTCCATGAAATACTAGATCTTCAGACAAACCTATACAACTGGTGTTATCACATAGTATCACCGTAGGGTTCGTCGATCCTTCAAATAAGTCAGATAACAACTTCCTCAACCAGATTGCTTCTATTCCTACTTCACAGGCTGCAACATATTCAGCCTCAGCACTGCTCAAAGCAACAGTGTCTTGCTTTTTGTTTATCCATGAGACCATAAGTGATCCCATGCTGAAGCATCCTCCGGTAGTGCTCCTTCCATCTTGTTCGCCGCCTCCCCAGTCGAAATCTGTATATCCAATTAGTTGGACATCATTCCTTCTATTATACTTTAGACAATAGTTGATGGTTCCTTGAAGATATCTTAGAATGTGTTTTGCTGCTATCCAATGATCCAAATACATCAGTGAGCCAATCAATTGTCTATATTTGGAAGGATCCATGGGGCTTGAATCAGAACTCCTAAGTCTCTTCAAGTTTGTGATCATTGGAGTGGTCATAGGTTTGCAATCCATCATGTCAAACCTCTTCAGCATCTTGATCACATACTTTCCTTGACCTAAATAGATTTCATTAGGTCCTTGCCAGACTACTAGTCTAAAATAGTAATGCATCAAGCCAAGATCCTTCATATCGAATTCTGCTGCTAGTTGTTTCTTGCATTCTTTGATTCAACTTTCTATACCTGTCAGGAGAAGATCATTTACATATAGAAGAATAATTACCGGCTCCCCCTATTCCACTTTGATATATAAGTTTGAATCAATAGAACTTTTCTTGAAGCCTCCTCTTCCTTTCTATATTTCTCTCTCTTTGTTGCTGGCACACTTACACAAATTTTGATTCCTTGATTTTCTCTCTTGTTAAAATTGGACAACTAGGTCCAAACTCCATGTTGTGATGCTCAGATGAAGATACCAATATTTGCATTGGGTTCCTCTTTCGGAGAGGTGTAAGATCGATCTAAAATTGATCTTAATCTGATGAGCAGAACATTTATTTTGAATTTATTTTTAATAATTTCAAATATGTGCAAGTCGGCCTTAAGGTTTTACACCCCCAGCAGATGTGTCACACACCTCAGTGATTGATATAAATAGAGTCAACATTGGAGGACTTTTTCACTCATCTCATCCTCACACATCATCTCCTCCTTTGATTTAGTACGAGCTCCTTGGAGGCAGTTTCAGTTCACACGTGGGAAAGAAGGACGAAGTCGTTGTTGCTGTCGTTGTTGCTTCCGTTGTTGTTGCCGTTGTTGCCGTTGTTGCTGCCGTTGCTGCTGCCGTTACTGCCGTTGTTGCTGCTGTCGTCGTTGTTGCCATTGCTACCGTTGGGGCAGTGTTGAATTTTCTAGGGTTGACTTTGAGTTGACCGTGTCGCTGTTTTGAGGGTTGTTGTGACACATGCTGAGTTGGCTGACCAAGGAGACTTTGTTGGTTGAAGCATCCTGTTGACCGCCGTAACGCACCACCACATTTTTATGTTTCTGGTTTGTCTTCTATAGATCCACTGGTATGTTCTATCAACATTTTACTTGATTGTTTATGTGATTGCTTTGGTAAAAGTGCTGTGACTGCCATGAACATCTACATACCTCTACATGGCATTGAAACGAGGCGAAGACAAGCCCTATTTGTTGCAATCACCAAAGAGGAAAATGGGTTCCACAAACTATGGCTTCAAGGAGGATGAAAAATTGACTGGGAAGGATGACTTCCATGCTTGAAAGATGATATTGGATCTCAAATTGGAAGACCAAGATGTCATGGACTATGTGCAGGGTAAAATCCAAGAATCTCCATCCACTGCTACTGTTGCTGCCAAAACAAAGTTCAAGAAGGGTGAGATCAAAGCAAAGCTGATGATCAGGGAATCCATTAATAAAAGTCTGGTGGCCTACATCTCTGAGTTGGGCACATCCAAAGAGATGTATGATAAGTTGGTCCTCATGTTCAAGGCCAACAATGCAAATCAAGTACTATTCTTCAAGAATCAATTGAAGAATCTGAAGAAGGACAGGGATGAGTTTGTCCAATCATACTTTCTGAAGCTGATCGAGATCAGGGACAATCTGCTAGCTATTGGGGAGACAATAGCTGATTGAGAAATGGTACTCACCGCACTTGGAGGGCTCTCATCTGAATGGCATTTGTTCAACACTACCATTCTAAATAATAATGTGATACCTGACTTTGACGAAGTACTGTCAAGATGCGTTCAAGAAGAATCAAGAATGAAGGAGTATGGAAATGAAGGAAATGCTGCATAAACTGCTCATTCTAGAAAGAACTCTGGTGGCCCAAAGAACAAAGGAAAAGCAGGGGCTAAAGGAAAGAAGGGCAAGTGCTTCACTTGTCATAGGCCTGGTCACTATGCTAGAGAATGTCCTTTCAAGAAGGATTCTCCCGATGGTGATGACAACAACAACAACCGGAGGGATGGCAATCAAAGGAACAACAGGTTCCAAGGAAAGAGGAAGGCTCCCTCCGGCGGAAATGATCAACCTTTCAAAAAGTCAAGAAATTCGAGGTATAAGGAATCAAATGTTGTTGATAAAAGAAATGAATTCATTCTTGTATCTGCCCTCTCTGCTGCATCTCCACCCGACACTATGGATGTCTGGTTGATAGATAGTGGTGCTTCAAGGCACATCACTGGGTTCAAAGAAGCACTTTCTGATATGGTTGAGAAGGATACTAATCTGGAAATTATCCTTAGAGATAATGCCACATATCCTGTGAAAGGGACATGGACTGTGACCCTCCACTTGTCTCAAGGTCAAGTCCTCCACTTATAGGATGTACTCTATGTACTTAATTTGAAGAAGAAACTCGTGTCTATATCAGCCATGGAAGACAAAGGTTTCAATGTGGCATTCACTGATGGAAAGGTGCGCATGTGGAAGAAGAGCTTCAAGGAAGCTATCACGTTTAGGTCTAGAATTGATACACTCTACCAAGTTGGAGGAAGTCCACTAGGAGCAATGACATGAGATGCTATTCGACAGACCGATAATGGCACTGAATATGAGACGAACAAGTTCAAGAACTTTTGCAGAGGAGCTAGCATCAAGAGGGAGACCACAATGTTTGTGGGCTATAGCGAAACTTCGAAGGCCTATAGATTCTATGTGCCTGGTCAAAGGGAAGTGGAGATATGCCACAATGTCACCTTTGATGAAGATACTTCTCTGAAGAAAGTAGTCAATCTTCCGAGATTTGAGGAAGGTCATGAAGCAAGGCCTGGAAATCAAGAGGAACCGAAGGATGAGATAATCCCTGATGTTGAAGGACCAATGGACTCGATTGATCCACCTCCTTCACTGGTAAAGAGACCATCATGGCTCAGGGACACTCTCGAGGATGTTGATGGACATATGGCCCCAAGGGGGACATTCCGTGAAAGCAAGAAGCCAAGTAGATACCAAGGGTATCTAGCAGCCATGAGTACTATTGTATAATCCGAGCCTGGATCTTTTTGAGGAAGTCGTAAAGCATCAAGTCTGGAAGGATGCTATGCACGAAGAGTATGAGTCCATAATGAAGAATAATGTTTGGGATGTGGTTCCTAAACCGGAGGTCAAAGCAGTTGTCACCTCAAAATGGCTCTACAAGATCAAGCATGGATCTGATGAAAGTGCTGAAAAGTTCAAGGCAAGATTTGTTGCCCGTGGCTTCTCTCAAAAAGAAGGCATAGACTATGATGACATATTTGCACCTGTGACCACCATCCGATCTATCATAGCCCTTGCTGCTACGCAAGGATGGAGTCTTCATCAGATGGATGTGAAGACCGCACTTTTGCATGGTGCGATAAAGGAAGAGGTGTATGTGGAGAAACCTCTGGGGCTCGAAGTCCAGGATTAGGACACCCATGTCTGTAGGTTGAAGAAAGCCCTCTATGGGTTGAAGGAAGCACCCAGAGCTTGGTATGAGAGGGTAGATAGCTACCTAATGAAGCTGGGCTTCACTCGTAGTAATGTTGATCCAAACCTTTACTTCAAGGTTCACAGAGAGAAGCCTCTCATTCTGGTGTTGTATGTGGATGACCTCTTCCTGACAGGTGCTGAACCTCTCATTCATCAGTGCAAGAGGGAGCTCGCTGCTGAGTTTGAGATGAAAGACCTAGGACTGATGCACTACTGCCTAGGCCTGGAGGTCTGGCAGAGACCTGGCAAGATTTTCTTTTCTCAAGTGAAACACATTGTTAAGCTTCTGGAAAGATTTAGTATGGTGGACTGCAAGTTTGTGTCGACACCGATGGAGCTCAACTTCAAGAAGTTGAGTGGCAGTGCTGTTGGGCCCGTATTGACAAATCTTACTGAGTATCGTCAACTCGTAGGGGCCCTGATGTTCTTAGTGAACACTCGTCCGGACATATGTTTTGTAGTGAACACTTTGAGTCAACACATGGTTGATCATAACGTTCACTGGGTTGGTGCCAAGAAACTCAAAAGATATCTCTAGGGCACGATAGACCTTGGGCTGAGATACACTGCCAGGAGCATGACACTCCTTGGTTATACTGATGCTGATTAGGCTGGCAGTGTGGTGGATCGCAAGAGCACATCTGGATGCTACTTCACATGTAGATTTGCTTTGGGCAGGAAACTGAAGTCGATAGCCTTGAGCACCGCTGAGGCCGAATACATTGTAACATGTATGGCCTGTTGTGAAGTCACTTGGTTGCGAAAGCTCTTCAGTGAGCTGTTCGAGCATGTGCTATATGCCACCGTTATCCTTTGCGATAACTAGAGGGGGATTCGTTTGTCATAGAATCCCGTGTTCCACGATTGATCCAAGCATGTTGATGGCTGGTACCACTTTATCCGGGATATGGTACAGCGAGGCGCCGTAAGGCTCGATCATAGGAATTGATGAGCACGTCGCAAATATTCTCACTATGCCCTTGGGGAACGTCATGTTCCTAACCTTCCGTGAGAATCTTGGAATCGTGGAATGACCCTATTATGAGAGTGCTGTTGGACGATGAGCTCTGGGAGCTTTGGGGGGCTTTGGGGATAGCTTCTCGGAGCTATAAGCAACCACAGGGCTAGGCTTGCCGAACCTTGTTGGTGTGCTTGGGCCCCACCGTGATGATTGAGTTTGTTCGCCTCTCATGATTTGTGCCCCGTATGCATCCTACCCATTTGAGCTCTGGACTCATGGGAAGTACCTTTCATTTGGCCAATGAGGTGGGAAAAGCTAGAGACTAGTAGCAAAGACTGATGGACGCATCAGAGATTGCTGTACTCTCTATCTAGGATGACACGTGTCCAACCACTTGATCTGGGATCAAGTCTAGTGAGGTTTCAGACCTCCTACTGACTTCGGGTCAGATAAACCAACTTCGGGTTGGTATGTGACTCTTTGAGTCCATGTGAGGTTTCGGACCTCCAACTGACTTCAGGTTTGTGAGACTAACTTCGGGTTAGTATATATGACTCTCTTGAGTCCAAGCGAGGTTTTGGACCTCCTACTGACTTCGGGTCAGGTAAACCAAATTCGGGTTGGTATGAGACTCTTTGTGAGTCCGATAGAGGTTTTGAACCTCTGGGCTGAATCTGTTAGCCGGGGAATGATGTCTTTGTGACTGACCCACTTCTGTTCTGAAATAAAGAGGCCAACAAAGCAAGTTACGGCGGGATGACGCACTATGTTTGATTGCACAGGTGGATGGAGTTCTCCCTAGTTGAGAGGGAGTGTTAAAATTGGACAACTAGGTCCAAACTCCATGTTGTGATGCTCAGATGAAGATACCAATCTTTGTATTGGGTTCCTCTTTTGGTGAGGTGTAAGATCGATCTAAAATTGATCTTAATCTGATGAGTAGAACATTTATTTTGAATTTATTTTTAATAATTTCAAATATGTGCAGGTCGGCCTTAAGGTTTTATACCCCCAGCAGATGTGTCACACACCTCAGTGATTGATATAAATAGAGTCAACATTGGAGGACTTTTTCACTCATCTCATCCTCACACATCATCTCCTCCTTTGATTTAGTACGAGCTCCTTGGAGGTAGTTTTAGTTCACACGTGGGAAAGAAGGATGAAGCCATTGCTGTTGTTGCTGCTGTTGTTGTTGCCGTTGCTGCCATTGCTACCGTTGGGGCAGCGTTGGCTTTTCTGGGGTTGACTTTGAGTTGACCGCGTGGCTGTTTTGACACGCTGGGTTGGTTGACCAAGGAGACTTTGCTGGTTGAAGCATCCTGTTGACCGCTGTAACGCACCACCACATTTTTTTGTTTTTGGTTTGTCTTCTATAGATCCACTGGTATGTTCTATCAACATTTTACTTGATTGTTAATGTGATTGCTGTGGTAAAAAGTAAAGTTGCATCAAGCATAGAACATCTACATAAATTTACATGGTATCAGAGCTGAGGTGAAGACAAGCCCTATTTGTTGCAATCACCAAAGAGGAAAATGGGTTCCACAAACTATGGCTTCAAGGAGGATGAAAAATTGACTGGGAAGGATGACTTCCATGCTTGAAAGATGATATTGGATTTCAAATTGGAAGACCAAGATGTCATGGACTATGTGCAGGGTAAAATCCAATAATCTCCATCCACTGCTACTGCTGCTGCCAAAACAAAGTACAAGAAGGGGGAGATCAAAGCAAAGCTGATGATCAGGGAATCCATTAATAAAAGTCTGGTGGCCTACATCTCTGAGTTGGGCACATCCAAAGAGATGTATGATAAGTTGGTCCTCATGTTCAAGGCCAACAATGCAAATCAAGCACTATTCTTCAAGAATCAATTGAAGAATCTGAAGAAGGACAGGGATGAGTTTGTCCAATCATACTTTCTGAAGCTGATCAAGATCAGGGACAAGTCATTTTCCTTTTATGAATTTTACTTTATAGGTTTAAGTTTTAACTAGTTTCTTGCATATAAGTTTGGTTTATCAAAAGGCTTGTTTAGGTGATGTAAAACACTATTGATCCTTGGCTAACCATATATACTATTCAATATTGTTTCTTATATTTAACTTCTAATCGTCAATTTGTCTTCCTTTTATGGCTAACCATCTCATAGTTCTGTTGTTACAAGTGTCGGAGTACAATGGTGATGCTTTAAATATCGAGGTTTAGTTGTTCTTGAGTTTGGCCTTAGAGATGTATTGTAATGAACATAGATGTTTGTTACCGAGGCTAGTATATAGGCTAGAATAAGTAAATATAAATAAATGTGTGGTGGGCCCAGATGTAGTCCAATTGTCAAGGCCACTCACAATGTGCCAATAACATGTTGTGGATTCTTTGCTTGGGTTATTTGCCTAAGTGTTCTGTGGGTTATACTTGCATAAATCCGATTGTATATGATTCATGTATCGTCTCTGATTCACATATAGTACAAGTTAAAAAATTAAAATATCTAGTGCACAAGAGGTTGCAACTGTGTGAATAGATGAAATACAAACTTTTAACATCTTTTTACTAGTCTAGATATTAAATAATCGTTCTCAAATTCTTCCTTAGACACAGATTCACCAAGACTTTTAAAAAAAGCTTGGATTTCTTGCTTTCTTAGATGCTCACAATCCTCCCACCAACATTTTTATGGATGGCTTACTTCTCACTGAATTTAAATCTTAACGTTTTATTGATTAAATTTTTCAATTACATGGTTCCAAGTAATGTCTTGGAAGCTATATTTTAGACACTGATCAAGCCCTTGAAAGAAATTCTGGGTTATCATCTTGGCAGCTCACAATTCCCCCCTAATGTATTTCCTGCTGCATTTTCTTTTGCAAACTGGTCACCGTTCACTGCTTTTAACTTAATATTGTTATGGTTTGTATCTTCTTGCTGCCTGTATTTTGCCCTAATAATATAATTTATGTAATTTTCTAAAATGGATATGATCTAATTTTCTAAAATGGATATGACCTATTGTGTTAGGCATAAGGTTTTAACCAGTATTATTGGAACATGCAGAATTGGACCAGATCTGGCTGGTTCAGACCGATTTGTAGGTTCTCCACTTTGAACAAGTCACTACTGAACTGAATTTCACTGGTTCTTTACCTCATAAAAAATGAACAAATAATAATAATTAAAAAAAACAAGAGCCCTAACCCTACCCAAAAGCCTAATTGGCAGATGATGACTTATCCTATATAGACTTAGAGCTACTTCCACTGCCACATGATCCAGTCAGTTTTGTTGGATCTGTAAGAGCATCCAGTCGAGATGGTGTGCATACCCATACTGAGAATGCCGAGGATCTAGATTGAGATGATTATGCAGTATCATTTTATTGTATCATTGTAGATTGGGGCATGACTATTTTTGGACTCTAGAAGCTATTTAGGGCCTCTGTTTATGTTTTCTTTTTTCAAATATGTATTGCACTCTACCATTTTGCTATATTCACCCTTACATGGTATATACATGTAAAATTTTGCATATTTTGTGTCTAATGGTTTGGATTTATGTTGATGCGCATGAATATTTATATTCTTTTATCAAAGTTTGAATATTTTATATATTCTTTCTTTGACCAGTTTTTTTTCCCCATTCCATTCTGGTTACAGTTTTTGAAATTGACTGGTTAGGTTCTGGTTCCAGTAATTTTGGTTTTATCATTCAAATCTAAAACCTTCCTTTAATGTGTGTTCTGAAATTAAATTAGATTTAGAAATGATTCTACACTTTTTCATTTATATATGTTATAAATCACGGCTATTTTAGCTGCTGCATTTTTCTTAGGGATTCTCTGAGAAATGTTTAAGGTGCTTCTGGAGCACCCATTTGGCTTTCACTTTTGCTCCTTCAGCCCTGCATGTATTGCTGCACCAGAATCTGCACCTTATCTTGCATCCACTCAATCAGTTATGTAATATGTTAATGTTTGCATTGTGTGGTGTACAATTACTAATTATTTTAATACCATTCATTTCCTTTTACAGGGGCATGGACATTGGGTTAATACTCTTGCTTTGAGCACAGAGTATGCACTTCGAACAGGACCCTATGATCATAAAGGGAAGCAGTATTCTTCAGCTGAAGAAATGAAAAAGGTAATTCCTCACTTCAAACAGCATATTCATGCAGATATTTTGCCTTAGATTTGTGTCCTGCGAATATTGTTCTATATTGATGACAATCTTTTTCCACTGGTAAGTTATGAAACTGGAAAATCTTTGGTGACCTTTAAATTCCAAAATTTCAAGTACACACTGGAAAGTGACATTTGTTTCACAGTTCTTGCCTTTGTTTTCAAGTATGGTAGAAGTCAGCCATGATGGTTCTGGCTTCAATGGGTCCGTTACCAATACAAGCTTACTAGCAGACAGTGAGATTAAATCTTAAATGGGACTGGGTGTGAAATTTTAATTACTGTTGCATCTAACTGGTTCTTATTCTCCTATCAATTGATTATTTGTTTTCTGCAAATTGTTTGAGGCAATGTCGCATGGTTCAGGTTCGAGTTCTAGTTCGACAATGATTATGTTCGGTTTGAGTTCAAATTTTTTAATGAGGTTCATATATATATATTAATTTAAAATGAATTACAGGATAAAATAGTAAAAATCAACATCAGTAAACATAAAATATCACGAACATGGAAACTGCAAGGATAAATTACAAGCTTGAGTTGTGACATGAAGTTATGAGTTTTGATGTATGGACTTGGTCAATGGCTATGAGGTTTGCTGAACTTCAATTTTTTTTAGGGTTCGCCAAAATTCGAACCTCAAGGTTAAAGTTTGACGAACCTTGTGACATAGGTTTGAGGTAATCGTTGAATAAAACACTACTGCAACTTCACAGAAAAATAAATGACCACAGGAACTGAGAAAATTATTGCACACACACACAAATAAAGAACACCAATATTTTGGACAAACGTCCCTGGGAAATCCCCAGTGTGGGGAATACCAGTTCTGCAGATGATATTTTTTATTATTCTTTAGCAAAATCTATGATGGAGAAATTACAATCCTTTGTCGTAAATTAGCAAACTTTCGGAAAATTATTTCTGCCACTTTTGCAAGTCGATCTACCCTTTTGGAAGCAATTCAGACGTGCAGCCCTAGCTCCGACAAACTTGCACTGTTGAGGAAATAACCTAGCCTCCCTCTGGATTTCGACCTCAAGTAGCAAAATCTACTTTCCTGTGCAAATCGATCTCTCCTGCAATCCATCTCCTTGCTCCAGCAATTCATCTTCTTGGAGCAATTCACACTGCTAACTAGGGTAATTTACACCCCTCTTTGGAGCAATTCGCGCCACTGGAAAATCGACCTGTCTTTGCAGAAAAATTGATCTCCAAATATCTCGGAAATTACTGTAATAGATTCCTCCGACATTTCTCTTTCCAAACACTGCTGATCTCGATCTGTTGATGCCCCGCGCTGTCTCTGCGCCCTTGCTATCATTGCAACACTGTGTATTGATGTTCTGTTCTCAAAATTCCCGTCGATTTTCTCTAATAATCTCTCGATGACGAATCAATGACCATGATCTAATCTGAATCGATGGCTAAGATCATCTTGGACCCTTCCCATGACTTTTCTAGAAGTCACTAAAGGAAAATCAATTTACCTCAATTAATTCTGATTAATTAAGTTGTAATATAATTTCCTACTAGGAAATTAACAGTAAATACAAGCTCTGAACTATGAACAACAAATAACAATAGAGAACAAGCAACAAAAATCAAAACACAAAAAATATGAGCAGAACAACTGAGCCATTTTATTAAAATTTGGAAATTTGGGTACAAAGAGTAAGAACAATGGAGCCTAAGCTTGCTATTGCAAGCTATGCAAAACCTAGGTGATCTTTGGATGACCGAAGTGTTAAAACAACTCCCAACTAAAGTGTGCACTTCCCAAAAAATACTGCCTACTGCTGCTCAATGGAAACTGGAATTTTTCTCTAGATAATGCTCGAAAAATTCTACAAAATTAATCCTGACCTCCTCTCACCAAACCCACAAAATCCTAGAAAGGGTTTGGGCTAATTTCGGGTGTCCCAAAACCCCTCCAAGAAGTGCGAGTTCCCACTATGGCTGTCTGTGTGAATCACTGGAAGAAATTCTGCTGATAAACTCTCAAATGCACCACTTGAATCTCCTCCTAACTTCTTTGCAAAAATAATCTTTGGAAGCCCTTCCTCTCTTGCCCTTAGCTCCTTCAATTCTGCTCTGTTCCAACCTCTACGCAGGTTTTGCCCAAAAACCCTTGTGCACTACCAAATTAAGAGAAATTCGACCCTTAATATCTCTGCCCTTCAACCCTGTGAATACACCACAAAATTGTTGATTTATGGTAGCATCAGATGTGCTCTAGCCTTGTAATTTTATAAGCTAAGACACATGTTTTATGGTAAGACACATGTATTCCATAAAACCCATAAATGGTTTTGGAAAATTCCACTTAGAGATGGTTTAATTAAAATAATTAATCGATTTTTTAATGTTTTCCTAAGTCTAACCTTAGGGAAACTGATTTATTAAAGGGTATTAATTAAATCAAGTGTGAATCTTCTAGATAAAGTCATGGATCACCTCCAAGTTAATCTTAGCCCTTGATTATGATTTAATCTTGGCCGTTGAAGGTTCAACAGAAGAATATAAAGAGGGTGAGGGGCCTATGGAAAATACATCAGACAGAGAAAGAATCAAGAGTTCAATTTCTCTAGGAGAGGAAGAATCGAAGTGATTCTCATTTTGCAGAGAAGGAAAGTAGAAATCTCCAAGTGGGAGAATTTTGAAGCATAGAGAGTACAAGAAGAGAAGTGAGAAAGGAGCCAGAGCTTCAACGCAGATTACCCTAGCAGAAGTTACGCTGGGCCAATGCAGAGAAGCAGAGGGAATTTTCATTTTCTGTAGAAGAAGCAGCTGAGGGTTCATCCGATGTCAGGAGGACATTTTGGGAAGGAAGGAACACTCAAGTCTCATACAACAGCAAGCACAGTAGCAACCATGACAAGCAGCAGAAGTAGTGACGCAGTGACAACGTGAGTGATGCAGTCACTGTGTAGAAATCAAGCAGAAGCAATCAGAGTGGGTGTAGGTCAGTGCCGGAACTCAAAAGGTGATGTGAGAAGAATTTCACTCAGTCTTTTCTCATAAGGATTCTTCTGGTGATTGATTGACATTTACAATCACACATTTGTACTCAGAATTTCTGCATAATAAAGAAACCCTCTTTCTGCTGCACCGGTTTTCCCAAGTTGGGTTTTTCCGGGGACAATTGTCCAAAAATAACGGTGTCTATGTGTGATTACTTGTGCTATTTTTATTTGTGATTTGTTAATCGTGAAGTCTGCAACATATTTCATTTTGTTATTTAACACAAGAGAAATGTTAAATAATTGTGTTTGACAATGTAATAGAAGGAATTTAATAAGTAGTTGCAGTAGGATTCTCCATTATAGAATTTTCACATGGTATCAGAGCTGTTAGATCCAAAGGAAGCACAGATAAGTTTGACAGACTTAGATGTTTTATCCTCTAGGTTAAAAGAGGATGATACATGCCTAGCAAGTTGAGTATCTGCAGGAATCTGGTATATTGATAGCAGGGCTTCAACTCATATGACTGTAGTGCGAGAATACTTCTCGAGCTATGAGGAAGAGCAGATGAACTTCCGGATCACTATGGGCAATAGCACGCTAGTTGGGAGAGGATCCGTAGTGTTTAAGAGGGAAGCCGAAACCAGTGTCAGGATCACAGATGTACTACATGTGCCAGGGCTTGGGATGAACCTAATCTCAGTATCCCAGTTGCAGGACAAAGGGTATGACATACACTTTACCGGAAAGAAAGTATATGTCAACATCCCAGTTGGAAGCAATCAAGGCAGATTGGGATCAGAAGCAACAAACTATACAGGTTGCAGATCGAAACCTCGATGGCATTAGTCAGTAGTAATCTCGAAGACAAGAAAGGGTTGAATGAACTTTGGCATAAAAGAATGGGGCACCTACATCACAGTGCATTGAAAATGCTCAGAGAAACAGTTGATGGGACACCTGTTCTCAGCACGGAGCATGATGATGTATGCTGAGGATGTGTACTTGGGAAGCACGCTAAGGCATATTTTCCCAGAAGTGAAAACATGGCAACAAGCATTTTGGGATTGATACACTCAGATATTTGTGGACGAATGTCCACTAACGCTCTCAAAGGTGGAAAATATTGTGGACGAATGTCTACTAACGCTCTCAAAGGTGGAAAATATTTTGTCACATTCATTGATGATCACTCCAGGAAGCCCTGGATCTACTTCCTGAAGACAAAAGATGAAGTCTTTGAAAAGTTCAAAGAATTCAAGGCTCTTGTTGAAAACATGATGGGGAAGAAGATCAAGACATTACGTTCAGATAATGGTGGGGAATATATAGATGGGGACTTCACAGATTTTTGCGCAAAGGAGGGCATCAGGAGAGAGTGGATTGCGCCATACAATCCATAGCAGAATGGTGTGCTAGAACGGAAGAACAGGACAATTGTAGGAGCAACCAAGGCCATGTTATTTGACCTTGATTTACACCGATATTTATGGGATGAAGCCTGCAATACTGCAGTATATATCCAGAACAGGACACCTCATAGAGCCTTGAGTAAGAAGACTCCCGAGGAAGCTTTCACAGGGAAGAAACCAGAGGTAGGGCATCTTCGGATATTTGGTAGCATGGCTTACTGTCATGTACCCAGCGAGAAGAGAAGCAAGCTAGATCAAACTGCAGAAAGGGGGTATCTTGTAGGGTATAGTGACACCTCCAAGGCATATAAGATCTATATTCCTGATAGTAGGAAGGTTGTGATAGGACACGATGTTAAGTTCATGGAGGATAGAGCATTTCAGAAATCGTTTGATATGCCGGCAGAGTATCAAACTGAAGAAGTTCCCTTGGTCCAAGAACAACAGGGGCACTAAGAATAACAGACAGGAAGACAGACGTTGGTACCAAGGACATGTACTAACATTTTGATGGAGGAAGATCAGGAAGATACTCAGTCAAAAGAGCAGTTAGATCAGGAAGATACTCAGTCAAAAGAGCAGTTAGATCAGGAGGAAGAGTTGAGAGAGCAACCTTCCACTAGTGGTCGGATCAGCAGGGAAGCTCAGCAAATACTGAGGGACGCAGAAAACTTTATTGGGATTCCCAGGGACGGGAAGAGACATCACAGACCTCTTGACAAGTATCAGGCCTTGGTGGCTCAAGTAGAGGAACCTTCATGCTTCCAGGAAGCTATTCAGCACCAAGTATGGGTAGATGCCATGATAGAAGAGTATGCTTCTATCATGACAAATGATGTCGGGGAAGTCGTACCCAGACCTCAGAGCATATTAGTTGTTGGATCACGTTGGATCTACAAGATCAAATATGTTGCAGATGGCAATGTAGAGAAACATAAGGCAAGGTTTGTGGCAAAAAGGTATGCTTAGAAGGAAGGCATTGACTATGAGACCTTTGCACCAGTTGCCAGATATACTTGCATCCAGACTGTCGTATCTTTAGCTGCATAGATGGGATGGGGGATTTACCAAACGGATGTCAAGACAACTTTCTTGAATAGAGAAATTGAGGAAGAGGATATATCAAACAACCATAGGGTTTTGAGACACATGAAAGGAGGTCTCATGTATGCAGATTAAAGAAAGTTCTATACGGGCTTAAGCAGGCTTTGAGAACATGGTATGGTCGGATAGATAGCTATTTGCAAAAGATGGGATTTGTCAAGAGTGATGCAGATCCCAACCTTTAATATTTGCTGGTAGAGGATGAGCTACTGGTGCTAGTACTATATGTGGATGATTTGTTTCTTACAGTATCATCTAGGCTCATCAAGGATTGCAAACGGAATCTGGAAGTTGAATTCGACATGAAGGATTTGGGGTTGATGCACTACTTCCTAGGATTGGAAGTCTGTCAAAAGGATCGAGATATTTTCATGGGACAGGAGAGGTATGCCTTGGAAATTCTGAAGAGGTTCAGAATGCAGGATTGCAGATCCATGGCCACACCCATGATCACCAATTGGAAAAGGATAGATGCATCAGAAGATACAGAGGTAGACCCCACCTTATACAGACAGCTCATCGGGTCATTAATGTATCTGGATAACACCAGACCAGACATTTGCTTTGCTGTCAATACTCTTAGTTAGTTCATGGTGGAACCCAAAAGAGTGCACTAGGTCCCAGCAAGGCATGTCCTTAGGTATGTACGAGGAACAGTCAGATTCAGTATCAGATATGGCAAAAAAGAGGATGTCAGACTCAGTGGATTCACAAATGCAGATTGGGTAGGTAGCTCAGTGGACAGGAAAAGTACCTCTAGGTACTGTTTCAGCGTTGGATCAGGAATGGTGTCCTGGTGCAGTAGGAAACATAAGTCAGTAGCATTGAGCACAACATAAGCAGAGTACATGGCAGCTAGTACAACTACATGCGAAGCGATCTGGCTTCGAAAACTTCTTGTGAGTCTATTAAGAAGCAGGATGGAGCCAACTAGCATTTACTGTGACAATCAAAGTTGTATCAAAACTCTCTGAAAATCTAGTATTTCATGATTGGTCCAAACATATTGACATCAAATGTCATTTTATTAGAGACTCTGTTCAACGTGGGGCAGTACAACTCCAGTACATTCCCACAGGCGAGCAAACAAAAAATATTCTCACTAAGGCTCTGGGGAGAATTAAGTTCGCTCAGTTCAGGGAACAATTGGGTATGACTGAAAATCCATTTCAGTGAGAAATGGATCCTCAATGCAGTTGAAGAAGGGAGTTGCAGGGGTTACATTACAGTGGCAGTTGGCAGCAACAAGCAGAGTCAGCAACAATACAGTTGCAACTTTTTTTGTGCAGTGTTGGTGAGCAACATCAACAACACAACAGCAGATGTTATAGAATTCAGATCAACAACACATTGAGTTGTTTTGCTAGAGCACTTTCCTCGCTAAGAGGGAGTGTTGATTTATGGTAGCATCGGATGTGCTCTAGCCTTGTAATTTTATAAGCTAAGACACATGTATTCCATAAAACCCAGAAATGGTTTTGGAAAATTCCACTTAGAGATGGTTTAATTAAAATGATTAATCGTTTTTTTAATGTTTTCCTAAGTCTAAACTTAGGGAAACTGATTAATTAAAGGTTATTAATTAAATCAAGTGTGAATCTTCTAGATAAAGTCATGGATCACCTCCAAGTTAATCATAGCCCTTGATTTTGATTTAATCCTGGCCGTTGAAGGTTCAACAGAAGAATATAAGAAGGAGGGTGAGGGGCCTATGGAAAATACATCAAACAGAGAAAGAATTAAGAGTTCGATTTCTCCAGGAGAGGAAGAATTAAAGTGATTCTCATTTTGTAGAGAGGGAAAGTAGAAATCTCCAAGTGGGAGAATTCTGAAGCATAGAGAGTACAAGAAGAGAAGTGAGAAAGGAGCCAGAGCTTCAACGCAAAATTACCCTAGCAGAAGTTTCGCTGGGCCAATGCAGAGAAGTAGGAGTAGTTTCTGTTTTCTGTTGAAGAAGTAGCTAAGGGTTCATCCGGTGTCAAGAGGACATTTTGGGAAGGAAGGAGCACTGAAGTCTCATACAGCAGCAAGCACAGTAGCAGCCACGACAAGCAGCGGAAGCAGTGACGCAGTGACAATGTGAGTGACGCAGTCACTGCGCAGAAATCACGCAGAAGCAGTTAGAGTGGGTGCAGGTCAGTGTCGGAACTCAAAAGGTGATGTGCGTAGAATCTCACTCAGTCTTTTCTCATCAGGATTGTTCAGGCGATTGATTGACATTTACAATCACACATTTGTACTCATAATTTATGCATAATAAATAAACCCTCAGATCTGTTGCACCGGTTTTCCCAAGTTGGGTTTTTCCGGGGACAATTGTCCAAAAATAACGGTGTCTATGTGTGATTACTTGTGCTATTATTATATGTGATTTGTTAATCGTGAAGTCTGCAACATATTTCATTTTGTTATTTTTACACAAGAAATGTTAAATAATTGTGTTTGACAATGCAATAGAAGGAATTTAATAAGCAGCTGCAGTAGGATTCTCCATTATATATTTTTCACAAAAATCACCGACATAAAATAGGAAAATTCTCTTGCAAATTACCGGTCTTTTAACCCACTATAGTTGATCGATGAATGAACAATTCAAACTGCCTCTGTGCCCAAGAAATGCACAAAACTGGCTCAAAACTACCACAATGATGCCCTATGAGAGCCTTGAATGGACACCCAAATTTCCTCACTAGGGAGACACTCGAAGTTCTCCAAAAAGAGGGTGGAATTCCTCTTGGAACTGTTGTGCTAAGCAATGTGAAAATTTCTGAGTACAGAAACCCTACTGCAGCATATTGATTTACTTCTCCTACTTGTTTAATTTAATTAACAAGTTATTTAACTGAATATTTAGAAAAATATCAAAGCAAACACAATCTGCAGCCTACACATATACAAATCATTTACAGAAACATAGCGCACATATGACAAAGGACACGGTTTTTTTGGACAAATGTCCTTGGAAAAACCTAATGCGGGAAAACGAGTGCAACAAATCTTAGAGGGTTATATTATTAAGAAGAATCTGAATACATCAAGGGCACCAGTAGTGGTTTGCCCGACAGATATTTTTACGAAAATTGTACCTTTTCACTCGGAGACAAAATATGTTTGATTCAAACCGTCAAGGGAATTACTGAATACGAGCCCTTTCTAGCCCACTGGAACCCCAACGCTGTCCCTCCAGCCTCTGCGTTAGCCTCTCCTGCCTAGCGTAGCCTCTATGCAGCATAGGCTGCCCCTGTGTCACCCTTCTGGGCTTAGAGCTACCTCTGCGTCGCCCTGAAGGCCCTGTGTCAGACCTTGCGCTGCCTCTACGTCAGCCTGGCTGGGCTGTGTCCCTCTTGTTGGCCTCTGCACTACCTGGAACGGATATGCTTCTTTGATTTATATATTTTCGGCCTCGTATCGGTGTAATCCCTCGTCGATCTGCCCCTCACCAGCATTGCAAGCTCACTCGAAAATTCTCAGCAAACCCCGCCCCAGAATTTCAACTTAGCTCAAGTTCTACCGCTCTGTGTGTCTTGTTCAACTGACCCCCAACCTTCCTTTAATACTTTTCTCGTTGAGAAACCAATGACCGTGATCTTATCTCTAATCAACGACTAAGATTAGAAAAAGCTTGATCCACATCACTTAGAACATTCTCACCACATGTGTAAATTAATTCACTTTAATTTTTTAATTTCCCCAAGTTAGACTTAAGGTCTCCATCAAAAAATTTAATTATTTGAATAAATTTTACACTGGGTGGAATTTCTCCAAACGATTTTTGGGTCTTGGAGATCTCATGTGCTCTAGCCCCTCCACAAAGTTTTGGAGCTAGAGCACATCTGATGCTGCCCAAAATCTCTAGCAAGGAATATGCTTTAGCAACACTTCACTCCAGAAGCGTTACTCTGATCTCTGGCATTGGTCCTCTTCACTGCTGATGCTTGGCCTACTGCCCTCCATCCACTGCGCTACTGCTTTCTGTATTGCTACCGATGACTCAGCCATAGTCACTGCCACCTCTATACTGCAAATCCCTCTCAAATTGTTGCATCATGCTGCTTATAGCACTGGCACTGCTAATTGTTGCACTGCAACTTAGTTGCTAAGAAGTAAGCAACTGAAGGACAATCACCCAATAACTGATAGAAAAATCAGTCTGGCTGCATCTCATCACTGAAGCACCCTCTGCTGCTGCTCTATGTTGTCTCTCTAGAGTCTCTGCGCTGCTGTTGCTCTGCACTGCGTAAGCTCTACTGAAGTCCCATCAGCCTTTGCGCTGCTGCTTCGACGCTGTTGTTGCCACTGCACTGTGTTGCTCTACTCTCCAACGTCACAACACTGCCTTTGCTTCTTCATGATCTTCTGCACCCACTGACTCTCCAGTCATCCTTTGACTGTCTTTAGGCTCTCGTAGCTCGTATGTGATCCAAGAGTTTGGGCACCTCAAGGATCCCGTCATCACCATCTGTAGCTCATTCTACAGATCTATGTCGCCCCACCTCTTCTATCGAGGTACATAAGCACTCATTGCCACATCATATTCGCTGCCATCGTCCCCTTTCGCTGCTGCTGCCTTGGAATCCAAATCTTCCTCGCCCTTCTTCTTAGGACAAGTTTTGGTGAAGTGTCCCAATTCGCCACATCTGAAGCACCAGACCTTGGATAGGTTCTTCTTCTTCTTCCCTTGCTGCCTCTGTCCTTTAGATGCTAGGGCTGCATCTTCCTCCTCCTCTTTCTTAATTTTGACTCCTCTGTTGCTGAATTCCATCTTGGTTATCCTCCTGATCTCCTCCTAACGAAGGATTGCCCACGTGTCCCTCCAGTTTGGGAGTTGTGCTCTGCCGAAGATACTTTGGACAAAGGTCTTCTACTCATCGGTGACTGCATTCAGGGCAGTCCTCACCACGAGTCCATCATCAAGAGTTGCCCCCATGGCAATCAGCTGGTCTTGGATAGTCTACAATCTAAAGAGGAAGGGATGGATCTCCTCTCCCTTGTGCATTTGGAACATCTGTATCTGATTCTACAGAAGCATCTTCCTCTAGACGAAGCTATCTTGATACAACATGGTCAATGTTGTCCACACCTCGTTTGTCGTCTTCTTCTCGGCAATATGTGGGACCACGTGATCTTTCACTCCATTCGTGATCAAGCGTATAGCCTGCACCTGATTTTCGTTGAACTTCTTCAGAGCATCAGCATCGTTCGGCACAACCAGGACGTTCTTAGCGTGGTCTCTGATGCCATACTCCTCAAGGACTATCAGGATTCTGGTTTCTAGATAGAAAAGTTAGACACACCGTCTAACCTATCCTGATCTCTCAGTCCCTATGGGGCCATCTATGCTCAAACTGTCGAAGCAAGTGCACTTCTCCCTTCCACCATTGCTACACTAAGAAAAAGACCGGATCTGGGTTTCTTGGTGATAGAAACCCTCTAGAGAGTATTCTCCCTCTGTCAAGTGATTTCCCTTCCGGAAATCCTTTGCCAATTCTGTCGAATCATCCCTCTATGATCACTCCTCTTGATCAAATCTCAGATTTCTTGGCAAGAAAATCTGTTGAGGGACTGTTTACCCTTACTTTTTCAACTTTGCTAGGCACTGTTCTGCATCGACAGAACCGATGCCCCCCACCAACAACTTCGAAGATCAGAAACTACACTTCCAACCTCGACAACCGGCACAACGTCACTCCAACTTGGACTGCGTCACTGTGTAGGGCCCGCGTCAACCTCTGCGTTAGCACAACGTGAGCTTGATAGGCTCTGCGTCACCCTCTAGGGCCTGCACTGCCCCTTTTGTGCTGCGCTACCTCTTCTTTGATCTTTGAGCTGCAACTGCCCTCCTGCAGTAAAAATATTCAACCCCTTGCTGATGGCTTCAACTTGATCTATAATCACTCTGATACCATGTGAAAATTTCTGAATATAGAAACCCTACTGCAGCATATTGATTTACTTCTAGTTGTTTGATTTAATTATCAAGTTATTTAACTGAATATTCAGAAAAATATCAAAGTAACACAATCTGCAGCCTACACATATACAGATCATTTACTGAAACATAGCGTACATATGACAAACGACACAGTATTTTTTGGACAAACATCTCCAAAAAAACCCAATGCAGGAAAACCTGTGTAGCAGCGCTTAGAGGCTTTTATTATTAAGCATAGTCTGAATACGTCAAGGGCACTAGTAGTGGTTTGCCTGACAGAGAATTTCACGATTGTTGTAGCTTATCACTCAGAGACAGAAAATATGGCTGATTCAAACCCTCAAAGGAATGACTGAGTATGAGCCCTTTCTGGCCCACTGGCACCCCAACGCTGCCCCTCCAGTCTCTGCGTCAACCTCTCTTGCCCAGTGTAGCCTCTCCACAGCATAGGCTGCCCTTGCGTCACCCTTTTGGGCTCAACGTTGCCTTTGCGTCACCCTGAAGGCCCTGCGTCAGCCCCTGTGTTGCCTCTGCGTTAGCCTAGCTAGGCTGCGTCCCCCCTGCTAGTCTCTGCGCTGCTTGGTACATATCTGCCTCTCTGATTTATGTATTCTCGGCCTCGGATCGGTGTAATCCCTTGCCGATCTACCCCTCACCAACACTGCAAGCTCACTCGGAAATTCTCAGCAAACTGCGTCCTAGAATTTTGACTTAGCTCAAGTGCTGCCGTTCTGGGTGTCTTCTCCAACTGACCCCAAGCCTTCCTTTAATACTTTTCTCGTTGAGAAATCAACGACCGTGATCTAATCTCTAATCAATGACTAAGATTAGAAAAAGCTTGATCCACGTCACTTAGAACATTCTCACCACATGTGTAAATTAATTCACTTTAATTTTTAATTTCCCTAAGTTAGACTGAGTGTCCCCATTAAAAAATTTAATTATTTGAATAATTTTTGCATCGGGTGAAATTTATCCAAATGATTTTTGGGTCTTGGAGATCTCATGTGTTCTAGCCCCTCCACAAAGTTTCGGAGCTAGAGCACATCCGATGCTACACAAAATCTCAACAAGCAACACTCCAACTCTTGTGCTAAACAACTCCAAGGGAGGTCGATTTTTTGAATTTTGATAGACAAAATACAGAGAGAATCGCTCCTTTGTTGCTTTAAGTATTCCAACCCCTTAGCCTCCTTTGGTGGCCCCCACAATCCACTAGTTTTACCTCCTTTCCTTGGTGGATTGAATAGCCTACTTGGTGGCCCCCACAATCCACTACATTTTTGATTTTTCCTCTCCGCTAGTGCACATTGCCTCCTTTGCATCCAAAATATACATGGACCTACTCACCCACTTTTCCTAAGTTACCAATGTCGCCAAAAATCCCCTCGAATGCCTTTAATGCAAAAATTGTAAAAGTTGTACTATACTTAGCAAAATTATATAGTATGGGATATCACATAAGCAATTTTTCTAAGTTAGACTTAGGAAAATTAATAAACTGGCTAATTAATTTTAATCAAGGCCTTTTCCTTAAAAACCTTTTCTGTGTATTGTAGGAAATGTGTTCCTTAGCCTCAAAGACACCATTTGAGAGTAGAACACCTGTCCAAGCTACACAAACTCACACTCCTTCTTAGTGAGGAAGGTGTTTTGCATAACACCCAACTTGTCTTTGAAGATGAATCTCGCCTTCCCCAACTCTTGATCCCATGCTGAAGCAACACGTTGAAGTGCTTTTCCGATCCACTCTGTGTTACCTTCCTAGTTTGCATCAGTGTATCAAACCAACCTGAGATGATCACCTCGAGCATACTTGATCCCATACTTGATAGTGTCGAGCAAATATCTTAGCACATGTTTAGCTGTCGTCCAATGCACTCTCGTCAGCTCCACTATGAATTGACTAAGAGAATTTAGTGCAAAGGATATATCTGGTCTAGTGTTGACCAAATACAAGGAGGGGTCCACATCCTCCTTGTTGAAAAATCTAGTGCAGAATATCAGATAGGCTTATTTACATGATTTTTCTTTAAAATCTGACACTTTCTTGTGATACTAGATTAGGGCATCATTATTATCAATTTGTTCTATTCATCATCAAGACAAATGCCAATAAGAAGATCACAATGTAAACAAGAAGACATCAGAAATATGCTCCAAGCCAGGGAAAAACCCCACAAGGGGAAACCCCAGAAACTCTTTCTTATAGAATCAATTCAATGATACCTTCCCAGACCTTGATCCAAGACCAACCACGAAGAGATAAGCCAACGAAACCCTCCAATGAAATTTCTGCAAAATAGATATGAGGAAACCCTAGTTTCCTCTAGCAAAGTCACATGTGTGAGCTGATAGAAACAAAGATTCTCTTCCTTTTTCTCCTTCGTGTTGAGATTTTGTGCTAGCATCGGGTGTGCTCTAACCTTGAAATTTTGTGGAGGGGCTAAAGACACATGAGACCTCCCAAACCCAGAAAGTGCTTGGAGAAATTTCATTTGGCGTTGAAGTTATTCTAATAATTAATTTTTTTAATGAGGACCCTAAGTCTAACTTAGGGAATTAGAAAAATTAAAGTGAATTAATTAAACACATGTGATTAAATCTTCTAAGTGACGTGGATCAAGAAATATTTTAATCTGAGCCGTTGAGTAGGGATTAGATTACGACTGTTGGTTTCCCAACGAGAAAAGTATAAAGGAAAGGCTTGGGGTTAGTTGGAGACACACACATAGGCAGAGCACTGAAGCTATAAGTCGAATTTCAGGGGCGGGGTTTGCTGAGAAATTTGAAGCAAGTTTGCAGTGCAGTGAGGGGCAGAGATTGGCAAGGGATGATCTGATCCAAGGCTGAGAATACAACAACAGAGGGGTAGTGAGTACCAGTTAGCACAGAGCCAGCCAGGAGGACATAGTTCAGCCAACACCACGCAGTGACTGCGTAAGCCCAACAAGGGTGACGCAGACCCAGCCAATGCATCACAGGGGCAGCGCAGTGCCAACCAGGGTGACGCAGTCCCAGCCGGGGCAACGCAGCACCAGTCAAGGTGACGCAGTGGGGACACTGGCCAGTGAGGGTTGGCGTAGAGGCTGCAGATGCAGCGCTGAGGGTTCCAGTGGGCTAGAAAGGGCTTGTGATCTGTAAATCCCATTTGAGGGTGTGATACAACCATATTTTTTGTCTTCAAGTGAAAGGTACAAACTGCCGTGTAATTTCTTTGTAGGGCCAACCATTTATGGTGCCCAGAATGTTGTATTCACATTCTGCATAGTAATAAAACCCTCTAAAGTTACTGCACCGGTTTTCTTGCATTGGGTTTTTCCGGGGACATTTGTTCGAAAAATCGTGTAATATTGTTACAAGTATGTATTGTTCAGTAAATGATATGTAGATGTGTAGGCTGCAGTTAGTGTCTACTTTAATATTTTTCTGCATAATTCAGTAAAATAACTTGTTAAGTTAATTAAACAAATAGGTGAAGTAGATCTAGATACTGCGGTAGGGTTTATGTTTTGAAACTTTCACATGGTATCAGAGCATTGCACATCAAGCTGATCCACCGACAGAGCAGCTAAAGAATATTGCTGCAGTGAGGGCATCTGAAGCAGCAGATCCAGAAAAGGGCATCGCAACACAAGGAGGGATAGAGCCCAGGTAGGCTGACGCAAAGGTTGACGCAGAGCCAACTGAGTGACGTAGAGCCTTCTAGAGTGACGCAAGAGGAGCCTGCGCAGTCGCTACGCTAAGCCAGTCTGCTCACGTAGAGGCCAGCCAAAGGGATGTAGTCTGTGTGGAGATTGCTTTGCAGATTCGCTGAAGGCTGGGAGTAGAGCTTCTGATCTTCAGAAGTTGCTGGTGTGGCACAGGTTCTGTCGGTGCAGAACAGTGCCTAACAAAGGTGACAAGAGTGGGAGGAGAACAGTCGCTCAACAGATCTGTGCCAAACAGATGTGAGATTCGATTAGGTGGGTGATCGTAGAGGACTGATTCAGTTGTTTTGGCGGAAGATTTCAGAGAGGTAAATCAATTGCCAGAGAGATCAACTACTATAGAGGGTTTCTATCGCCAAGAAACCCAGATCCAATTTTTTGTTGATTGTTGCATTAGGAAGAGGGAGAGGAGTATATGTTCCGACAGATTTTTGAGCAGAGATGGTTTCTCATGGACTGAGAGATCATGACAGGTTGGACGACATGACCAACTTCGTTATCTGGAGGGCCAAGATCCTGACAGTTCTGGATGAGTACGACATAAAGGACCATGCTGAGAATGTCTTAGCTGTGCCTACCGATGCAGATCCCCTGAAGAAATTCAAAGAGAATCAAGCGCATGCTAAGCGCTTGATCATGGATGGAATCAAAGATCACGTGGTTCCACATATTGCTGGGAAGAACATGACAAATGAAATGTGGACAGCTTTGGACACGATGTATCAGGGAGGCTCTGTTCAGAGGAAGATGCTTCTAGAGAATCAAATGCGGTTGTTCCAGATGCAGAAGGGTGAGGAAATCAATCCCTTCCTCTTTAGACTTCAGACTATCCGGGACCAACTGATTGCCATGGGCACGACTCCGGATGAAGGGCTCTTCATTATGATTGCCCTGAATGAAGTCACCGAGGAGTGAGAAACGTTGTCCAAAGCATCTTGGGGAGGACAATGTTAACATCCTGGGCTGACATGTGGGCAATCCTTTGTCAGGAGGAAATCAGGAGATTTACTAAGGGGAAAAACAATAGCAGTAGTACAGTCAAAGTAATGAAAGAGGAGGAGGAGGATGCAACCCTTTCATCAAAGGGACAGAGGCAGCAAGGGAAGAAGAAGAGGGATCTATCCAAGGTCTAGTGCTTTAATTGTGGGGAACTTGGAAACTTCGCCAACAATTGTCCTAAGAAGAGGGACAAGGGATCTTCTAATGCCAAGGCAGCAACAGAAACAGGGGTTGATGGTAGTGACTGACGTAGCCATGAGGGCTCATGAGCCATGTAAGTGGGGCGGTATTGATCTGTATTGCAGCTACAGATGGGAGACAGGATCCTTGAGGTGCCCAAACTCTTGGATCACATATGAGCTACGGGAGCCTGAAGACAGTAGGGGGGATGATTGGAGCAATGGGTGCAGAGGATCACAATGAAGCAGATGGCAGAGCTGGGACGCTGTAGATGGAGCAACGCAGTGCAGAGGCAGCAACAACGTAGTGGCTTTAGGGAGACAGTGCAGCGTAGCGCAACAGTCAAGGGAGTTTCAGTGATAAGTTGCAGGCCAGCTAACTTGTCGGTCATTGATTGGGCAAGGGTCCTTCAATTGTTTACTTCTTAGCAACTAAGTTGCAGTGCAACAATTAGCACTGACAGTGCTATGGGCAGCATGATGCAACAAATTGAGAGGGAGCTGCAGTATGGATGTAGCAGTGTCAGTGGCAGTGACATGGGCAACAATACAGAAAGCAACAACGCAATGGATGGAGGGCAGTAGACCAAGCATTAATAACACAAAGACTGACGCCGAGATGAGGTAATACTTGGTGTGGATGTATTGCTAGAGCACACTCCTCACTAAGAGGGAGTGTTGAGATTTTGAGGTAGCATCGTTTGTGCTCTAGCCCTGAAATTTTGTGGAAGGGCTAAGACACTCGAGACCTCCAAAACCTAGAAAGCATTTGGAGAAATTTCATCTGGTGTTGAAGTTATTCTAATAATTAATTTTTTTAATGAGGATCCAAAGTCTAACTTAGGGGATTAAAAAATTTAAAGTGAATTAATTAAACACAGGTGATGAAATGTTCTAAGTGACGTGGATCAAGCAGTCTTTTAATCTGATCCGTCGAGTAGAGATTAGATCACGGTCGTTGGTTTCCCAACGAGAAAAGTATAAAGGAAAGGCTTGGGGTCAGTTGGAGACACACACACAGGCAGAAGCACTGTAAATAAGTCGAATTTTTGGGGCGGGGTTTGCTGAGAAGTTCGAAGTGAGTTTGCAGTGTAGTGAGGGGCAAAGATCGGCAAGGGATGATCTGATCCAAGGTCGAGCATATATCAGCAGAAGGGCAGTGAGTACTAGTCAGCGTAGAGCCAGCCAGGAGGACGCAGTTCGGCCAGCACCATGCAGAGGATGTGTAAGCCCATCCAGGGTGACGCAGACCCGACCAGCGTAGCGTAGGGGCAATGAAGCACTAGCTAGGGTGATGCAGTCCCAGCCGGCGCAACGCAGAGGCAGTGCAATGCCAGTCAGGATGACACATTGGGGACACTGGCTAGTGAGGGCTGACGCAGAGGTTGCAGAGGCAGCGTTGAGGGTTCGAGTGGGCTAGAAAGGGCTTGTGATCTATAAATCCCATTTGAGGGTGTGATACAGTCATATTTTCTGTCTCCAAGTGAAAGGTACAAACTGTTGTGTAATTTCTCTGTAGGGCCAACCATTTCTGGTGCCCAGAATGTTGTATTTAGATTCGGCTTAATAATAAAACCCTCTAGAGCTGCTGCACTGGTTTTCCTGCATTGGGATTTTCCGGGGACATTTGTCCAAAACATCGTGTGTAATTTTGTCACAAGTGTGTATTGTTCAGTAAATAATCTGTAGATGTGTAGGCTGCAGTTAGTGTCTACTTTAATGTTTTTATGAATAATTCAGTAAAATAACTTGTTAAGTTAATTAAACAAGTAGGTGAAGTAGATCTAGATATTGTAGTAGGGTTTCTGTTTTGAAACTTTCACACTTCGTTGCCCTCCTAGAAATTTCGCTCCTTCCTCGCTTGGGTCAAAACTCCCTTTCTCGCTTGGATCAAATATTTTTCTCTCTTGGATCGGAAATCTTGCTTGTGAGTGTGTCATTCAATTGCAGATGGGCACTCCTTTATATATGCTTCTTGAGGGCATATTTGGCCTCTTCTAGGCCGACCTGAAGGGTTAGCCGACTTACCTTTTGGTGGGCTTCTAAACTCGTCATTTTACAATAATAATTTTCTTTCTTTAATTCTTGAGCCACACAAGGGCTATTACATCATGTCTTTGACTCTTTGACTTTGTACAAGACCCTAGAGCACACAATGGGTGCTTGACCTAAGAAAAACAACCAATGGGCAAGAAACCCATTTTATAATAAAAAAATTTCTTTTTACAAATGATTTCATTTTCTTTCTTTTTTTGACAAATACAACAATGATTACATCAATTCATGACTCATATACGATTATGAAGACTGACACTAGTTACATATCAACACTTCTCCCTGGATGCATCTATCTTCCTCCAATTAGTGATTATGGGAGTAGACATGGCTCTGCAATCCTCCATCCTGAATCTCTTATGGATCTCGATGCAAAGGATGAACCACATTAGTTGGTTCGAAACGTCGACCAAATCTTAAAGGTTTGATTAATCCGAAAGACATTTATCTACATTATGGATCGCAAAAGTCTTAGATCTAACAATATCTCCCTTGTCGAAGGAAAATCTCGCCATCTGTCTGCCATACCTCCGTTGCCTAGAAAATAGTGCATGATCCGAAAATCCTTCATTTCAAATTCATCTGCAAGATCCCTCTTGCATTCCTCTATGAGCTCTAGTGAACCTGTAAGAAACAAGTCGTCCATGTACAAGACAAGAATGAGTACCTCACCCCCAACCACCATGTAGTAGAGGTTTGCATCCACCTCACTCTTCACAAAGCCCATGTCCTACAAGTATCTGTTGATGCTCTCTTACTACACCCTGAGAGCCTGCTTGAGCCCTAAAATTACCTCTTCAACTTGCACACATGGGTCTCTCTATTGTGTGCTACAAAGCCCTCCAGTTGTTCAATGTGTTGAGAAATCTATAGGGCTATAGTTAGGATGATTTCTCTTAAACTTGATAACCACTTGTAGTGTCTTTTTACTTTTTCTTACTTATTCGCTTCTTCTCTTATTATTATGTTTGTTCTTATCATCAATCAACTACCAAAACAAGAAGAACAATAGTACACAAGAACACATGATATAGGTTGCAAGCCATAGCCAAAACATCTCCACTTGAGATGAAAACTCGTAAATCTCTTCTCTTTTTATAGATTCTTTAATTGATGAATTCCAAGACCTCTAGACCAAGACCAATACCCTTCCAAGACCAAGTCTGAACTCTTTGATGATGTGCTTCCTTTGTCCAAGCCAAACCCAGTCAAATCTCTTCCAACAACACAACTTTGACCCCACTCTTCAAAATTTTGGCCTCTATTGCAGGTCTGAAATTTCGGCCTCTGCAACTACCACTGCATACACACGTGTGAGTGAAATTTAGCCTTCCAAGGCCTACCAACAACTTTGCTTGGCTTGCTTCCTTGTCTAGGGCTGGTAGGTGACCTATTAGGCTCCTATTCCAACAACTTTGATCCTCTTCCTATAGCTTGAGAATTTCGACCTTGAGGCAGTAAACCCTAGTCTTCTTCTCATGTGTGAGAGAGAAGTAGCCCAAAAGCCTTCTTCCTTCGTCCTTGTCCTTCTTTGCTAGCCTTCTTGTGCTTCTCCTTCGCTTAGATGATGAGAAGTGAATGTGTGTCCAAAGGAGGTCGAGCTCTCAACTTTATATAGGATTCTAAGGTGGACGTGGCTCCTCAAAATAAGTCGACTTAGTCTTGGAGAGTATTTTGACACTTTTAAATATAAAAATAATTCTTTTCACAAGTTACAATGTGCTCGATGGTGTCTTCAACATATGACAATGACTCTTTTAAGTTCTTGACCTAGGACAAACCTTAGAAGCACTCATTGGGTGCTTGACCTCTAAAATAAAAGAACTTGAGCATGAAACCCATGCTCCAAAAATGACAATAATAATTTTTCTTTTATTTTACAATATACAAGAATCAAAAGTACATTTCATATTTATGAAGACCTAACCTAGTTACACATTTTTCAACATAATGTACACCTCCTCCTCTAGTTCGCCATTCAATATTTCCATCTTGACATCCATCTGATGTATTTTCCATCCCATTTGTGCTGCTAATGAGATCATGACTCATATAGAAGTGTACTTGGCCACAAGAGCAAAAGTCTCCTTGTAATCTATTCCCTCCTTCTGAGAGAACCCCTTGGCCACAAACCTAGCCTTGTATTTCTCGATGCTGCCATCCGTAGCATGCTTGATCTTATAGATTCAGCATGATCCAATCACCAACTTGTTTGTCGGCCTTGGTACAACCTCCCATACATCGTTCTGCATGATTGAGGAATATTCTTCAACCATTGCATCTCGACACACCTGTTGCTGTGCGACCTCTTGATTC
The DNA here is from genome assembly GCA_034641835.2 of Pinus albicaulis. Classification (NCBI taxonomy): domain Eukaryota; kingdom Viridiplantae; phylum Streptophyta; class Pinopsida; order Pinales; family Pinaceae; genus Pinus; species Pinus albicaulis. The sequence continues at coordinate 506,172,784 of CM076569.1, forward strand.
TTGGAAGGCTCACTATCTATCAATTGACTTACAAACGCTATGCAGCCATTGTACCTCTTTGGTTGTTTCCGCTCTCTCTTGCCTGTGCTAGGAGTCCCCACAAACTCGTGAACATCCTTGAGTGTTTGCTGAACCTCGTGCTTCCTCCTGCCAATAATGGAGTTAGAAATATCCACCTCTATATCCTCTTGATGCATCTCCCTGATCTGTTGCATCTGTTGCTCCTTACTCTACGAATTCTCAGGAACGCCTGCACCCGAGGTAGTGCTCGTACTCGTAATTGTACTTGTGTTCTACTACCCTTGTTCTTGTTGTTGAACTCTAGGAGCTTTTGCTTGTTGCTCACTCTGATCCTCTACTGCTGGAAAATCTCTGGACCTCCTATATGCCTTGTCCTCCATGAACTTGACATATCCCCTCACAATTATCCTCCTGGTCCCTGGAATAATCATTTGATAAGCTTTGGAGGTTTTGCTGTAAGCAACGAAATAACCTCGCTCTGCGGTCTGATCTATAACTTCAAATGTGTGTCTCCTGGAATGTGACAATATGATAGGTTGCCAAATATCCTGAAGTGATTGACATCTGACTTCTTCCCTGTGAATGCCTCCTTAGGTGTTATCTTGCCAAGCGCTCTATGTGGGACCCTATTCTGTATGTCAACTGCCGTACTGCTTGCCTTTTCCCATAAGTAGTGTGGGAGATCCTGGTCATACAACATCGTTATCATTACCTTCGAAATAGAGTGGTTATTCCTCTCAACAACCCCATTCTGTTGTGGGTTGTAAGGAACTGTCCACTCTCTCCTGATTCCTGCCCTAGTACAGAATTCCTAGAGTTCCTTACTGATGTACCCACCTTTGTTGTGTGACTGAAGAGTCTAGACCTTCCTGCCTGTCGCATTCTCCACTAGAGCGTTAAACTCCTGAAAGCAACTGAAGACATCATCTTTGGTCTTCCAAAGATAGATTTAGGTCTTCCTGGGGAAATCATTGATAAAAGTCGCAAAGTACTCGTACCCCTTGAGAGATTTTGTTGACATTGACCCACATATATCTGAATGCACTAAGTCAAGTATCCCCTGCGGTCTGCTGTCACTCCTAGGAAAAGATGCTTTAGCGAAATTCCCCAACACACATCTTGTACAAACATCATTATGCTCTGTGCTTACCTCTGTAACACCTGTCACAATTTCGCGAAGCAATTTGAGTGCTCCTTGATGAATATGGTCCATTCTCCTATGCCATAACCCCCCCTAACCCTTTGGATTGTTGTTGCTAACCATCGCCTTTATAGTGCCCATCTACAAGCTATACAACTGGTTGTTCCTTACTCCAACTACTATAGGTGACCTCCAATCTTTGTGCTTTAACAACACCTATGCCCCTTTAAAGATAACATTGTGTCCTTTGTCTTGAAGGATATATACAAAGATCAAGGTCATCCCCAAGCCTTGCACATGTAACATGTCATGAATCAAAATTGGCTTGCCATTCTCCCTCTGAAGCAAAACAATCCCTATTGCAATTGGGTTGAACTTGGATAGGTTCCCATCTGAATCTGGAATATGATGTCCTCCTCATAACTAGAGAAGTACTCTCTAACTCTTGTCATATGGAATCAGGCTCCACTGTCTATATTCCAGACATACTGTGAAGTTGAACTAGATAGGAAAGCGATCAATGCAAATTCCTTATCCATCCTCCTGGAGAGCTCATTTGCACTAGCTGAAGCTGCTCCTTGCTTCTTGCTATTCTTCTGCCGTTTTGAAATCTAGGGGCAAGTGGATTAGGTGATTTCTCTTACTTTGATAACAGCTTGTGATGTTCTTTTACGTAACTTGATGTACTTGTTATTAGCTTCTTCTTTCACTTGATTATTATTATGTTCTTATCATCAAACTACTACCAGACTATGAAGATCAAAGAGACAAGAGGACACAAAATGTAGGCTTCTAGCCAGGGCCAATACCTGTCCTCTTGAGAGGAAGACCCACAAAAATTCTTCTCTTCTTATAGAATGTTCAGATGACAAATTCCAAGACCTATGACCCTTGACAAAGACCCTTCTAAGACCAAGTCAAAACCTCTTCTTGATGAATTCCTCTTCCACAAAGTCAACATCAGTCAAACTTGCCCTAAAGCAGTTGCAACTTCTCGACCCAAGTTTTTGGACCTGCGATCTTGACTGCAATTTTTGGCTACTGCTACATAACCCTAGCTAGCATGTGTGAGATAGTGATGTTGAATTTTTCTTCTTTTCTCCTTTGCTTGGACAACTGCTTCTTCTCTAGCAATTCAACTTGCAAGGTAATCCTTCTTACATCTATTTTCGGCCTCCTAATATGACTTGTAATATTTCGGTCTCTGCTGCATGGGTGATGCCTTAACTTTGCATGTGTGAGGGATTGTAGCCCAAAAACATTATATTTCGGTTTACTTTTATCTCCTTGCTTCTCCTTGTTCTTTGCTTCCTTTTAGGTCTTCTTATCTTGCTTGATCGAACTTGATTGATGCTCCTCAAGTGAGGTGGAGTTCTTCATATTAATAGGCTTCACATGATGGTCAAATGGCTCTTCATGAGTGTTGGAAAGTGTAACTAGGTTCAGTCCTCATAATGACTTGTAATTTTGAATTTATGTAATGAAGAAAACAAAAATTATAAAATGTATTATGTAAATGTTTGACTCATGGGTTTCATGAGCAAGAAGTTTTTATTATAGGTCAAAGACATCTTCTTGATGTCTTTAGGGATTTGTCATCTTGTCATAAATGTGTAATTTAGAGTCATATAGATGAAGTGTTGTTACACTTGCAAAGGACAATTTTTTATGTAAAAGGAATGCCTCAAGAACTTGTCATCACACTCCTTGAATTCGGCCTAGAAGACGCTGGAAGACACTCCTTGTAACGTCAACTCACAAGCAAATAATCATGTCGGCCTAGGGTGACGAGACAGTCACTATATGTAAGACTGTGGTCTCGTCAATGAATCATCAAGTTCGGATCAAGTCCGAGATTTCAGTGCGGGGAAAGGTCTGCTGTCTTGGGTACAAGAATATGGAACAATATAGTGAGAAGAAGTGTCAAGATAGTGGAAGTAAAGGAAGATAAAAGGAAGCATATCTCTATAATAGTAACCCTCTGTTTGGGCCACGAAAATCTCAGTCAAGTACTATAATCAAGTGTGAAGGAGAACGCTGTAATTCATGCATAAAGAAGAGTGAGAATAGAAGCCATCTCAGCAAAGACAAGTACCATTACTAGGAGCATATATATCTGTCTCATATTCTTCACGTAGGTCGAAGGGTTACCTCAGTGAAAGCAGGTCCTCTATATGGTGTGAAAGGAGGGTGACCATATAATGTGCAAAGAAGAATCTCCACAACAAGATAGAGTCCAAAGACTTGGTGTAAAGAAAGGGTCGAAGGGATCTCATAGGAGACTAAGCCTAGAGGAGAAGGAAGAAGCATATTAAGGTTAGGGACTGAGTTTCTCTAATACTGGTGCAGTACAGTGCAAAGAAAGAAAGATCAACATAAGAGGCCGAGAGGAGCAATGACAAGGTCTTGTAGGCATTCTGGGTCAAGGGTCTATGTCATGGTCATGATACTTGTCAATTGACGATCTATAAGAAGAATTGCTTTGGGGTTTTCCTCTCCGAGAGGCAGAGGTTTTGGCCTTGGCTTGAAGAGCCAAAGTTTTGTGTCTCTTGTGTTTCGATAATTGAGTTGATAATATGTTAACAAAGATACGATCTAAGTAATAGAAGCATAATAAGCATACATCAAGTAATTGTCAAGTAAGAGAATTGAATCAAACACTGCCCTACCAAATTCTCAACAATGAGGCCAACTTGTTGCAGCTAGGTTGACTTGTTTTGGATGGTCTTTTATGACTCAAATAATTTTCTTTTACATAATACAAAATGCCGAAAGGTGTCTTACATATTACAATGACTCAAATGACTCCTAGACTTTATGACAATGCCCTAGAAGCATTCAATGGGTGCTTGACCTATAAATAAAATGACCTTGAGCATGAAACCCATGCTACAAAATAATAATAATAATAATAATAATAATAATAATAATAATAATATTTTTTCTTTTTCTCTTTACGTCATAAAATCATGGTTATGTTAGACATTATGAAGATCAGACCTAGTTACACATTTCAACACTCCCTCTTAACTAGGGAGGTATTCATAATCCGGCAAGGTACTTGGAAATTCTCCTACTGAAGAATCCTCATAAGAGTCAGATTGGTACACCATCTCATAAGCTATTTATTTAGCTTATATCAATGCATCTCATCGTATCAATCAACATTGTCATATAGCAAGGCCTTGACTAACAACTCTATCTCTTCACAAGAATAGAGCACAATGCTGGGGAGACAATGACTAATAGACACCTTCTCATTGTCTTTCAAGGCACATACCCCATCCAAATGTTCACATGGTATATCCTTCTAGGACCATTCCCATCTTGGATTAACACATCCTCATGGAATTTCCTCTTCAACTACTCTTGCCTATCGGATGCCCTACCTCATCTTCAAAGAGTATCAGAATCAATCTCAGATGCTTACCCAATCCTTCATTCTTTCTTCATCACATGAAGACAATAATGATGTGTCTGTCTCTCCCTCTTAACTAAGGGGGATCTACGCATTCCTATAAAAAGCAATATACCCAAGCTCTCTCCTAACATGGGACTCTTTATCAACAACTCCTCTCTTTGGTGGAGATACTATCAACTGCTTGCAGGGCTTCTTCTTCCGACATCATGTCATGAACTTCGAATTTTTCATCATGGAGCCTTCTTCTTCTTTGTAGGGCATCGACCATCTTCTTCATCACTTCCCTGAAATGAAACATTGTGTTGAACCAATCGTCATGTCATCTTTCATTGGGGAGTGACCTTCGAGTCCACATCTGACTATTCTTGATACAACTACCTCTTCCAAGTCATGTTTCTTTCAGGATCTTCCATCCATTCTCTTGAATACTAGTTGTAGGTGACTTCTAGAATGCTCTTTCGGTAGCCCTGTTTCAACCCGCCCAGATGTTTCAAAAATCAAAATGAACATTAAATCAAAATTACCTTTTTATGATGGCCTTTCATTATGACATATGCTTCCTGCATCAACATCCTTTTGCATATTGTATGAATCCATCTCCAAGACATACATTACCAAGGTTTTCTTTTTCCAACATATTAGGGTCTTCATATATAACTCCATGGAAATGTCATAGCTAATCCTTTCTGGTTATCAAATGTTGATTACTTATCTTACTTGATAGTAGATGCATCTTCTCACGAACTCTTCTTTCACTTTTCTTTGCATATGGCTTCCTCAGGACCTTCTATACATAGTTCCTTTCATCATTGGAACCATAGTTGCCATCCACCTCGTATTCTCCATGAGGTCATATTATGTTGATTTCATCTTGTTCATATGTAGAAGAGTTCAAGGCACATTGTCTACATGCCTTCATGCATCATTCTAATTGAAGAGTTTCTTCTTCTTTCATCATGCTCATGAGATAGAGCATTTTAGCCTTTCTATATGCAACCATATGATGACATGACTTCATCTAAATATATACATACCTCTTCCTTCTTTTGGTCCTCTAATCTTCCTTCTAGCAGAATCCTTTCCTTGCTTGAAGATGAAAGTATTTCAATCAACTTGACATGCTGCACTTCTTTGTCACCATACCCTCATCCTTCTAACCAGTGGATCGCACACAAGGTGGAATGTAGACTTCCTGCAAGACACTTGCTTCTTCTAAGTAGAGATGAACCTTCTAATGAAGATTCCAGTGAGGACCTTGATGATCCTCATTCTGCAAATGATTCTTCCCAATGATGATGATGCATCATGATCTCTTTATCTTCTATCTTGTTAGATGACTTTCTCCAACCATATTGACTGCTACTATGGTTGTTCTTATATGCTTCCAATGAAGATGCCATGAACTACTTCCTTTCTATTATGATGACTTCTTCAACCATATTAACTTCTATTTCAACTATCCTTTCATGCCTCCATAATGATGTCATGCATCCTATCATACTTGTGATGCCTTCCATCACGACTGCTAACTTCTATATGCTGAAATGAACTAAGTGAAGGAGGTTATCTTAGTCATAATAAAGATCTTTTACTTCCTCTAATTTTTTATTTTCGGGTTCTTCTACTTTTTTGGTGATATGGGCTTCATTTTTCTCCTTTCTCTTCTTGTTGACCTTCTTAAGTTTAGGAAAATTTCTTTTGAAATGCCCATATTCATTACACTCATAGCATTGGATCTTTGACACATCAATTCTCTTTTGAAACTTCTTTTGAGGCTCAAACTTCCCAAATTTTCCTTTTTCCCTTGTCGATGCTGCATATGCTTGAGATGGTTCAGTTGATCCAACATTATTTTTTGCTTTTAATCTAGATCCTTCAATCTTGCATAATGACCACAGATTGTTGAATGGAGTGGTTTCCTTCTTCCCATAGATGCTTAATACAAAATTCCCCCATTCATTAGGTAGTGCATTGAGCTCAATGGTGGTCATCTCTTGGTCAGACATTACTTCTCCAAGTTCTTGTAGCTGGTCTCTAATTTCGGACAGCTTCATGAAGTATGAAGCTATCCCTTCTTCTCTTGATATTGTTGAGAAATCTAGGGCACAGTAATTAAGTGATTTCTCTTTTATTAGTAACTGCTTGTGAGCGCGTTTTACTTCTTTAGGTTAGGATCTTCTTTTACTTAAGTTATGATGATATCTTCAACTTGATGCCTTCTTGATGATGATTGCTTCCTTTATGATGTCTTCTTTCTTCAAAGATGACAATACTTGATTTCTTTGATGATGTTGGCAATGCTTCTTCTTACTTCCTTGGATGTAGAAATGTAGAATGTGGAGACTTCAAGATGCTTTGAATGGGTTAAATCCTTCTTGAATTGAGGTAGGGTCTTTGAGGTCTTCTTCTTCCTTCAAGGGTTGTGATGATGTGATCCTTGTCCTTGTGATGTGATGGATAGTCCTTCTTGATGCCTTGATTTCCTTGATGCTCTTCTTATGCTCGGCCCAAAAGTATCCTTCTTCAATGTAGTGATCTTCAAGCTACCTCTTCTTCTTCTTCTTGTCACCTTAGCTCTTATACCATGTTGAGAAATCTAGGGGTAGCTAGGTTAGGTGATTTCTCTTACTTTCATAACTGCTTGTGATGTTCTTTTACTTAACTTGATGTACTTGATATTAGCTTCTTCTTTCACTTGATTATTATTATGTTCTTATCATCACACAATTACCAAACTATGAAGATCAAAGAAACAAGATGACACAAAATGTAGGCTGCTAGCTAGGGCCAAAACCTCTCCTCTTGAGAGGAAAACCCACAGTAATTCTTCTCTTCTTATAGAATGTTCAGATGATGAATTCCAAGACCAATGATCCTTCACAAAGACCCCTCCAAGACCAACTCAAAACCTCTTCTTGATGAATTCCTCTTCCACAAAGTCAACGTCAATCAAACTTGCCCTAAAGTAGCTGCAACTTCTCCTTGACCTAAATTTTCAGACCTACAATCGTGATTGCAAACTTTTGCTATTGCTACATAAACCCTAGCTGGCAGTGTGAGATGATGATGGTGAATTTTTCTTCTTTTCTTCTTTTCTTGGATAATTGCTTCTTCTCTAGCAATTCAGTTTGCAAGGTAATCCTTCTTACATCTATTTTCAGCCTCCCATTATGACTGTAATATTTCAGTCTCTGCTGCAATAGGTGACGCCCTAACTTCTTCGCACATGTGAGGGATTGTAGCCCCAAAACTTTAGATTGCGGTTTACTTTTTATCTCCTTGCTTCTCCTTGTTCTTTTCTCCCTTTTAGGTCTTCTTATCTTCCTTGGTCGAACTTGATTGATGCTCCTCAAGTGAGGTCGAGTTCTTCATATTAATAGGCTTAACATGGTGGTCGAATGGCTCTTCATGAGGCCAACTTGTTCTTTCATGTAGGCCAACTTGTTGTAGCTAGGTTGACTTGTCTTGGAGGGTCTTTTATTGTTGAAAAATGTAACTAGGTTCGATCTTCATAAATGTATTTGAGTCATTATGTAATGTACTTGTCAAAAGAATAAAGAAAATAATTTTTATTATTGTTACAATGACTTATTAAGGCATTGGTTTCATGCTTGGGTCATCATTATATTAGTCAAAGTCCCCATTGTGGACTCCTAGGATTAATATTGAGTCATTAGAGTCATTGTGTATTTTATGAGACCCTTCTTGGGCTTTTGAATCATGTAAAAATAATTATTTTTGAGTAAAATATGAATTATGTCATCTCCACACCAAGTCGGTATAAAGGAGATCAAGTCAGCCTCAATCTGGGCAATTCGACCTCACCTGAAGCCTATATATTGGAGTAGATCGAATTCATTTGGACACACTCTCTCAGTTAAGTTCGATATCATAGGAAGACCTGGGAAAAAGTGTAAAGTTAGCAAAGGATCCCAAAAGAAGTGTGAGTTTGGCTAAGAAGGAAGGGAAAGATAAAATTGAAGTTCTGGGCTATCTCTCTCTCCCTCTCTCGTGGCCAATTTTGGAAGATTGAAATCTCTTTGTGAAATCGAAGTTGTTATTGCTACAAGTTGCTTCCTGTTGCTGCATAGTCGAAGTTGCTGGGATCAAAGTACTGCTGCTGGAAGCTCGAAGATCTGGATCAAAGAAGGAAGGGTTGACTTGGTGCGGAGGAAGGTCTAGTTTGTGTCTAAGTTGATGAGTCTCAAGGAAAACTATTGAAGGAAGATTATTTTGACTAGGTTTTCCCCTAGAGAGGGGTTTCACACTGGCATTGTGCCTACATCTTGTGTCTCGTGTTCATGTGATCTTCATACACATATAATTTGGTAATTACTTGATGAAAGATAATATAATAAAGAAGTAAAAGAAGGCAACATAATTCACCAGTAATTATCAAGAGGAAGAAATAAAACCCTAATTTATTTGCGTTGATTTCTCAACATGGTATGAAAGCTAAGGTTAGGAAAGATTGAAGATCACTTTGTTGGCTCAAAAGGAATGGATACTCCCTCTTTTGATAAACTATATGAGAATGGGTGTCAATACTATTTGAAGAAGTGACTCATTAAGAAGTTTGGAAGAAAGCAATACAGGAAGAGTATCAATCCATCATGAGGAATAGGGTTTGAGAAATCGTTCCTAGAGCTAGTGACAAATCGGTTATCACCTCCAAATGGATCTACAAGATCAAGCATGTTGTTGATGGAAGTATAGATAAATACAAAGACAAATTTGTTGCAGTGGGTTTCTCTCAGAAGGAAGGCATAGATTATGAAGAAACATTTGCACCCACTGCAAGTTATACTACTATTAGATCCTTGGTTTCATTGGCTGCTACAATGGGATGGAATATCCATCAATTGGATGTGAAGGAAACATTTTTGAATGGGATCATTAATGAGGAAGTATACATTGAACAACCGGAAGGCTTTGAAGTAAATAACAAAGATACTCATGTTTGTAGACTCAAGAAATCCCTATATAGCTTGAAGCAAGCACCTAGGGCATGGTATGCTAGAATGGATGCATACCTTCTAAAACTTGGGTTCGTGAAGAGTACTGCTGATCCAAATCTCTACATCAAGGTTGTGGATAATGAGCCTGTCGTTATTCTACTATATGTGGATTATCTAGTCATCACTGGTGTGGAGCGAAGGATTGAAGCAAGAAGATGCTGGCAGTCGAATTTGAGATGAAGGATCTAGACTGATGCACTATTACTTGGGTCCGAAAGTATGGCAGAAACTTGGGAGATATATTTGGGGCAAGGAAAGTATGTCATCAAGTTGTTGCAGAAATTCAGGATGATGTATTCCAAGCCAATGAATACTATGATCACCAATCTCAAGAAGTTGAGGGGCTCTGACTCAATTCTCATGGATCCTCCCTCCTATCATTAGTTGGTGGGTTCTCTGATGTATCTGGTAAATACTAGGCCATATATATGTTTTGTAGTGAACATTGTTAGTGAGTTTCAGTTGGAGCCTAGTCATGATCACTGGGTAGCTGCCAAGCATATATTAAGATTATCTTCAGGGCATTATACATCACTGCCTAAAGTATGATAGCAAGGAAGTCAATTTGATTGGCTTCATAGATTCTGATTGAGGTTGCAGTGAGACCGATAGAAGAAGCACTACAGGTGGATGTTTTAGTTTTGGATCTGCCAAGATCTGATGGATGAGTAGAAAGCAAGACCCCGTTGATTTGAGTAGTGCTGAGGCAGAATATGTAGCTGCATGTGAAGTAGGAAAGGAGGCTGTATGGTTGAGGAAGCTTCTGACAGATTTGTTCAAGAAGCCTCTGGGTCCTACTGTGATCAACTATGACAACCAAAGCTGCATCAAGATATTTCGAGATCCCGTGTTTCATGCTAGGACGAAGCATGTCAACAATAAGTTTCAATACATTAGGAACTTGGTGCATGATGGGATCGTGAAGTTGAAGCATGTTTCGACAGATGATCAGGTAGCTGACATATTAACAAAGTTTCTTCCTCATAAGAAATTTGACTATCTTAGAAAAATGCTTGGTTTATTAGATTTTGCTGATTTTATTGATGATAAAAGTTTGGAAGAGATTTGTTGAGGCTTTGTGAGTGAAGCATTGCCTGGGAGGACATTAGGCTGACAATTTGTGTTGATATCTAGATCCCGAAGTAGGGAGGGTGGCGTTGGTCTTAGAGCTCCGACCTGGGATACACACCTAGATCCCTGGGTTGGTGGTTAGCAAGTAAGCTTGATGGTACTTAGAGAGGCTGAAAGCTTTAGTCCACCTTAGTCCCACTCGGATAGATTACCCTGGTCAGGAATCTATTCCATGGCTTTGTCGTGCCTAAAGTGTTGAGAGACCTTGGATAGATTGCCCTGGTGAGGAATCTAGTCCATGGCATTGCAGTGCCTAAACTCTTCATAGTTCATATATTTTGAGACCTTCCTTGTACTTGTTATGAATACCTCCCTAGTTAAGAGGGAGTGTTGAAAAATGTAACTAGGTTCGGTCTTCATAAATGTATTTGAGTCATTATGTAATGTAATTGTCAAAAGAATAAAGAAAATAATTTTTATTATTGTTACAATGACTTTTAAATCATGGGTTTCATGCTTGGGTCATCATTGTATTAGTCAAAGTCCCCATTGTGGACTTGTAGGATTAATATTGAGTCATTAGAGTCATTGTATATTTTATGGGACCCTTCTTGGGCTTTTGAATCATGTGAAAAGAATTATTATTGAGTAAAATATGAATTATGTCACCTCCACATCAAGTTGGCTTAAAGGAGATCAAGTCGGCTTCAATTTGGGCAATTCAACCTCACTTGGAGCCTATATATTAGAGTAGATTGAATTCATTTGGACACACTTTCTCACTCAAGTTCGATATCACAAGAAGAGCAGGGAAAAAGTTTGATGTTAGCAAAGGAGGCTAAAAGAAGTGCTAGTTTGGCTAAGAAGGAATGGAAAGAGAAAATCGAAGTTTTGGGCTATCTCTCCCTCTCTCTCGTGGCCTATTTTGGAAGATCGAAGTCTCTTTGTCAAATCGAAGTTGTTGCTATTGCCATTTGCTGCATAGTCGAAGTTGCTGGGATCAAAGTATTGTTGCTGCAAGGTCAAAGATCTGGATCAAAGAAGGAAGGGCTGACTTGGTGTGGAAGAAGGTCCGGTTTGTGTCTAGGTTGAAGAGTCTCAAGGAAAACTATTGAAGGGAGAGAATTTTGACTGGGTTTTCCCCTAGAGAGGGGTTTTTCCCTAGAAGAGTGCCTACATCTTGTGTCTCGTGTTCTTGTGATCTTCATACACACATAATTTGGTAATTGCTTGATGAAAGATAATACAATAAAGAAGTAAAAGAATCCATCATAATTCACAAGTAATTATCAAGAAGAAGAAATCAAACCCTAATCTACTTACATTGATTTCTCAACATTTATGACTCAAATAATTTTCTTTTAGATAATACAAGATGCCCAAAGGGTTCTAGCATATTACAATGACTCAGTTGACTCCTAGACTTTATGACAAAGCCCTAGAATCACTCAATGGGTGCTTGACCTATAAATAAAAGTGACCTTGAGCATTAAACCCATGTTACAAAATAATAATAATAATAATAATAATGATTTTTCTTTTTCTCTTTACATCATAAAATATGATTACATTAGACATTATGAAGATCGAACCTAGTTACACACTGACATCCATAGCACTTGACCTTTGGGAGGTCCTTTTTCTTCTCTCCTTTTGGGTTTGATCCCTTGCTGGATCCCTTCTTCGCCTTCCCTTTTCTTGCTAGGGCTACGTTCTCCTGTTCCTTCTCCACCTTCAGAGTCTTGTTGTTGTTGCTACTACTGCCATTGATCAAGTTGAGTCTAAGCTTCTCCTGAGTGAAATCACGCCATAGGTAATGCCCTCCTAGAAGTGTATCTCGCCCATTCATCACTTGGACGAACACACTCTGCTCCTTGGAAAACCCATTTAGTGCTATTCGCACCAGCTCGTCATCATTTGGCTTATCGGCAACTCCAGCCAATTCATCTCTGGAAATTCGAACTCTGGTAAGATAGGAAACCACATCTTCACCCTTCTACATCTTAATCATCCTCAGCTCCTCTTTGAGAATCATTTCGTATTTTCTGTGGGATTCTGGTACAAATTGAAAATCATGTCCCACATTTGCTTCGATGTATCGTTCTCTGTGATATGCAAAACAATATGGTCCTTAACTCCATTAAGGATAATTCTCTTGGCTTTGGCATTTTCCTTCTTATAGGCTACCAACTGTTGTGGATCTGTTCGTATGGCAATTACATTCTCCGCATACTCCCTCAGTCCATACCCGTCCAAAAACACTGTCATCCTGGCTTTCCAATCGACAAAGTTGGAGGCTCCATCCAATTTGTCTTGATCTCTTAGACCAACTGCAACCATCTCTCAAAATATGGAAAAATAGTTAAACCCAAATAAACTGGAGAACATAAACTAGGTTCAAAAACTCTCGAACTTTCTCTTCTTGTGCGTGCGCAGATCCTCCTTCTGCCCTTAGATTTGCTTTAATACCATTTGACATTTTAATTATTGTTGTAGTTAACTAGTTATTATTCTCCCATCAATTGACTATTTGTCTTCTGCAAATTGTTTGCGGCAAATGCTAAATAAAACACTACTACAACTTCACAGAAAAATAAATGGCCATAGGAATGGAAAAAATTATTGTGCACACACACACAAATAAAGAACACCAATATTTTGGACAAATGTCCCCGGGAAAACCCTAATGTGGGGAAAAACAATTTTGCAAATGAGTATTTTTATTATTCTTCAGCAAAATGTGTGATGGAGAAATTACAATCGTTTGCTGTAAATTAACAAACCTCCAGAAAATTATTTCTACCACTTCTGCAAGTCGATCTACCCTCTGATGCAGGAGCATTTGACCGAACTCGTGATGAAGAAATGGAGGGGGCTCAACAATGTGGTGGATTGGCCACATGTTGAGATGGAAAATTGATTTTTTTACCTTTGTTGAAATTTTAATTAACTTAATGTAAATACATTATTAGAGTAAGTCGAAGAGTTTAAGTTAGGGAGTTATTTTCCAACTCATTGGTTGTATTTTCGACTTACCTCATTTGGAGGGAAGGAGAAACAAATCATTTGGTTGAGTTTGTGAGTAAAAGTAGGGCATCAAATGGGGAATGAATAATAAGAAGTTGCATATGTGAGTTCATAAAGTTTGTGTTTTCTTTTCTATGGTTTCCAATCAAACTGTGTGTGCTTTCACTGAAACATTAATAGAATTTGTTGTGACCATTATGAAATGCGTTGCGTTGTCGAACTCGGCTTGGAGTTGTAATTAAATGTGTGTATTCTACTTATTGTGACCTCTCAAACCCTTTTTGTAGCGCGTCTGTGATTTTTGTAGAAAAAGACACACCCCTTTAGATTGGAATGCGGACCATGAGTGAGCAAGAGTATAACCATTGACGAGGAGAGGCAGAAAGAGAACATTTTTTTGAGTTGGGAGTCGAGTCTGCAGAGGACTAAGTTGTTTCGCCTTCCAAGAGCCCGAAAACAAAGTTTTTGCAAGCGTTGGAAAAACATTTTGTTGCACTTACAGGTTTTTAAAAGAGCGTTGGAAAAATATTTTGCAGCGCCTAAAGGTTTTTAAAAGAGCATTGGAAAAGCATTTTGCAACGCCTACAACCAATTCTCTACACTATGTTTGAGCCCAGTTTCACCTTTCATTCTGCCTTGTGCCATCATTTTTGGTATTAGAGCAGGTTTGAGGTAGAGCTACATTTGTGGTGGCGTTGCGTTTGACATTGGTGGTGTTGTCTACGACAAAGGGAGATGGAAATGCAAGCAAGGAGAACACAAGGTCGAGGAGGGAGACCCGTAGCTAATGAAGATCTCCAAGAAGAAATACAATGGCTGCAAGCTCGTTTAGAGGCCATGGAGACTAGTAGGTAGCAAGACTGACGCTGGAGATGACAGCGGATCAGAGAAAGAAGTTACAACAGAAAGAGCAATACCCGTGGATGAAGCTCCAAAAGTTAAACTGTTGAGGTCTGTGTTAAGCTCAAGTTCGAGACCAAAACCTTAGTTGTCCACCCATGATGGCAGTTGGGTACCTGAGAATCTGATGGATTGGATTAGGGAACTCTATAAGTATTTCGAATATGAGGAGATTGAATAAGATAAGCGGGTAAAATTTGCTGTAACTAGGATGAAAGGACATGCTGCATTGTGGTGGGACAATGTGTAGGCTGAAAGGAGACAACAAGGGAAACCATTGATAAAAAGTTGGGACAGGATGATAGCGAAGATGAAGGGGAAGTTTCTGCCGAAAGACTATCAACTATCCCTCTACAGACAGGTGCATAACCTCAAGCAAAGGCTGCTGATAGTCAAAGAGTATACCAAGGAGTTTTACAGGGTGAATTTGAGTGCAGGTTATGTAGAAGACACCCCAAAGAAAACAACAAGGTACATCAATGGTTTGAAGTTGAAGATTCAAGATGAAATCAACATGCTTTCTCCCAGGACGATGGAAGAATCATACCGGTTTTCCTTGAAGGTAGAAGAGAAGATAATGAGGAAGGAAAAGGACGTGGTTTTGCTAGAGGAAAAGGACATACAACTGGAAGAGGGAAGGCTCCAACTCAAAAGAGTGATGTAAGTAACCCAAGACAATAAGGATAACAAGAGAAAGAAGGTGACTCTAGAGGAGGAAGACCTTACCGGAGAGGTAGAGGTAGAGGAAGAGGCAGAGAGATTGTCTATCGGTGCTATAAATGTGGTTAGTTGGGTCACATATCTTTTAAGTGT
The DNA here is from genome assembly GCA_034641835.2 of Pinus albicaulis. NCBI lineage: Eukaryota > Viridiplantae > Streptophyta > Pinopsida > Pinales > Pinaceae > Pinus > Pinus albicaulis. Next base: position 506,188,196 of record CM076569.1, read on the forward strand.
CTTGAGAATGAAAAGGGAGGACAGAGAGATTCATATGTAGCTCAGCCGAAAGTAGCAGAAGCACATGCTCTTGTGGCTGAAAATGCACCAGAGATGAGAGAATATTTAATGATGAGTAAGGAACAATTGGATATGGGTTGAAATACACCCAAGGAGATGAAGTCAGATTGAGTGGATTCACAGATGTAGATTGGGCAGGTAGTTTAGTAGACCGGAAAAGTACCTCCGGGTATTGCTTCAACGTTGGATCAGGAATGATCTCTTGGTGCAGCAGGAAGCATAAGTCGGTAGCTTTGAGCTCAGCGGAAACAAAATATATGGCAGCCAACACAGCGACTTGCGAAGCTATATGGCTTAGAAAGCTACTTGTGAGTTTGTTCAGGAAGAGGATGGAAGCGACCAATGTTTACTGCGATAATTGGAGTTGTATCAAACTCTCTGAGAATCCAATATTTCATGATCGGTCAAAACACATAGATATCAGATGTCACTTTATCAGAGACTGTGTTCAGCGTGGGGCAGTACAATTGCAATATGTCCCCACAGGAGATCAGGTAGCAGAGGTACTCACAAAGGCTCTAGGAAGAGATAAGTTCATCTAGTTCAGGGAGCAGATGTGTATGGTAGAGAACTCGTTTCAGTTGCAGAAACATATGGTTTCTCAGTTGTAGCAGCAACATATGAGAGGGAGTTGCAGTGCTGATGTAGTAGTTGGCAATAATATGCAAGGTCAGTAGCAACACAGATGCAACATTTACGCAATAGTTGGTGGGCAGTGATGTTAGATATCAGCAGCGCAGAGGGAGATGATACAGAGTCTGGGTGATGCTTTAATAGGTTGCATTACTAGAGCACATTCCTTGATAAGAGGGAGTGTTGATTTCTGGTAGCATCGTATGTGCTCTAGCCTCAATATTTTGCAGGGAGGCTAGGACATATGCATTCCACAAAACCCAGAAATCCTTTTGTGAAATTCCACTCGAAGACAAATTAATTAAAATAATTAATTATTTTTAATGGATGCCTAAGGCTAAACTTAGGAAATTAAAATAATTGAAGGGTATTAGTTAAACTAGGTGCGAATATTTTAGAAAAAGACAAAGATCAAGTCAAGATGATCTGAGCCATTGATTAGGATCTAATCTGGGCCGTTGAAAGTTCAATGAGAATATTATAAGAAGGAACTCAATGGGAACTTGGAAAAGATACTAGCCAGATAATCAGTTGCTTGGGCAGATCGATTTTCTCACTGGTTGAAGTTCGGCAAGAGAAAATCGAATCAGAGGGAGAGTTGCAGGTGGGAGAGAGAGAATATCGACAATAGTCGGGAGTGCAGGAACAAACTGGAAGAAGCAGCGTAGAGGAGGGACATAAATCACCAGGGCAGAGGCAGTGATGCAGGCATTGCGCAGAGGGTGATGCAGTGGGGCCAACGTGAGGGCAACATGTCCTCTTCGTGGTTAGAAATTCACTGTGGAGGTGAGAAATTTGTCTGTAATATTTCTCACAGTGATTCCTCTTCTATTCTGTTGTTTGTATCTTGTACATGAGATTTTGCTGAAGAATAATAAAGAAACCTTCATCTGCTGCACCGGTTTTCCCACATTGGGTTTTTCCGGGGACGATTGTGCAAAAATAACTGTCATTGTGATTGTACTTGTGCCAGTATTTTTCCTCACCTTTACTTTAAGCAATATTTTTTATTGTGAAGGTTGCAATAGAATTTATTTCGATATTTGCTGTGTAACACCGAAATAACTTATTTATGAATTAATAAGTAGAAGAAATAATATCAGCTACTGCAGTAGCAATTCCATTTAGGAATTTTCACATACAGTTCCTTCCAAAGGGATCTCAAGTCATCATCACCATATATCTGGTCTAGTAATAGGGTAATGTCCTTCAAGAAGGTGCAAGGCCATCTTGGGAATGTTATGTGGTTTTTGGGGTACATCATCTTTCTTGGCAATCCTTCCTTGAGCAACATTTCAGGCTCTAGAGGGAGAGGAAAGGGTCATCATCAATGCTGGATAAATCCCAAGTTTGACGTCCTAGCTACTGTTCCTTGAAGTGTCATCTGGCAGGGTTGGATGTTCTCTTTGATGTGTTGGAGAAGTCTCAATAAAATTCCTCCAGGAATAATTGTTGTACTTAATAGTTGTGGTAGAGGATCCCCCACCCTTGTGTATAGGATCGGTAGCTCCATTGATCTGGTCTGGATTGGCTAGGATCCACCATGGAAGTGGATACCTTGGAGAAGGAAACAAATCCTAAGCATGTGAAATGTATCCTATGGAAATTTAAATAAATCATGAAATTTTGAAATGGATCTTGAAACTTTCAATGCTTTTTTGATCTACTAATCCCCGCAAAAATTTATGTTTTAAAGAAAAACACATGAATCCCTAAATTCCTAAAGGTTAATACCCTAAACCCCATTCGTAGTCAAGGTTTGATCTATCCATAGTATTCAAAACTGGAACTAGTGACCAAATCGGTCCACCTGAAAAACCAGGGTTTCAAATCGAAATCAGTCAAATCGGGACTGCTCATATCTCAATGAAACAATTTAAAAAAAAAAAATACATGAAATAATTATTTGATAATCAAAAAAACTATTTTTAGGATTTAAAACCATGATTCTAAACCAATAGAGACAAAATATGAAAATTTTGCTCATCTACATACCATGTAAAGGTGAATATATCAAGATGGCACCGAGTGCAATACATATCATCGACAAAATAAATAAGCAATAAGGCTGTAAATGGCCTATAAAGGCCAAAAAAAATGCTACAAGCTATGGGGCCATTGGCCTATTACAAGACTACAAGTCTACAATTACATATCAATGATCAACATGATCATTCCTCATCATGGTCAAACTCATCACCAATGCTAGACACAGGATCATCAACAAGAGCTACATAAACATCATTTGGATCAGAGTCTGAGGATGCCTCAGCCTCATTTGTAATCTCCGTAGTAGCACCAATAAAAATAGAACTAGCCCTAATGGAGGCATGAGTTGGTTGAGCTGGACGACTAGTGCCTTCCATTGGTTGTTTGCCTTTGCTTGATCCAATTACTAATTTTGGTTCCAATGGCGCTACGAAATATGCATAGGGATCAACCTCGCCTATCTCCATGTCAATATCAAAATCATGATCAAACTTAGTTTCTTCAGTTTCCTCCACCCATTCTGATGTTGGATCAATATCGTCCAACACAATGGGATCTAGATCAAGTCTTTTGTTCATCAATTGGTTGTGCCTTAGTCAGTGGTTGTATTGCACTAAGACAGGATTATTTAACCATTTTTGTTCCAAACGTTTTCTCTTCTTCGTGTGTATGCACTGAAAAACAGTCCAATTGCGCTCACAACCTGAAGCACTACAAGTTTGGATGATGACTCTAACTACAAAATTTTTCAATTGAGGACATTGGCCGCCAAATGACTCCAACCAATGTGCTGCAAAGAAAAAAACATTAATTAGTAACTTAGTTCATTTTATTACTTATTTATAAGTATTTACAATAGTTTGATTTGTAAATTTGTAAACAATTGAACTTTAAAAGAAAAACAAATTGGAATTACGGACCTGGTTGATCCACATCTCTTGCCATCTTTGCCAAGTTTTGCCAAAGGTTCCTGTTGCCATACTGAAAAGAGTAAGTTTATGTATTATCAAATGGTTCGAATGGGTAGGGACCATGCAATCATACAATGCATCTCTGAACTCCCTGAAGCACTACAAGTTTGGATGATGACTCTAACTACAAACTTTTTCAATTGAGGACATTGGCCGCCAAATGACTCCCACCAATGTGCTGCAAAGAAAAAAACATTAATTAGTAACTTAGTTCATTTTATTACTTATTTATAAGTATTTACAGCAGTTTGAATTGTAAATTTGCAAACAATTGAACTTTAAAAGAAAAAAAAATTGGAATTGCGTACTTGGTTGATCCACATCTCTTGCCATCTTTGCCAAGTTTTGCCAAAGGTTCCTGCTGCCATACTGAAAAGAGTAAGTTTATGTATTTCCAAATGGTCCGAATGGGTAGGGACCATGCAATCATACAATGCATCTCTGAACTCCCCAACCTACACATCTCCTAGTCGAGCTTTATAATGATACTTTTGGTTCAAAAATACTCCGTTGCATGTATATGATGATGGAGTTGATTGTTCCATCTATTATTAATGATCTCCCAAATACGTCCGATACACCCATATTTAGCTAATTTATCCTTGTAAGCTACTTATATCTACTCCTTTGCCCGATCCATAGCCTCATAGATGTAGCCCATGGCCAATTTTTCCCCATCGATCATCTGTATCACCTTAATGAGGGGCTCGATAATTTTCACAATCTCAGCAGACTTTTTCCAAAAATAATTGTCAAAAACTTTCTTTTTGTTGTCTTTACCAATCTTGTCTATGGGGCCACCAAGATGAAGTCCATTCATTAGAAGAAATCATTGTTTGCAAGTTTTTTTTGTTGAGAATTGAGACATTGCAACATAAGGAAGTGAGTTTCAAATATCGTAATTGCAGGCCGGTTACCCACCACCAGTGGATGACCCCTATAGGAGAATTTTTCTCCTATATTTGTCTGCAACCGATAGCCAACAACCCCTTGCAACCACTAGGTAGCTTGATGTGCCACCATTCTCCACCACTTGAGCCAACCATTGTGTGCCCTCACCATCTGTTATGATCGTATGTTTGAAGGTGGGCCTTCCAATCCTGAAGGTATGACTTTTCATTATATAATTGGGTATTTTTGCTTACTTTCCTTGGACATTTTTGGACATGGATTAGTGGGGGGGGATTCAGTGGAAAGAATGGGCTTGGACTGTACTCTTGTTCCCTTGTCCCAACTTAGTGGTTAATCTTGTATCCTAGTCGTGCAAGATCTCCTTTATTGGCTGATAGCTTTTGGAGTGGGCCTATATGGGAAACCCCGATTTTGGTTGCATGGTCACGCTTCTTGACACCATATACATCACTCCCCTCCACTCATTATAACCCCTTTTCACACTTTTCCAATCCAGGTCCACATTTGTCCATTGGGTCCACAACGAGTTAGCTTCCCCCTCCCCTTGTCCACACTTTGGGTCGGGCCTGGAACGATGCCTCGGAGGTTGATGCAGCTAAAGAGAAAGTTAAAAGCATAATTTGGCCACTTACAATAGGAAATATACCATAAAATGAAAAAGATGGTCAAGACATAAAAATTTAGCACATGGGAAAAAACCAAACATGAGCTCAACCCCTTATCATTATGGCCATCACCTTGGTTACTATGGCCCCTATGTGTGCCCCCTGCATCATTAAGGGACCCATGATTTTCCCAACCCCTGGTTGGTGATGAAATACCCAACCTTAAGGGGGTATTCAATGCTTTATCATACACATCATGCTCTCATTCCTTGGAGCCCGGAGCAGTTAAAAGAAAGAAAAATCATTAAAAGGAATATGAAGAAGGTTGAAAAAACAAAGCCCAGGGTAACTCATGTACCACAATTGCTCCCTCCTACATCCATATACCCAATGTGTGGGCTTCCTCCATCATAGCTACCATTGTACCATGGCATGTGGCTTGGAGCCTTCCCTTTGCCCCACTCCATTCCGCCATCATTTCACATGACACCTGCCATTTGATAGATGTAATGTGGACCTGTTACTCCCTTAGAGGCTGAGACGAGTGTTGCGAACATCTCGATAACATCCTGATTTTATCTTGAAATCATGATTTTTTGGGCTAGCTGATGTTTGCCGATTTTTAAAGATATTTTTATGGTATCTTAATTTTGCCGATATTTGCCGATTTTTTATCGATATTTTCCCGATTTTTATGATTTTTTGGTTTTCCGGACCATTGCCGATTTTATCCCGATGCTGATGTTCACAACATTGGTTGAAACCACCTAATAGGGTACTTTATTAACCCTTCTTATTGATCAAGGAAACACCTATGCCTTCTAAAGTCCATTTCAAAGGGCATGCCACTATGAAGTGTCCACTTTTGCCCCTGGTTTGCAAGCTTATTTACTCAATTGCACTAATGGATTTTAGTATTAGAAGGTGAGGAGACACATTGGATCTTACATAGGATTGCAAGTGGGTCTTCATCTTGGGCTTGGCCTCCCTATATGGGATCCAAGCCCTCTAGAGGGTCATGATGGCACTTGTAGGGTGAGTATTGAGAGCCATTCGCCTCCCCCACAACAGAGCATTGATTGCCATGTCACGGGATTCTTTAGTACCCTATTATTCTTGCTCGTGCCCCAACTATACAAGGATGTTGATGTACTTGGACCACATTCCCCAGCTGGTCACATACTTTCTCCAGACACTTGGCAGTTGATCGAGGACCTAGATGGGGTGTTGTCTCATCTGAAGAGACATGGGAGGGCGTGTATCATCATTCTAGCCCTTATTGATGGAGTGTTGACATATTTGATCTAGTTGGGGACCCATGAGACCATTCCCTGTGCCCCACAAGCTATAGTCGCTTGGGAGCACCATAAATGTTTTGCTTGGAAACCAGGGGCCAACCCCTTGGTCATCATTTTGAGAGCCCTCCTCTTCATCTTGGCACATGGAGGACTTACTTAGGCCTTCCAACGACCCTTGGGTACCATTTTTCTATCATTTCAGCCTCATTAAGAAGGCTTGTTGAGTACTTTTGAGCTATTGGTGGGCTTGTCATCAATAAGATTGTTATTTTTCACATTAAAGTTGTTTTTAGGGGTTTGTTAGGCTAATTAGACCAAATCGAATTGTTAAAAGCTCATATACATTAAAGAGGAGCCTCATTTGTAACTCATCATCACTTGGATTTTGATTTTCTCTACTCGAACCTGCAGTAGAGGACGAAATTTGGATGTTTCTTGATGAATTATGATGTTTGGATAAATTCGTTGGCTATCTTGGAGCTTCTTTTTGGCAATATTATGGATGTATATACTCTTCTTTATCTTGTGTCATACGATGCTATGTTTTTATTTTGATGAATGTCTAATGCATGTAAATTTTTCCTTATGGTGAATAAATGTGCCTTGATTAATGTGAATTGCTTGGACTGCATGTGTCACTCATTAGATGAAGAACGAATGAATGTTCTTAAAGGATTGATTAATATTCATCCCTGAAACCCCATAAAATTGTTATTGAAGTATAAAATTCTAGAAGTTGTGTTATTGTTGCTGCATCTAGGGGAGCAAAATTTCTTCTAGGTCTCTTTGAAGAGCGAATTGCCATATTATGGTTTATCTTGACTCCATTTTCTCCCAAAAGGCAGATATTGGTTTAGAAATCCTTGGTGATCAGATCAACTCAATGAAACATCATTATTTTCACCTTCTTCTCTCCCTCATTCTTCGTCCTTCAAGAATAAGTAGCCCTTCTATGGCTTGGGGCGAAATCCCTTAGGAGTGAGATCTTTCAAAACTAATTTGACAATCTCTTGCACTGGTGTTTCTTCTAGGTCTCCTCCAGATTTGGGGTCATTCCCGCGGTTGGATTTCAAGATATTTGATGCCCTAGCCTTCTTACCAAGTGGGGACCCTTGAAGCTTCCTTGACTTGGGGATTTCTTGAAGGTTTATGCTTAACTACTTGTTGAGGTACATCATACAAAGCCTTTTCTCTTAACTACCTTGACCTTGGATGAACTTATATCTTGGCATACACATCATGTTGGACATTGGATATATCAACGCTACCCATGTGTTTCACGAAATGGACTAACTGCCTCTCGTGGATCCTTATCTTTGGCGATGTGATCATTGACTAACACCTGCGAGTTTTGGTCTAATCACAATCATGATTCCCAACAAGTGGTATGAGAGCGTAGGTCACTAGTTCGATACACACCTAGCTCTCATTGGGGGGAGATTGCTAGACATTGGAAAAATCAACGCTCCTCGTGCATTTTGCGACATGGACTACTTGCCTCTCATGGATTCTTATCTCTGGCGATGTGATTGTCGACTAACACCTGTGGGTTTTGGTCTAATGACAATCATGATTCCCAACACATCAACGCTAGGTCTTGTGTAGCTATCTATCACAAGGGGTTTTTCGTGGAAAGCCTTTCTAGGTTCTCCCAAAGCTTGCACCTTTATTGAGCCTTTCCATTGAATGATCTGCTTTGCCTCACTTCAAAATTATCCTAGGGATATCTATCACAAGTGAGGGATACTTGGACTCCTCCCGTCGGTGAAAATCCAAGAAGAGAAGGAGACATAGGCTGTGGTGATAGTGAGATTTTGTCCCAAATTGTTTTTGGGCCCTCTAGCTTTAGCCTATTTACTAGACTTGCTAGTTTGTGCAACAACAAGTCCTAACAAGCTCAACACTCTCCAAGCTCCCAATGAAGCTCACAAAAACTCCCAATGAGACGTGTGAGGCAAATGAGAGGGGAGATCTCCTTTTATCGGCTTGGAGAGACTTTTTTTGGAGGGAAACAACCCGTAGTTTCCCTCAAAACCATCTCACAAGCCCCAAAAATTGTGTTTGGTGGGTTTGTGGCCAGCCTGGCATTGAACCGGCTGGTTTATGCCTGGTTTGACCAAAAAACCAGCGAGGAGGGCCGTCAAACTGGGTTTTTCTACCGGTCCGGTGGAGTTCGCTAATGAACCGGCTGGTTTGACTGGTTTCCAGTTCAAACTGGCCGGTTTGAATACTATGGATCTATCATTATGTCAAGATCTGCTCTGGAGGCCTGATCATCAAGGTGTGCTATATTAAGGTTTGGTCTATCACTATGGTCAAATTCTATTGTCAAGATCTGATCTATCCTTATGTGCTACATTGTTGTTCACTTCACCCACACTATTATTTAGTTCTGCAATACCTTTCAAGAAAACCACTTTATTCCCTCCTGATATGGACATGTCGATATGTCCCATGAAAACTCTCTTATGACCTGCTTTATGGTTATGCTGAAATTGTCTTTAAAATTATCAATTATGAATGATGGTTACGATTTATCAGATTATCAATTATGGTACATGGATGGCTTATAGTAATATGCATTAGAAATCTTTATTTTGTTTATAACTTATAGTTTTCTTCTTGTGATTCCTAAATGGTTTTGTTTATTAACTATATTCTGTTATTTATTATGAAAATAGTTTTCTAGTTTTTTGTACTTGCCATTTCCCTGCTGTATCTGGGTCATGGCTTTTCAAGCATCTAGTGGACCCATATCTGAATCCATGTCCTGGTAATTTCGCTTAATATCAAGGGTCACTCTAGGGATTTTTTACTAGAATTGCATATATTCCTTGGATTAGATAGTTTTTTATGCATAGTTTCCTATGAAAGTTTATTATGATAGTTTCTTATTATATCTAAATTACATATATGATGCAAAATTTCTGCAAAATTATTGGTTGGATAACCTATTTATTTTATGTGTCTTTGCTGTGTGCAGGCTGCATTGGAAAAATATAATGCTGCCAAAAGGGATGCTCCAGAGAGACTAGTTTCTGGGTCTGATGATTTTACAATGTTTCTTTGGGAGCCTGCATCTAGTAAACAACCAAAGGCACGAATGACAGGGCATCAGCAGGTACGGATTTCATTTCTGTTCTTGTTTGTCCGAAGCAATCTTCAACACAAACAAGCAATTTGATAAGGTGCATAAAAATAATCTATGAAAGTATTACATGCCAGTCATATTGGCATTAGGTGTTATCGATGGTCATAATGGCATTAGGTGTTATCGATGGTCATAATGGCATCAGATGTTAGTCAGGGCCATATAACATTATATGCTAATTATATTAGCTATTAATGTTACTAAATTATTACCTGTTATCAATATAGTAATCTTTTGTTGTTGATCATTCGAGGAAGTTCATTGACAACTACACTTCAGTTATGTAGAGGCTTTCCATGAAAATAAAGTTTAAACTTGTCCTCACCTATATGAGCATCTTGTGAATCTTATCATTTTACTACTTTCTTTCATATTTCCCTTGTACGTCAAGTGTTCATTCAATTTCACAACTCAGAAGTCCATTCTCAAACTAATTATCTTGCTTGGAAATGTAACTGAAGAAAAACACCTGTATCTCTAGATAGGGCCAGAATCTGATTTTGCCTTGTTCTCATATTCCATGATTAAGTTTGTATGTGAGTTTTCTTGGATTAATGTAAGTCAATAAATGGAGTTTTTCAAAATTCAAACATGTCATTGTAGCATGTTTCCAGTGCTTATAAATGCAATGTGTGCTTCTTCTGTCTTTGTAGCTTGTCAACCATGTTTACTTCTCACCTGATGGGCAATGGGTGGCAAGTGCCTCATTTGATAAGTCTGTAAAGTTATGGAATGGCATTACAGGGAAGTTTGTTACAACATTCCGTGGGCATGTCGGCCCAGTGTATCAAATCAGGTCTGGTGAAGATATTCTTTTCCTTATAATATGGAGTTCCTTTTTATTTCCCTTTTCTCTTCCATCATGTGGACAGTTTATCTGTTCATCTCAGTTTATAATCTATTATGGAGCATTCTGTATCCTTGTTTTGACTTTCCTGAACTTCTATTTAAAATTTAAATTAGATTGTCTTCTCAATGCACACCTTAATTATAGTTTACTGTCTTCTCAATGCACAGTTGGTCTGCAGATAGTAGACTCTTGCTAAGTGGAAGCAAGGATTCAACACTTAAGGCAAGTAATATCAGTATATTAATTTTGTATTGTTAATAACTTCAAATGTTTACTTTCAGTGTTTGTTGTTCTTGATCAGGCAACTCTGATTTCAATCCTATGGGTTGTTCATGTTGAGAATTTGGTAGCAGTGTTTAATACAATTCCCTTACTTGATAACTGCTTTTGCTATATTTGTTATGCTTCTATTAATTAAAGCTTGTCTTCATTAGCTTATTATGTTCTTCATCAAGTCAATTATCAAAAACACAATAGACACAAAATTTTGGCTCTTCAAGCCAGGGCCAAAACCTCTCCCTCTTGGAGAGGAAATTCCAATAATCATTCTTCTTATAGATCATCCATTGACGAGTACCAAGACCATGACAAAGACCCTTGACACCAATATGCCTCCAAGACCCTTGTCACCGTGCTCTTCTATGCTTCTTATGTTGATCTTGCTTTTTTGCACCATGCTGCACGAACACGAGGAAAACTCGGTTCCTAGCCTTAAACTGAGATCTCCTTTCCTTGATTTGACCTCTACCTCTTACTGTGATATCCCTGCTGTGATAGGCTTTGTCCTCCATGAATGGATCTCCTTTCACTATGATGACTGTATTACTTGCTGCCTCCTTTACGCTGTAAATATATTACTGAACTTAGGCAAGGGTATGAGATCAATGACAGAGGCTAGCACTGCCTCTCCTCCGCATTGATCCCAGTCACCTTCTACGCATATCATTCCAGACTTAGACAGCCTTCTCTATATCCTCTTACGCACTGCAGTTTCGGATCACTGTGACAGACCTTAACCAGAAGATTGCTCTTCGAAAACAGAGGTCCGAGAGGACCTTTCTCCGTTCGTTGAGCTGACCCTTCTCCTCCCTGTATTACCTTTCTTTTTATCACCAAACAACAGACTTATATCTGCACTTCCATTTCAGAGTTGTCCGAAAACTTGTGTGTGTAATGAGGCTGCAGATCACCTTTTGTATAGGGGCTGTGTCACTGTCCTAGGCCGACATGACTTCTGTGAGTAGGCCGACTTGTCAATGAGCATCTCCCAGCCATAATATGAGCCGACTTCAAGGAGCATATTGACAAGGTCTTGGAGCACATTATTACATCAACAAATTGTCTTTTGCAAGTGTAACAACACTTCATATACATGACTCTAAATTATACATGTATGACAAGATGACAAAACCCCTAAAGACATCAAGAAGAAGTCTTTGACCTATAGTAAAAACTCCTTGCTCATGAAACTCATGAAGCAAGCATTACAAAATACATTTTATTATCTGTCTTCTTCATTACATAAATTCATAATTACTTGGTCATTATGAAGACCAAACCTAGTTACACTTTCCAACAGTTCAAAGGCTTGTTTGATTTGACCAGTTTTGCTGGATACCATGGGTGAATGAGTTTTACAGAGGCAGTATATTGCACATAAAAATTATGCATACTTTCTGAAATTTCAGTGCAAAATGCATGTTTGGAAATAGATAGTTATTTATCATATGAAGATTTTAGAGGCTAAAGAAAATTAACAAGAACTTTTTGCATTGATCCACCCGGTATCCTTTCACCATCTCTTTGAAGTCTTGATCATAGCCTGGTATAAAGAAACTATTATAATGCTTTGCAGTAAGCTATAGGAATCTTTGAATTTCATTGTCCATCTGAAGTGATAAAATTTCACTTCTAAGCACAACAAATACAAAGATGGCTCCTTAAGCTTAATGAAAGCGGTAAGCCTACACATTAATTCTTTTCAGTAGAGTAAAACCTAGTTACTAGAGAATGACCATAAATATTAATTAGACTAACATTGAAACTATGTAGGGAGGTTTGATGTCTTTGTAAAGGTTAAGGTATGGTTTGTGACCAAATATTAGCATTAAATCTTCATATTATACTTACATGTAATCTTTCTGGAATCCAGGACATTATTATGCATATGCATGTGACTATGACACATAGATGCATTAATGTACAATGCATAAGCTGCAAGAATTTTTTTAACATCTTGTGTGTTACTTCAAACAAGTGCTAGTGTCACTTAATATTTATAGTGAGCAACTTAGCCAGAGTGAATTATATTTTTGAAATGGAATCTTGATAAGTTGCTTGAAATAACATCTCTCGCTGAAATAGTTAAAGAAAAGTTCCAATCTTCAAGAGAAAATTTCCTCACTTATATGTCATCTTTTTGTCTGAAGATAAAACTCGGTGCCATTTTTTTGACCTTTGTTTTATTTATTTATATTCTAATGGCTGAAATACATATTACTTTTCCTTGCTTTCTAATCACCAGCTTCCACACCTGGTGAACATTACATAAAAGATTCAAATTTTTTGGAGTACTGTGTTCAAGGTTATTTGCACTCAATTTTTCAAGCCCCTCACACTGGGCCCATTATTAGGAGAAATCAGCTCGAAAAGGATTCTCATATATCATTTTCCATTAATATGTTTTCACATTAAAGCATAATGTATTTTGCAGATTTTGTCAGCTTTCAATATTTTAGCATCATACAGCCAATGCAACAACTAGAAAACAAAATACATAGGCCTTGGTTAGTTAATGAGTAAACTAGTATAGAGTAAGTTAGCATGCAAGCAGTCCTACTCAGGCACTGGGGTACAAGGAAAATTTTAAGGCTCCAAACTTATCTTATTAGTGTAGAAACCTTGGTGAATGATGTAAATTGTCAAAATAGCAGCTATGAAATGTTTGATGATATTTTTGTAAAAATTTTCATTTTTCTAAAGATTTTATATAGTTTATAGAAATTTTGGCTATTTTTAAGTATAATAATTATATCCTATAGAATTTGGGTGAATTGCTTTTGGGAAAAAAATGGCAATTGTTGAATTATTTTTGGAAAAAAGGGGAAGAATTAGTGAAATGGAAAAATTAGACCCTAATTTTCTTTGCTAAGGTATAAGACATTAAATTATATTCAAAATTAGAAATAGAAATATTATTAATGTAAATTAGTGACCAAAATAGGTCAATCGGACTTGAAGGTACAATATGCACTAACAGCTATAAAGGGAGTGCATAATACATCTCCCAAAAACCTGCAGCATGAAGGGAAACCCCGAACTCCTATAAGAAACGTTCAACATCACTGCCACTGCTCTCTCCTTCATGCTCTCCCTCCTCCTCATCCTCTATCTCCAATCCAAACAATGCATTTGATGACATGGAGGATGACTCCTCAAGAGGATCACCATCATCAAAAGTGACCAGCTCTAGCACTGGTTCATTAAGATCCAAGTTGGCTAATGCCAACTCAACATTGTTGTGCAAACCTAGATCATCATAACACACATCCCACATCTTTGTCTTTTCCTTCAACCACTCCTCCTGGTAAATAAGATGGAGGTTGGTGTGCACATACACCATTGTCCAACTCTTGAAATCTCTTCAAAGCTACACTATAACCCTCAGTCACACTCTAAAATGCCCTAGAGCTCCAACTTGCTAAATGAAGTGAGGGAAAAAGATGGAGAAGGAAATTTTTTGGAACTACAAGCTGCTTTTTGATAGGGTATATGTCGTAAACTTGGGACACATGTAGGGCATGTGTCAGACATGAGTTCTGGTGTTTGACACGTGTCCTCTCAAATCCATATTCAGCACATGGGATCCATGACAGATGATCCCTTAGGGGCGTGTTTTGTGACTTAGTTTGAGACACTTCATATTTATACAGGGACATGATTATTATACTTAATGCATTCAATCTCCCCCTTTGCATATTGGTATGGAAACTTGGATGGAGTACTAGGGCTTTTTTCTCACATCTAGCTAGATTTTACTATTTACAAATTCTTTGTACCTCACTCAAACATATGTACATTTCGAGAGACCATTCATACATGTAGATGAAAATATGCATATAGATACACTCGTGTAACATGGGTAGAGTAGTGAAGGAATTATTCTAGGGAGTGCTTGTATTGTTTGTTTGCAAAGTCCTAGAGTGATCAGTAAATTGAAGGACTTGTGGTCAGAATAAGATATCTGTGACACAGCAAACCCCATCCTTTTACGATATCCCAAATGCATTGTTTAATTTATCACCTAAGAGAAAACAATCAATGGTTTTGGTATGTATATTTTTAATGAAATATTAGCATCACTTTGTATACATTTTCTAATGTCTTCTTCACATTTCTTACATGTGCAAGTATTCTTGCTTCCATATGTTTTCTCTACAGTCTCATTATCAAAGTGAGTCGTTGAGGCCTTGTATAAGCTTTAAAGTCTTCATTATTTTCTTGGAGTGTTGTGTAATCACCAAAGTTACCAAAGTTGCCAGAATTGTATAGAAAAACAACTGGTCTAGGCAAGGGAGTAAGAGTTCGACTTGTACTTGAAAAAACTTGGCAAATATTAAAAAACAAATTCCCAAAATTTATAATAAATTCTATTATTACGAAAATATCAATTTACAAAAAGTGCAAATGATCAATATCAGCATGTTTCAAAGTCCAAATTACATAGATGATTCATGAATCACATATTACAAACATCATTGATGATGGACCATGGCATGAAAATGTTAATTTGATAAGTGAAGATTTAGGGTGATCTCCAAAAGTATAATTTGGTTCATGAAGTCCCTCGAGCCAAAAATCTATGGATCTTGATGCTCCCATGCATCAATACCTAGTTGAGCTAGCATCTTGAATACTACTTGAGATCATCCATTACAAATATTTAGTAGTATAATCTCATGAACCAAAAACACAAATACACTGGGCCTAGTTTTGGATATGAAAATCAATAGGCTTAGAGTATATAATAAAACATGTAACAAAATTTTAGGTGTAATATATTAGGATTACTAAGGTGGATGAAGTGTGCAATGCCATCAATTAAGTGTATCTAAAGCATGGCCATGTCCTCCAAAGGACCATGTATATGCATGGTGCATCACTCAATGTGACTTAGGAAATCAAGTGAGATCAATCCATCATGCATAAAATAGTCAATATAACATAAAAATTGGAACCATATTTAATATAAAATCCATGTAAGTAGATCACATTAGGTATGTTCTTCAAACTTCACACTTATGACATTATGCAAGTTGCCAAATTTAGGGTGGGAGGGTCATCAATTAACCCTATTAGGTGCTTCCAAATGATAGTGAAAGAAAAAGGACGTAGGGGAAGGAATAGTTATTCCAAAAACCCTTCCATTGATAAGTGTATGTGGTGAGTGATATGGTTGGGGGTGAACTTCATGAGAGGTGTCATAGTATTATACACCATCATTCTTGAGTGCCTTTGTAGAGGGAGCACTTTGTACTTTAGTCACACTTTTTTTAGCCTCTACTTTTCGACCCCTTATCTCGCCTTTAATATTTTTCTAATTAGCTTTTTTGTAAGCTTCGTTGGTTTCATTTAGATCCCTTTTTTAGCATGGAAAGTTCATTTCTTATAGCAGCTGGGATGTTCTTTGAGTCCCTAGGGGTTGGGATGTTCTTTGAGTCCCTTTTACTTTGATAAGCGTGATTGCATGAGACTAGGGGCGATGGCTTCAGTTGAGGGGGTAGAGCTTAAGCTATCTTGGATTTTGACTCTATGATTCATCCAGTGGCTTTATTTTAAATTTTAACATTTGGCATTTTCTCTTTTATTCTTTTTTGCAATATCATCAATGTCTAAGCATTTCCAAGGCCCTTCTTCTCATAGGATGAAGCAAACAGGGAACGAGTACAAGTGAGTGACAACAACCAACTTAAATAAGGGAGAATGGAGAAAAGTGGCAAGTAGAAATTATCAAGTATGGAAGAATAAGGACACACTATCTCTATATAGGCCTCATATTCATGACCCTCCTGGACAAGGAAAGAAAATCCCTAGGGGGTCACCCTAGACTAAAAGGAATTAATGACCGCCAAGGTGAAATAAGGAAACAAGCATGACTTCCAAGCATTATGATCCATTATATGACTTCTAGTCATGATCCTTACTTAAATGCCCAATACATTAAATGTAAACACTTCATACGTGTTGATAAATCTAGGGCATTAGCATTAGGTGATTTCTCTTCGTTAGTGATTGTTTGTGAATGCTTTTTACTTCTTTAGATTAGAATCCTTTTCTTATTATCTTGTTAGTGTTCTTCTTCATCAAACAATAACCAATGCATGAACATAAATAGAAAAGAGACACAACATGTAGGCTATGAACCAGGCCAAAACCTCTCTCTTTGAGAGGAAAACCTACACCAATTTTTCTTATAGAGATTCCAATTGACGAATACCAAGACCATGACCCTTGACCTAGAGGCATTGCAAGACCAAGACACAGTGAACCTTCTTCTTCGATTCTCTTCTTCTTCGATCTTCCAGAAACTGAGATCATATCTTCAACGAACCGTAAATGGCACCAGAACATGTCAATGTATGGTCATCAAATTATCACCATTGTAGCAGCATCAAAACACATTGATACATCACTGTAGAATAGCTCCTTCAGAGCACTGCACTGTGTCCTCCATATACTACCAAACTTTGATCTCTAGCCCATCCTCATTGAAGCACCGAGAATCATAGCTTACCGAGATATCATTTACTTCATGTATCAGTTGGGACACATCACCACCGAGCTACTGCAATCCGAGCATAATATATCATTGCAATTCACTGAACCATACTGTCCGAAATACAGGGAGACCGAAACTGTCTTACTGTCTTGACACTGAGAATCTCAGAGGTATCTTTTTGTTGTAACCCTTTTGAAAATTGCAGAGATGTCCGAGCTCTATTCTTCTATCACAATCATTTGAAAAAATCATAGAAGGATGTCCAAAATTCTGTTTTGCAGCATAGGCTGAGGTGCCTATATATAGTGGTTGGGCCTCCATTAATAAGCCGACGTGCCATCTTGAATAGATCCGTCCTATGTTGTGAGCTAACATGAAATTCTTCACCTTATTTAGAAGCCGACGTGGAGATCCTTTTGGAGGCTGACTGTGCTTGTCTTTGGAGGGCTATTATAGACTCATACATTGACATATGCTCAAGAAGAGCTCTTCATACATGACATTAATTCTTTGACTTTACATGACAAATCCTAAAGCTAAAATAAAATCACTTGCTCATGAAACCCATGAAGCAAGGCTCACAATAATAATTTTAGTTTCTTCTTTACATCATTTACATAAGTCACAATTACATGTCATTATGAAGACCAAACCTAGTTATACTTTTCAGCGCTCCTTCTTAACTAGGGAGGTATTCATAATGGTACTTGGTCATTCTCAATTTGAAGAATCTCTCATAAGAAGAATCGGATTGGTAACCCATCTGTATAACATCATATCAACTATCATTGTCATATGACAAGGCCTTGATTAACAACTCTATCTCTTCACAAGATCTGAGCTCAATGCGGGCAAGACCAATGATTTATAGACACCTTAATCATTGTCTCTCCTGGAACATACCCTACCCGGGTTCTCAGGGTGTGTTCCATGAGGACTATTATTATCTTGGATTCCCAGTCCTCAAAGAATATTGGTCCTCTACGACTACTCTTATCTTGGATGCCCTATCTCATCCTCAAAGAGTATCGGATGCTAGATGATTACCCAATCCTCTATTCTCTCTTCCTAGGTGAAGACAAGAATGACATGTCTATTTCTCCCTCTCAATTAGTGAGGTCATATTCCAATAAAGGAATGTACTCATTCCTACTCAAGGAATGTACCTAAGCTCCTTCTTGGCTTAGGAATATCCAAGGTTCTTCCAAGTAAGAAACTTGTTTCGAGGCTCCCTCTTAATCAGGGACCTACAACAACTCCTTAGTTAGAGATAATGGGACAACCAACTGCTTTGAAGAACTCCTTCCTTTGATGTCATGAATTTATTCTTTGTTATGGAGTCTTCATCTTTGGGACTTCTTCATAGGGCACAAACCATCCATCACTTTCATCCATGAGTCAGTCATGTCATTATTCCTTTCAACAGATAGTGATCCATCCATTTACATCTGGCTTTGCTTCATGCCTTTCTTCATGCCATATTTTCAGAAGGATCTTACATCCTTCTATATGGTCCTCTTGGAAGTCATCCACAGTTCTTCCCTTTGGCAGTATTGCATAAGCCTATCCAGATATTTGTTCAAACATAAGAGCACTTACATCAAAATTACTTTTGTGTTGATCTTTCATCATGACATCTTCTTGTAGGTATCACCATCTTGCATACATTTTGACACATCTCCCAAAGATATCCATTGTCAAGGGTCTCTATCTTTTTTAGACTTTCATTAGAGTCTTCATATCTTTCTGGGAGATTTTGTAGTAAACTCTTCTTGGTCTTGGATGTTGATTGCCTTTAACATGGTTGCATATCTTATGATCTCTTCCTTCCTTTCTTCACACATTCCATTCCCAAGAGCTTCCAATCAGAGTTCTTTAATGGTAGTCAACCACCTCATACTTTATATGAGAACATATTATGCTGATTTCATCTAGTGTGAACCATGCCTTTCGACAACCTTTCATAGGAGGAGATTCCTTTCCTTTGATCATGCTTCTCAAGATAGAAGTAGTGATCCATTTTACTTGCAACCATACGACATGACATTATCATATTAAATACAAGCATACATACCTCATTTACTTATAGGTCATCTGGGCTTCTTTCAACAACTTCCTTGATTGAAAAGATCTTCATTCCATTGATCTGCTTCATCTCTTATGTCATCATACCATCATCCCATGAACTCCACAAGCTGGAGTTCCTGATGAAACACTTGCTTCCTTTCTAGATTGGTGAACCCTTCGATGAGGATTCCATCAGAGAATCTTAAGGAGCTTGCATATCCCTATCAGGAAGATGTTTCCTTTTTGACTTGATGTATGAAGAACCTTGTCCTGGATGACTTCTTCCTTCCAATGAGGTTCCCAAGAGCTATATCCTTCATATTTGAATGCCATAGATTTTGTTTTGTCTGTCCTTCATGATTTCCTATGGTGATGTCACGAGCTCTTGTTTCTAATACTTTCATGATGCGACAATGCATCTTATCATTTATAATAGCCATATGTTGATCAATTGTTGTCATTGATGTCAACCCAAGCAGCACCAGGGGCTACCCCGATCTTGCATGGGAGTTTTGACTTGACAATTTACTCTATTCCGAGTCAAGGATATTTTGGATGGTTTCTACTTGTTGAAATGTTTCCGTTGATATATGGCACGCCATGTAATTATTCACAGTTTGATAGATATTCGTGTTTGAAGTTAGTAACCCCAGTTAGTGGGCTAAAACCCCATGGGGTTGTGGCATGACACTAATCATTGGTTGTGGTCATTGAATAGTCAATAATTAAGCTCCTAAAATCCCTCCAATGTTCACTTGTTGAAGACCCTCTCAACCTAAGCATTTAATAAATGGTGACCCTCATATCCTCCTCATGTAAGGATTTCGCTACTTAAAAATAAGTCATTGTGGCATTTTCACTATAAATTTTTTCCTGTGAAGCTTCAAATGCTAAAAAAAAAAAAACCCATTTGAGCCGAAATCCTGATGAAGTGCGTGTCCGAATTTCACATATTGGTTCGCTATATTTTCGGAGATATGATCTGAGGAAGTTAGGGTTTTTGCAGGCTCCCGAATTTTATGTCAAACAGGTGACCTTAGGAAAATCGTCATAACTTTCTCTCTGAGCATTGGATTCAAATATCGTAAAACACGACAGAAAGAGGATGGGTTGTAGTTTGTTGGATATCGTTTTCAAGACGAAAGGTTGAAACAGTGACACGTGGTACTTCGTACAAGTTCGCTCTACTGAACTAGTCTATAATCAAGTCATCGTAGGAGACCGGGCATAACTATTTCTTGAAGAATCCAATATTGATCAGACCTACAGGGTTGGAAAGAGGACTCAAAGGGCTAACATAGGATTCAATTTCAGACCTTGGAGATCTGAAATTACATAGATACAACATATTCAATACCGAGCTTCTAAAAGGCAAGAAACAAATATGCATTCAAGGATCACTGCAGTAAGGACAACACATCAACAATCAAGGGTAAGTTTGCTACAAAAAGGTATGTATGATTAGTGTTTGAATTTTAATTTGAATATCATCTTTGACACTGTTTTTGCAGGGCAGTGTAAGTATTTTGTATGTATGTTTGATTGGGTTTTGTTCATAAATGTTGAACGTATTTACATTTGAATTTTGAATATTTCTCTGACATATGGTTTGCAGGACAATGTAAGTATTTTGTTTGTATATTGGTTTGGGTCTTGTTCATTAATGCATGTGCAGGAAGGAGGAAACAATAGGACAACTCAGACACATACTAGAAGGACAATGCAACGCCAAAGTACCATTACTTGAAGCAAGCACAACAATACCTCAACAACTACTAGTATTCAAAGAAGCAATGCCAAGTCAAGTATCAAGTCGTGTCAAAAGTCAGTATTGTAAAAATCATCATTGTAAAATTGTAAAAGAGTCAATCTGCCTAGAGTTGGAGAGGCATTGTTGGGAGGTATAAGTGTCATTATTGGATAATGTTATGGTTGGGTTGCAGGTCATAGTGTGATTGGGTGATTGGTCTAGTTCAAGAAAATCATTGTGAATCATATTGTATCGTGGATCATTGTCCCTGGTACGAGAGTCCACACTCTTATCTTATTTTTGATCATTATAGGGTGGCAGGGAGGTGCTAGTTTGGTGCATGAAGTCACCTACAAGTTGGAGCCTGTGAACACTTCATGGTGGTAGGTCGGTCTAGAATTTCGGGGCATCCATTTAGTTGACTTATGAAGAAACCAAGGCATTGGGGCATCCTTCCAGTGGGAGCTGGAGAAGAATGCTTTTCTAGAATTCTAGGAAGTTGTACCTTTCATTTCAGTTGGGGTTGAAGGTTAAATAGTTTATTAGAAAAGCGTTCGGTGGTTTTTGACCCGGAGGGGGTTTTCCACCTAAAATTCGTGTGCCTATTGTGTTCTATTGTTTACTGTTGTTACTGGATAAACATCAAGAATAATTGAAGATTAACTAATGCTCTGAAAAGATTTAAAAGTGCTAATTATAAGAAATACTGATTCACCCCCCCTCTCAGTATTCCCAACACCATATCCTATAAAAGATTTTGGAGCTATGACAAGACCTTTTGTGAGGGAGACTATCTTAATCATAGTAAAGATCTCTTACTCCCTCTTTCCTTGGGCTTATTTTATTCAGTTTCCTCCATCTTTCCGGTGATATGAGCTTCCTTTCTGCAATGCCCATAGCTTTTCCATAGCATTGAATCTTAGCTATCCTCTTCTTTCTTTTCTGAGGATCAAATTTTCTAAACTTCCCTTTCCTTCCTGCAAATGTTAAGTCCTTTACCTTCAACACCTTTTCCCTCAACTTGTCTTCTTCTATCTAGCATAGAAACCACAAGTTGTCGAATGAGGTAACTTTCTTATCCCATGGACATTTGTTACCTTGTTCATCATTTATTGCATTTAAAACAATGATGATTATCTTCTTATCATGTATTCTAGATCTCGTAGTTGAGATCTTATGAAGATATCCCTTCATTCTTTGATAGCTTTAATTTGTGTACATCAGGTCTAAGTGACATGACCTTCTTTATCGCATCTTCACAGAATAGTTCTTCTAGCTTTTCATATATCTCTTTGAAGTCTCCAATCCTGCTATGCAGGGATGCGGGGACCTTTGATTGATTTCATAAGAATCATTTGAGCCCTTTGATCCCTTTCCATGTATTCAGATAATGCTTGACTTTCAAAGACTTTTCCATAGATATAATCAATGACTTCACTTTCTTCGAGGACTATGTATATCCTCCTTTTTCCATGCAAGGAATTTTGATGACCCAACCAGCTTATAGATCTCCTTGCAAACACAAGGTCATTTTACCAAATTTGATTATAGAATAAAAGATACTTACTAGTCAAGTGAAGATGAAATCTTCAGCTTGATCACTTTGATGGTGGTTGAAGAAGATGTATTAGTGCTTTCTTTTGGATGATTTTCTTCCAAATGAAAAAGCCTTTCTTCAATCAAGGAGATTGCTCCTTTCATGATGACAACATCTTTAGATCTAGCTTCCTTTTGTTGATGGTGATTGACGCTTCTTCGGATGATATTCTTCAAAGATAGGAAAGGGATCCTTGCTGCAATGATAGGGAGCTTGCCTTATAGCCTTTAAGATACTTCAACTACTTGGTAGTGAATAAGTGCAGATCAGAATTGCTTCCATAGTTTTGAATTTCTCCAAGATGATGTGATCTTCATTTTAAAGTCCTTTGAGCTACCTTGCTGGAGTATACTTCTAGTTCCCTTGATTTGATTACTGATCCCAAGACTTCCTTTTGAAATATAATTTCTTCTTCAATATAGATCCTTCACTTTGTTTTGATGCCTTTCATGAAACTTGATCCTTGAGTGTCTCTTTGATTTGATGCCCTTCCTTTGACTTTAGCACCATAACTCTGATACCATGTTGAAAAATCTAGGGCATTAGCATTAGGTGATTTCTCTTCATTAGTGACTGTTTGTGAATGTTTTTTACTTCTTTAGATTAGAATCCTTTTCTTATTATTTTTTTAGTGTTCTTCTTCATCAAACAATAAGCAATGCATGAAGATAAATAGACAAGAGACACATCATGTAGGCTATGAGCTAGGGCCAAAACATCTGACCCTTTGAGAGGAAAACCCGCACCAATTCTTCTTATAGAGATTCCAATTGATGAATACCAAGATCATGACCCTTGACCTAGAGCCACTCCAAGACCAAGACATAGTCAACCTTCTTCTTTGATTCTCTTTCTCTTCGATCTTCCTGAAATTGAGATCATCTCTTCAACGAACTATATATGGCACCGGAACATGTCAATGTATGGTCATCAAATTATGACCACTATAGCAACATCAAAACACAGTGATACATCATTGTAGAATAGCTCCTTCAGAGCACTGCACTGCGTCCTCCATATACTACCAAATTGTAATCTCTAGCCCATCCTTATTGAAGCACTGAGAATCATAGCATACTGAGATATCACTTCCTTCATGTATCACTTGGAGTTGGGACACATCATCGTGCTACTGCAATCCAAGCATAATATATCACTACAATTCACCGAACCATACTGTCCAAAATACAGGAAGACCGAAACTGTCTTGTTGGCTTGACACCAAGAATCTCAAAGGTATCTTCTTGCTGTATCCCATCCGAAAATTATAGAGATGTTCGAGCTCTGTTCTTCTATCACAATCATTCGAAAAACTCAGAGAAGGATGTCTAAAATTTTGTTTTTGTGGCAGAGGCCGAGGTGTCTATATATAGTTGTTGGGCCTCCATTAGTAAGCCGGCATGCCATCTTGAATAGATGCGTCCTATCTTGTGAGCTGACATTGAGATCCTTTGGAGATTGACTGTGCTTGTCTTTGGATGGTTATTATGGACTCATATACATTGACATATGCTCAAGAAGAGCTCTTCATACATGATATTAATTCTTTGACTTTACATTACAAATCCTAATGCTCAAATAAAATCACTTGCTCATGAAACACATGAAGCAAGGCTCACAATAATAATTTTATTCTCTTCATTACATCATTTACATAAGTCACAATTACATGTCATTATGAAGACCAAACCTAGTTATACTTTTCAACACTCCCCGTTAACTAGGGGGGTATTCATAATGGTACTTGGTCATTCTCAATCTGAAGTATTTGGCGGATGTAAGATAGTAAGATAGAAAGCATTGTAAATTAGATAGATGCATCACATTAGAATTGGCATCATGATAGAAGGATTGAAATAAGAGCACTTGTCATAGGAGAATGTATGAAACAAAATATGAGACAATCTATGAAGTATGTAGCTCTTGGAAACCTCACCTTAAAATGACATTCATGAAAGAAAAGGTAGTCATCTAGGTTAAGGCTCATCATTCACAAATCAATATGGAAACATGTGATGATAAGATTATTTTCTAATGGAATCCTCTTTGGATTCATTGTTTTAGAAAGGAAGTAAAATGCTTCATCAAGAATTCTAACTTGTAGAATTCAAGGGATTAGGATATGATGACACATTGATGTAGTAAGTCAAGAGAATGAAACTTTTTCATTCTAAGGAAAATTGCTACAAGAAGTTTTAAAATGACTCAAGGGTAAAGATGAGGTATATATGCCTGTATTTAATATTATAATGTCATGTTGTATGGTTGCAAGTAACATGGATCACTACTTCTAATTGGAGAAGCATGATCAAAGGAAAAGGAATCTCCTCCTATGAAAGGTTGCCGGAAAGCATGGTTCACACTAGATGAAATCAACATAATATGTTCTCATATGAAGTATGAGGTGGATGACTATAATCGAGGAACTCTGATTGGAAGCTCTTGGGAATGAAATGCGTGAAGAAAGGAAGGAAGAGATCATGAGACATGCAACCATGGTAAAGGCAATCAACATCCAAGAAGACCAAGAAAAACTTGACTAGGAAATCTCCCGAAAAGATATGAAGACTAATGGAAGTCTGAAAAAGATGGAGACCCTTGACAATGGATATCTTTGGGAGATGTGTCAACATGTATGCAGGATGTTGATGCCTATAGGAAGATGTCATGATGAAAGACCGTCACAAAGGTAATTTTTTATTTAAGTGGTACTCCAAGACCTGTACTTGATGTGTTTTGAACCACCATCATCATTTGAGTACGTTGATCAGATGAGTGAGTTGAGCATGATATATAAGAGGCATTTGAGGGGATGTTGTTTGAGGAGCATGTGAGGTTGTTGGTTGGAAATTTGCTTCATAGGAGAAAATTTTTCTCCTATGGTTAACCATGTATGTAGAGGGGTAACATCTAGCTCCAACTTGAGGACATGAGCTCATTGTAGAGTGCATGAGAGCCTTACCATGTTTGGTACTCCAAGACCTGTAACTTACATCACTCTATCATTTTTTCTATATTTTACACACAAAGTCATCAATATAAAAGTAACAGGGTGATAGAGGCATGTTGAAATTATAGCTTGGGAGGTACTCCCACAACCCTTGGGGTACTAGGTTGTGTGGAGTTGACCCATGAAAATGAAGTTTTGTGGGCAATGTACCCAAATGGTGGGATTTGGACACAAGCTGCTGGGCTAAAGACCCAAAAGAAATTATTGTTTATTCTAATTATTGTATGAGGGTACCTTTGATGAATTAAAGGGGGCACTTAAGACAATGTTGGAGAGGTATAAATAAAGGAGACCTAGGAGAGGTCTCACCATACATAACACTTTGTTCTTGTGAATACATCTTCCCTAGAAAAGGAAATGCGTACCTCAGGAGGAGATGTAGGTTAGAGAGAAGAGCATCTTATGGTTTGTCTTATGTTGAAGAAGGCGAAGTATACTCCGGAAAGGAGGCTAAGTTTCTATGTCAAGTGTGTGCCCTAGAAGACGTCTGCCCATGTAAAGATAAGGAGCCGAATTCTCTGTGTGAGTTTTATTTTTGTTTCTGTGTATAAAGAGGGTGGGGGGGATCGAGCCCTGAAAGAGGCCTATCATGCCTCAATTTAGCCTGTTGTGGAGCGTCGTAAGGCCTCAAGAGAAGCATTGAGTTTTTGTGGCAAGGTTAAGCCCTAAAGGAGGTTGATTAGCCTCAGTCTTGGACAATAGAGCAACGAGTTATGTCAGGGACAGAGAGAGGGAAGTGGGATAGGTTGTGGGCCTATGTGGTGAAGTAGAATGGTTGCTAAGGTGAACTGTTGAAGTTTATCTAGCAAAGGAGTGTTTGGACAACATGTTTTGGGGGCTAATATACAATGAGGTGGAAGAGCTATTTCACTGTGAGAAGCTAAGCTTGTTGGAGTTGACATATGCAGTGATTCTTGAAGAGTAAAGATCATTGTGAGCAACTGTGTGCAACAACACTGAAGGAGAAAATTTCTCTGAGAGAAAGGAGGTAAAGGACCTTCTAGGTGTCAAGTCAAAGTGGACCTGAAAGGGTTGATCTGTAAGGGCATCTTCAGCAAGTAATTCAAGTCTTGTTCTTGTCTTGGGTAGATTGATAGTCAAAAGAAGTTGAATTCAAGCCCTAGTTATTCTTGTATTAGGGCTTTATAAGAGCCATGATCCTTGGTATGGGAGCCCTATGTTTGTTTTGTTAAAGCTGTAATAAAAATAACTTCTGGGTTTGCAAATTTTTGTTTACTTTGTTGATTCATTGCTGTTACATTTCCGTTGTGCAAAGTGCTTGAAGTTGTGTGTATTTCAGTGTGTTTATGATCATTGTTAGATATAGACCTGATTTGAAGTACTAGGAAAACTCAACATGGTATCAAAGCTACTTTGAAGGGACAATTGAATTAGAGTGTGCACATCGAACAAATCTAGAGGGAGTTGTTTTCCTTGTTGAAGGACTAGTAACATGGCCATGTTGGTTACTAGTTTGAGATATGAGGATAGGTTGGATGGGTTGTCCAACTATAGTCCTTGAAAGGAAAGGATCAAGCTAGTCTAGTTGGTGAACAAGATATGGCAGTTCGTTGACAAGGAGATTAAAAACCAATAGATCCTAAGCAGTTGGAAATATATGAAGAGTTGGATGCGAAGGCTAAGCTCATTATCGTAGATGGTGTTAATGATCACTTGATACCTCATAAAACTGGGAAGAACACTACACATGAGATGCAAAAGGCTCTACAATATTTGATCTAGAATAAGAACGAGAACTAGATGTTCGTATTAAGAGAAAAGCTCAAGAGCACCAAGATGATGGATGGCGAGGGCGTGGCTCTGTATTTGACAAGGCTTTCTCAAGTTCGTGATTAGCTTGCCACCATTGGAGATAATGTTCTAGATTCTAAGTTAGTGAGCACTGCTTTGAAGGGCTTTACTGAGGAATGGAAGCCATTTATCAAAGGGTAAGTTGCTCGAGATAAGCTGCTAGATTGGAACAGGTTATGGGACGACTTTATCTAAGAGGAACTGCGGAACTAAAATCTTCGTAAGAAGAAGTCTAATGAAGAGAACGTGGCTCTTGCAAGGAAGATGAAGGGAAAAGCGAAGAAGGACTTGAGTAAGGTGA
Source organism: Pinus albicaulis (assembly GCA_034641835.2). Lineage (NCBI taxonomy): Eukaryota > Viridiplantae > Streptophyta > Pinopsida > Pinales > Pinaceae > Pinus > Pinus albicaulis. Next base: position 506,215,980 of record CM076569.1, read on the forward strand.
AGTGTAACACTTGTGGCGAGCTTGGTGATTATGCGAGTAAGTGTCTACGTCAAAAGAAGGGAGATAATGGGAAGAAGTAGATAGAAATGGCCACTACATCTTCAGTTGAGCTGGATGTCTTCTCAAAAGGGTTTGAGGAAGAATTTTCTCTGGTTTCTCATTTCTTCGAGGGTACCATTGACGAGGGTGCATGGTTCATGAATAGTGGAGCATTGAAGCATATGATAGGTTCACAGGAAGTTTTTGAGACTCTAATTGAATGGGACTTGAAATTGCACATAGAGGTTGGCGATAAGGGTCAAAAAGTTGTCAAAGGGTTAGGTGTGGTGCCATTCAGGATGGACTTAGGTGGGCTGCTACAAGTTCAAGATGTGTTGTGGGTACTAGAGCTCAAGTGTAGTGTGTTGTCTGTCTCAATGATCGAGGCGAAGGGGTTTGAGGTGATATTCTGAGATGGGAAAGCAATACTCAAGCCTAGTGGCTCTAACTCTGTTGGTGCAGTCATTGGAGTTAGGGAGAGTGGTCTATACAATCTATGAGACAAGCCTATAGATCAAGGGAAGAAGAATGTTTCGTAGTTTCAGGAAGAATCAAGTTCGAGAGGGCTTTTGCAGGTTCAGAGGGAGAATCCGCAACCCATGAAGAGCACATGGTCAGTGCAGAGTAAGGAGACTTCTATAGCTGGCAAGAAGGAACTGTGGAATGGGTTGAAGGCCTATCATGAGAAGAAGAAGTGAAGGCTTCTAGTGGCAGGGACACTACCGAGGATAGTGTTGTTCACTCTATAGGGTATGTTGTAGTTGTGGAGACCAGAGATTGTGCTAGTGTTGCTGATGAGTTACTTCCGAGTAGTGGATGTACCTCCCTCGCTAATAGGGAGTGTTGAAATTGTAGTTTGGGAGGTACTTCCACAAACCTTGGGCTACTAAGCTGTGTGGAGCTGGCCCACAAAAATGAAGTTTTATGGGCAATGTACCCAAGTGGTGGGCTAAAGACCCAAAATAAATTATTGTTTATTTTCATTATTGTATGAGGGTACCTTTGATGAACTAAAGGGGGCACCTAAGACAATCTTGGAGAGGTATAAATAAATGAGACCTAGGAGAGGTCTCACCACACATAGCAATTCATTCTTGTGATTAATTTTTCCCTACAAGAGGAGACACATACCTCAAGAGGAGCCAGAACTTGGAGAGAAGATCATCTTATGGGTTGTCTTATGTTGAAGAAGGTCGTGTATATTTAGGAAAAGACGCCGAGTTTTTGTGTCAGGTTTGTGCCCTAGAAGAGGCCTGCCCACATTAAGATAAGAAGTTGAATTCTCTGTGTGTGGTCAGTTCTTGTTTTTGTGTATAAAGCGAGAGGGTCGAGCCCTGAAAGAGACTTGTCGTGCCTTAGTTTAGCCTGTTGTGGAGGGTTGTAAGGCGTCAAGAGAAACGCCGGGTTTCTGTGGCAAGGTTAAGCCTAATGGAGGTTAATTATCCTCAATCTTGGACAACAGAGCAACGAGTTATCTCGGGGATAGAGAGAGGTCAGTGGGATAGGTTGTGGGCTAATGTGATGAAGTAGAATGGTTGTTGAGGTGGACTGTTGAAGTCTGTCCAACAAAGAGTGTTTGGACAACATGTTATGAGGGCTAATATATAGTGACACGGAAGAGCTATTTCACTGTGAGAAGTTGAGCTTGTTGGAGCTGACATATGTAGTGATTCTTGAAGGGTAAAGATCACTGTGAGCAGTTGTGTGCAGAGATACTAAAGGAGCAGATTTCTCTGAGAGAAAGGAGGCAAAGGACCTACTAGGTGTCAAGTCAAAGTGGACTGAAAGGGCATCATCAACAAGTCAAGTTTTGTTCTTGTCTTGGGCAGATTGACAGTCAAAAGAAGTTGAATTCAAGCCCTAGCTATTCTTGTGTCAGGGCTTTGTAAGGGCCATGATCCTTGGTACGGGAGCCCTATGCTTGTTTTATTAAAGTTGTAATAAAAACAAGTTATGAGTTTGCAAATTTTTGTGTACTTTGTTAATTCAATGTTGTTACATTTCTGTCGTGCAAAGTGCTTGAAGTTGTCTGTATTTCAGTGTTTTTATGATCGTGATTAGGCATAGAATTGATTTGAAGTACTAGGAAAAATTAACAAGGCACTGTGGAATATGAAGGGTTATAAGACTAAACAACTTCTAAGCTACTTCTTTTCTCTCTTGTTTTTTTTAAGAAATAAATTAAATAAAGATGTATTAAAATCAACATGATATGAAAACAAGGAAGGATGCCAAATTGAGATGCATAACACACAATGTACCTACTGTAACCTAATTTAGTGAAAACTTCACTCTACTGAGCCTGGAAAAATAAAAGGAGTCAATCCCAATCTTTCCATGAAACTTGTGTGGATGTGGATCGTTCTCTACAAGTGCAAGTTCTCTCCTTTCAAAATCTTCTCCTTTTAACTTGTGATCATGGACCCTTTTATATCTTGGTACTTTTCTTCTTTTTACTTTTTAATCACAAGAATTGTTAATTATTAACAACATCATGCATACTTTTATCATGGGCAGAAGGTGACAATATTTCTAAGAAAATATCAACATCTGGATGTAGTATGCCACTTCCAAACTCTACCTTTTCCCTTTCCTTTAATATTTCATCATCTATTGTTGTTTTAGAGCCAAAATAGTGTTATGCAATTTCGAGATCTAAAGAGTCAATTAGCTCATGCTCACCATCTCCCCTTTCTTGAATAATACCATTAATGTTTTCTTCAAAAGCAAAATGGAAAATGAATAAGATCTAGGGTTGGTTTTTTACTGGTGTCATTCAATGTTGTAATAAATGCTGAGATAGGGTTCTCCTAGTACTTGAAACAGGCCAAAATGCTGAAACGACATGGAAATGGCCTCGAAAAACCCTGGTTGTCCCAAATTGCATTTCATGATTTCAAAATGTCGCCCTAGATGACCGATGACATTTCAGGGCTATTTCGGTCGCTACAGGTTACGTTTTGGTTAGTATTTTGCTTTTTTTTTTCAACCGTCTCAAGGGGTCAAGAAAGGCGCGGGTCTGTTCTATGACCCAAAAACACTAAGTTAACACTTTTTTATGTAGTTAAACACTCATTTAAAAAAATTTAATTAAAAAAAATAGTAATATAATTCTTTAGAAAAATAAAAATTTAGAATTCTCTTGAAACCCTATCAACCTCCTTTTCCTATAAAAAGGCAATTTATTCACTAATTTCTCACACATTCTTTTGCAAGAGGAGCTTCCTATAGCAACAACAAACATTTTAGTTGTATTTTGGAGCATGGGTAACAAGAAGAATGGCGCAGACAACTGCTATTTTGGTGAGCGTTTCATTTTCTATTTTTGCAACATTCATGGCTTCTCAAAGTTTTTTCCAATGCCACTAAATCTACTCAAGCAACTGGGAAGCAAGAATACTATCTTTTGTGGAGGTATATTACCAAAGTGAAGCAAATGGGTTATGGTGGTACATGGGAATGCAAGTGCAATTTAGGCAAAATTAATAGGACCTTCAAGGGCTCTTACACAAGAGTGAAGGTTCACATTTTAAATGAAGAGATAAAGGGTATTGATGTGTGTGCATATACCAAAAATCCAGAGGTGAAGGATAAATTCAAGAGGGAGCAAGATGATGCTCAAAGGTTCAAGTATCAAAGAAACAAAATCGACATGGGTACTAGAAATCCTCAAATGAGTGCTAGCATTGAGCCAAGGATTGTTCATGAAGCAAGAAAGAGGAGGGAGCTAGCAATAGAAGAAGAGTTATCGAAGCCATCTAATCCAGTTAAAGACAATAGATTGTTGAAAATGCTTGATAATCAAGGGATGTAAGAACCTTACTCAAGAGTGGCAAGTGCCATCTTTTCTTGTGGCATCCCTTTTAATGTGGTTCGATCCCCATATTGGCAGGATTTGGTGAGAGAAATTAACACATTCCTCAAGGTTACAAGGGGTCAAATGTTGAATCCTTAGTTAAACTGAGAGGGGGGGGGGGTTGAATCAGTTTAATGCATTCATGGTCTTGTAAAACTTTCTTTTACACTTATTTACACCTTCATTTCCTGATCAACTTAATGTATCATGGAACAACAATCTTAATAAGTGAGTAGCAGGTATTACGCAGATTAAATATAGAATATCAACACATAATCATTATGCACATAGACAACAGATATAAGTGGAAACCCATAAGGGAGAAAACCACATCTTATTATTGTTGTGATGCAAAGGCAAGCTCCAACTCCCTCTCACCACAGATTTTTGTAGGCACCAACCTACAGGAGGCCACTACCTCAATTTTGCAAGCTACAACTTGCAAGGAAGCTCCAACTCCCATCTATTTTCTGCAGGCTACAACCTACAGGAGGCTCCTACCTCAGCCAGCTACAACTGGACATCTATCAAGCTACAACTTGATATGGAAGCACCAACTTCCTCACACTACAATGAAAACACATGCTGATTTACCTGGATATCAGCTTTGTTCTGTTCCTTCTTCACTGCTGTCCTCCAGCCTTCATATCTGTCTTATATCATCTTTGAATCTTCACAGCTTCTCTATCTGCTCCTCCTTCTTCTTACACTCTCTAACGTCTTGCAGCTCTCTTACATTCTTCTTCCTCTTTCATCCATTCTGCAGTTCTCTTCTTTCTCTTTTTCCACTGATATTACATCTCTTATATAGATAACTGCTCACTGATTGCATTCTACAGGGAATATGAAGTGAACAGGCCTGACCCTATGCCTTCCACCCATTCGATTCCTCATTCTTTAGTTCAAGTTATTACATGAGAAATAATCATTACAACACTCATGGAGTTTTTCCTATGCCTACGAAGACTTGCCTTTGCATCACGTACAATAAAATAATTAATGAATTTACATTTGCAGTTACAACACTATTTCAATTCAACCCTTTCAGCCTTTTGCTTTTCCGTTTATTTTGTCTTCTCTGCCTGCTGTCCCTTTATCTTCTCTACCTACTAATATATTTCTAACTGTTCTGCACAACCTTCTTTTTCTGACTTGATCCATGCCTTTACGTTTTACATAGCCTCCACCTCTTGCATATTTTACCTACATAGTTCCATGCTCTTCTCTTTGTGTAGGGTCACTTATACTCTCGAGTATTGCCTTCGCGTTTAGACCTTCCCTCTTAACTCACAGTCGTAACTGCATCACACTGTTCTGCACGGGATCGGGTCCTTTTAACTATGCGAGCCTTTCCTTGCCGTGTTCAACCTTTTCTTTTGTTACCCGATTCGACCTCTGCTTCCACTATTTTTTTCATAAACAACGCAAAATACATTAAGCTTGGACATGAAATACATTACTATTTACCTTTGAACAATATCGCGTCCACTTTTTATTGCATTTCGGTATTTCCATCGTTCTTTTCTATATGGATCCTTTGATCTCCGATGCGATTTACAAAGGGAAAATCACATACTTCCGGACTTAAAAACTTTTAGGCTTCAACTTTGATCGGCATCGCATCCGCTCTCTTTATCGCACTTCGCACTTCGGCGTTCCCATGTGTTTCTTGCTATGCATAGCTCTTCCAACCCTCGATGCGATTTCTCAAAGGGAAACCTTATACCTTCAGATTTGAAATCCTTTAGACTTTTGCTTTGAAGTTGCATCGCATCCGGTACTCTTATCGCATTTCGCATTTCGGTGATTCAACCTTGCTCTTACAAACTTCACCCCTCCGATCTTGCGATTTGCAATATGCGGGCCAGGTCCACATCATTTCCATGTCATCGTGCCATGTCACCTTGCCACGCCATCGCCACGTCATCATATCGCACTTTGCATTTTCTGTGACCACTGCGTTTGTGCGATTTTTCTCCTGCCCCGATTGCGATATGCGATGGTAATATCGCATCGCAATATCGGCTATCGCATATAATTTACCATACCGTGCAAACTCATATCATATGCGATATGCGATATGCGATCGCATCACAAATTAAAACAATTACCTTGTGACTTGCGATTTTGATCTTCGCCGATGTGATCGTCACCGTTGATCTGCGCAAATCTACGGTCCTTGCTGCTGCTGGCACTTCTGATTGGTTTCTACCTTGCTTATCTTGCGATGAATCTTATCCATTCATTTCTTGCCTTTGTTGTTGCGATCTAATCGTGACCGTCCGTTCACCTCACTTGGAATTCTTTTGCCTTAGTCTATTTTCCGTTTGTTTATGCTGTCCCGCTCTGTGACACCGGTCCCTCCACGCTACTCCTGAGCTTGTTCTTTGTTCTAAGTGCGCTGATCTCTCCTGAGCTTGATCTTCTATTTGCTATTCACTCCGACTTGGGATTCTTTCGCTTGCTGCACGCATTTGCTGCTTCTCTGTTGCCTTTGCTGCTTTGTTAGATGCATTCTCTCTGCTTTAGGTTATGCTTCTGTCGATGCTCTTTTGCCTCTATGGTGATACTCCTTTCTGCTCTTTTGCCATCAATGACAATATTGAATATTTCCAACATCAAACTATGAAAAAATCATAACAATTTTGCTAAAGAAAGAGAGGCAACTTCTTGATGATTTTTTGAAACTGATTCATAACTCATGGGGTAGCACAGGGCTTTCCATTATCTCTGATGGTTGGACTGATACAAGACATAAGCCTTTGATTAATGCCATTGCATCATGACCAAAATGAGCCATGTTCATCAAAGCAAAAGATTGTTTGGGTGAGGTAAAGAATAGTAAATTCATTCCTAAAATTTTATGATGATGAATTCATTGTTGAAGGAAATGGGAAGAGGAAGGCCCCACATAAGGAAAACGAGATGGCCAATCGAGCGAATAATGACTTTCAAAGGTTGTTTCTAGCTTTTTTACAAACTGATGTAAGTGAGCACTTTGCTTGTTTTGCTGCTATATTAGAGCATTTTGCAAACATATCAGCTTTGGATGAGAGGAACATGAACCCAGTTAACTGGTGGACCTGTCATGGGGCAAATGGTGTTTATTTGCAATGTCTTGCCACTTGTATTCTATCACAAGTGGCGAGCTCTTCATCAACATAATGTAATTGGAGCACTTATAGTTCGTTCACTATGTGAAACCCAATAGGTTGGGATCATAGAAGGACGAGGATCTTGTATTTAATTGTTTAAACCTACACCTTGTCTCTGTTAGGGGTGAAGAATATACGAGTGGATCTCATAAAGATTGGGATGTGGAAGTAGAATGTCCAGACTTAGAGCTCTCTCTTTTTGCTCTTGATATTAGTGCTAGTGGTGATGCAAGTGGAAGTACTAATAGAGTTGCCTCTTCTGCTGAACAATTCTATTTTTGTTGATGAGGATGAGGATTTTTATGGTTAATAATATGTTAATGTAGTCAATAATTGTCTTTTGGTCATGTTTTATTTCAGTTTTAACACATATAGCCTCATGTTTAAAGGTTAATTTTTTAATTTTTGCATCATGTAATCATCTATCAGAGTTAATTTAGATTTGGTTTTCCATCTAAAACGTCATTTATGCGTCTCTTTCTTTCTTGTATTGCAAGATAGTGTGTTACAATCACTTAAATCCAAAACTTATTCATGTTGTAAAATAAGTTAAGTAATTGTAGATAGAACATAAACCATATAAAACATATGCACAATGATGGACAATCAAGAACTCAATGAGACACAGAGAAGTTAGGTCAATGACTAGGGAAAAACTCACAAGGGGAAAACCCAACCAGATTCTTTTTCTATTATAAATAAATTGTTTAGCAGAGATACAAAGTACAATGAGAGAATGCAGAATTTCACCCAAATCTGAAGAATATCTCCGATAGCAGTAGTTGATGCAAATAGTGAATCACTTTGGCTCTCCAAGATCTGCTCACACTCTCCAAGTCTCTCTCTCTCTCACAATCTCCTACAAGTCTCTAGAGTTCGAATTCACAATGCACAAGTGAGGTGAGATGACATACACACACATACACACGTATATATAGGAGGGGCATTGAATTATTAACATAAAGGAGGAGAAATACACATGCCTTGAGGAGGAGTTACATATGCCATAATAGGAGTGTAACCTAAGCATTTCAGAGAGAAGTGTAACTTATGCATTAAAGAGGTGTAAGAGGAATCTTTTTATGACGATTCATTAAAATGTATAAGAGAGTGTAAGAGATGAGTAAGAGCATTAAAGAGAGTGTAAGAGGAATATGCCATGCCAATAATGAGAGTCTAAGAGAACATTATTGAGAGCAAAGTTACTTGGGAGCAGGAGAGGGAGTGCCATTTTCAAAAGCTCTTGGTCCGGGAGCCTTTTTTTATAATATATTATATATATATATATATATATATATATAATATTTTGATGCATAAATGAAACAAAAGCATGTAGAATGATGAATTAGACATAAAAAACATAGAAACATAGATTGAACCATATGATATCAATCATCTAGAAGTTATAATCTTCATCAAACACGTCCACAATTTAGAAACATACAACATATTGACTCGAGTCTCATGATCCATCAATATTAAAGTTTCAAGCTTTCAAAATTCAATTTATAACATTTATCATCATTGATTCATTGATCACCATAGTTGTACTTCTAAGCTAAGTGTAACCATTACAACAAAGAACATTTAACATGAAATGAAATGTTATAAAATGAAGCGAAATGAAACTTTCAACTTTCATGAAGCATCATATTCATAATTCATAATTACTTATAAACTTATAACTGCCAACTTCAAAGTTTCAAACTTCAAACTTAAATTGTGATATATTGTTTACAAAAAATATCATAATAAATATGAAAGAATCAAGTTTCAACAATTATAAAAAGTTAAAAACTACTAGAAAATAGAAAAGACTAGTAAATTGTAAATCTATTTTATCTATTGCTTGTCCTCTTGCCACGAGAAATATCTAATTTTTGAGCAGCTCGTGGTAATGGTGGTCTTCCAGCAGTCTCCTCCCGCATAGTACCACGACCATAACTAGAAGGCACATGCCCTCCATGTGAGGATGTAGGTGGAGGCCGAGTCAACAAAGGAACAATAGTTGGAACTCGAACACTGGGACTTGCACTACTACCGGATGGTGGGTGTGGCGATGGCATGGCTGCTGTTGCTTCATCCTCATCTCTCAAAAGTTCTGTGTCCAATTCTTTTAGATGTATAGTGTCGTCCTCCAAATTATCGTCCTCTGGGTTGTCTCAAACTTTATTTGATAGATCCTCATAAGCTCGATCACAATAATGACTCAACAACCTCAAGTTGTAGTGCACATAAACCAAGATTTCTGCTCCGTTTTCATTGAGTCTGTTTCTTTTCACATTGTGGATGCAGCTGTAGGTGCTCCAACACTTCTCTGCAGAAGAAGTATTTACAACCTGTGAGAGAACTTTTTTTTCCAATTTTGGTAAAAGTCCCATGCTACCATATGCTTCCCACCACGTGAGAGCATCAAATCTGTCTCTATCTTCCATTGCATGCAAAGAACCAAACAAACTAGTGCAACTGAAGTATCTGCTTAATTCAAGGCGCAAATTAGCACACTCCTCCCTGTCAGGGACCAACTTGTCTAATGCTTTTATATATCCCTCTTGTACCTCTAGATCTGTATGAGGTTTGATCCTAACCCCGCCCCCAGGTGCAGGTTGGCCCAACCAAGATGGGGAGTAGTGTTTTGGCATAAGGATATATGCCAAAGCATGTAGTGGAACATGAAGTTTATTCAACCGTGCACACACACAGTTGTAAATCATTGAATACAAGTTGGGATCATTTTCCTTAACAACATCTTTTATTTTCCCCAACATGCTATCCATCTACTCACACACCTTCCCAATCACTGGTTTATCTGTATCTGCAAAGTGAATCATGCTATAAATGGGCTTGGTGAAATTCAAAATTTCCCTCACACGTGTCCAAACAAAGGATCAAGAGCGGTCTTCTCCACCTGTTCAAAACATTGCCTGTCAATTGATGTTGTTGCCTTGTCCTTTAATACCTACCAGTGTGGACTTGATACCATGGCTGCCAATGACTCTCTTACCTTCAAAAGGTGCCTGAGGTGAGGTAATAGCTAGAAAATCTAGTCTTTGCAATCTTCAACAACTCCAATCTTGAGTGACTGCGGAAAAGCCCATGTGTATTGCTATGATTTGTAATAAATTTTATCATTTTTTTGCCTCTCTTGTACAAATCACCAAGCCATCTGTATTGAGGTTGTTTGTTTTTAATTATATCATGCATCAAAAGGTTCATTGTGTGAACCAAACACCTAGACCAAAATATGTTAGGGTATTTATACTCAATAATTGCTCCCGCTATCTTACAATTAGCAGCATTATCAGTGATGACTTGGACGACATTGTATAGCCCAATACGTTCAATTGTGTCAAGTAATGGTTTTGTAATGTTGATGCTGGTCTTGAACTTATCTGAATAATCATATGATGAAAGGAATACTGCACCACTAACAGACACAACAAGAACACTTATCAATGGCTTGCCTTTTACATTTGTCCATCCATCATATACAATGGACACCCCATGCTCATTCCAAGAACTTGTCATTCTACTCAAAGAATGAGTTATGTTTGCTTTTTCATGATCAAGTCCCACGGTTCTAGCCTTCTCATACCCAGGGCTCTTGTATCCTTTGGGGGCATCTTTAATGGAAAAAACCATTTCATGTCAATAAGGTGAGCGAAGAACAATGAATGGTACCCCACATGCATAGAGAAACCGGAATTTTTTTGAATCCACATCACCTCTAGATCCTTCATCAAGCAAATTTGATATGCTTCTATGCCTTAAAGAGATGTTTGGTCCTATGCCAGGTGTGCCTCCATATCCACTGCCATGGGTGGAAGTTGACGAACTTCTTTGTGCATGATGTGATGGTGCATAAGATTCAGTGAAACCCTTAGATCTTTTAGATTTGTATTAGGCTTCCTCCTCTTCCCTTATGTATTTGGCTCTATCTGTTGCTGACACACTTACACAAGTTTTGATTCCTATATTTTTATCTCCATCCCATGGCCTTTTCCCACAAAGGTGCCTTCTGGCACGAGTGTACGAACCTGTGTATTGTGTATTGCAATGGGGGGAAAAAAGTTTAGTGGTTCCACCCGCTTTCCCTGCTTTAGGCCTAGTAACATATTTCCACAATGGTGTTTGGTCATTTTTAGTTGGTGTCACTGTGGTCTCATTATCTCCACTCTCCCGTTCCTCCTCACCATGGTACTCCTCTTCAGGATTTTCATCAAATCCACTATAACCCACTTCTTCATCCTCCTCTTCAAGAATATGCCTCTTTCTTCTACTCTCCAACACCATAATAACAAAAAACAAAACCAACAAGAAAAAAATGCCAAGCTGTATAGCCATGATGTTTCACACTTTCAAGTTTTTAACTTGCAAAAAAATGGAAGAATGCCAAATGGGAATAGGAAAAAATGCAACATAGAAAAAAAATCCAATTTTTCATTTTTCAACAAATTAAAATGCAACATAGAAAAAAAATTCATTTTTTCATTTTTCAACAAATTAAAATGCAACATAGAAAAAAAATTCATTTTTTCATTTTTCAACATATTAAAATGCAACATAGAAAAAAAAATTCAAGTTTTCATGTTTGAACAAATAAAAAATGCACATAGAAAAAAAAAATCTAGATTAGACTCTCCTACCTCTTTGTCCTTCGATCCCAAGCTCTACCTCCAAGCTCCTTGCTCTCTCCAACATCTAAGCTCTTTGCTCTCTCCAACCTCTCATTTCCCTTGCTTTCTCTTGCTCTCTCCAACCTCTCCTTTCCCTTGGTTTCTCTTGCTCTCTCCTCTCCTCTCTTGCTCTTTCTCCTCTCCTATCTTGCTCACTCTTGCTCTCTCTTCAAATAAGAATGACAATAATGGGGAGAGTGAGGGCTTCTTATTTCCAACCCTCGCCTCCCCCCCCCCTCTTTCCCTCCAAAAATCCCGCCCTCCTTCTCCTTCTCCGCGCGCGGCCAGGTGTCGGCAGCAAATGCCAGACGGGAGAGTTTTTGTGGTTTAGGGAGCACGCTCCCTCCTTAAAAAATCACTCTCGAAGCGTGTTTTTAAGGCACTCCCTGAAACGCTCCCATTTGGGCAGGGAGCGTTTTTGTTGAGCAGGGAGTGCGTTATCGATGTGCTCCAAAAACGCTCTTGCTTGGAGCGCAAATTGAGAGCGGGTTCGAGAGGGGGGGCTCCCCCGCAACCTTGATTGAGAGTTATAATTGAGTGACTTGAATTTCTTTTTAATAATAATAGACTAGTATCATATTAATGATAATATTGATGATTAAGTCGAAATTGAACTATTAGGGTTGATTGATGTTCAAAAGGGATTTTCAATAAGGAATACTTGATTACCAATTGATGCAAGGTGATTTACTATTTTTGGAAAGTCATACTTGAGACTTTACACTTTCTATTTTTAGACTTTCTATTTTTTGGACTTCCTATTTTTAAACTTTCTATTTTTAGAAATTCATCCCTAAGCTGCCAATTTTCAACACTCCCTCTCAGTGAGGGAGGAATTTCTTTCTGCAAAAAAGATATTTTCTTTCTCTGCGCATCTCTATTCATCTCTGCTCTGTATCATCTGCAACAATGATGTCTCACTCTAATGAGAAGAAGCATCATAAGGGAGATTCATCCATCACCCTATATTCACTTGGGGGCAATGCCACTTGCTAACATATGACAAGGATCTCGCACATCCAATGCTCATCTCAGCTTGGGGGGATCCACTCGTCAACATATGACAAGGATCTCGCACATCCAAGGCTCATCTCTGCTTGGGGGGATCCACTTGTCAACACATGACAAGAATCTCGCACATCCAAGGCTCATCACTACTTGGGGGGATCCACTTGTCAACACATGACAAGGATCTCGCACACCCAAGTCTCAACACTACTGGGGGGGATCCACTTGTCAACACATGACAAGGATCTCGCACATCCAAGGCTCATCACTGCTTGGGGGGATCCACTTGTCAACACATGACAAGGATCTTGCACATCCAAGGCTCATTTAATGTCAAGTGGAAGAACACCTGCATCCTAGACAAGTCACACAAACAAGTCTCACTACACCTATTGGCCAGATAGGTGGTTCTTCCCACGTCCCAGACTGTGAATCGGATGCATACTGAGGCCTACTCTTGTGCCACACATTACACAAGAGGTCCCTCATCCTTAGGAGCTTTTCGACATCATTCCTTAATCCTGTGAGCTCTGACAGGGGGGAAAGGCAACTCAGTGTTCTCGATCAGTTGTGACTGCTTCTCGGAAGGGTCATGTCCATAAGTCCAAGTTACTCTCTAAAAACCAAGAACTTTCCTTTCGATAAAGGCTTGGTAAGAATGTCCGCTATCTGATCATCAATCACAATATGATGGAGCCTCATTGCTTCTTTCTACACCATATCTCGGATATAGTAATATTTGATCTCAATGTGTTGGATTTGTCATGGAACATAGGATTTTCTGCGAGACGAATCCCACTCTTATTGTCACAATATATAACTGTTGTGCCTGGAACTTGCTCAAATAGCTTTCCAAAGAGCTTTCTCATCCATACTGCCTCATAGCTAGCCATGCTAGCAGTAATGTAATCAACTTCAACTATACCTAGTGTAACAAACTTCTAGTTTTTGCTCATCCAATAGGTCTTGGCAGATCCCAAGCTAAAGCAACACCTATAAGTGCTCTTTCTATCAGCAAAGTTACCAACCCAATCAACATCAATATATCCATGAAGTATTACATTTTTAGCATTATATCTCAATCCAAGATTGATGGTCCCATGCAGATATATCAACACATGCTTTCCATAAATCCAGTGTGCATGTGATCACTTAATCGTATATTGGCTCAGAGTATTGACCACAAAACATATGTCCAGTTAGTGTTCACTAAGAACATCAATGCCCCAATCAATTGACGATACTCAGAAGGATATGCCAAATCAGGACCTACAACTTCACCATTGTAAAATTCATGGACTTGCATTATGTCATACCAAAGCATTCCAGTAGCTTGACAACATGTTTTCCTTGAGAAAGGAAAATCTCACTAGGTCTTTGCCATACTTCAAGAGCCAGAAAGTAGTGCATCAAATGAAGTTCTTTCATTTCAAATTCAAAAGCTAACTCCCTTTTACACTAGAGGATAAAAGGTCCACCACCGGTTAGAAATAAATCATAAACATATAATACCAAAATCAAAAGGCATACCCTGGACTGTCTTGAAGTAAAGATTTGGATCAACATTACTTCTAGTAAAATCAAGCTTCATCAAGAAGCTACCAATGCAGGCATACCAAGCTCGTGGAGCTTGCTTCAAACTATAAAGAGCTTTCTTCAGTCTGAACACATGAGTTTTCTGGTCATGTACTTCAAAGCCTTGTGGTTGCTCCACAAACAGTTCTTCCTTGAGGAAGCCATACAAAAAAGCAAACTTCTCATTCATTTGGTGAGGGAACCATCCTTGTCTAGGAACTATAGCCACAATAGATCAGATGGTTGTAGCCACAATAGATCAGATGGTTGTATAATGGACAACGAGCGCAACGATTTCGTATTTCTGAGAGAACCCTCTAGCCACAAATCTAGCTTTATATTTTTCAATACTGCCATCAACACCATGTTTAATTTTCATGTAAAAGATACAACATATTTACCTTGTTGTCTTGGAATCACTTCCCATACATCATTGTGAATGATGGACTCATATTCTTTAGTCATTCTATCTTTCCACACTTGAGCTTTCACTGCTTCTTCAAAAGTGCATGGTTCAAGCCTGAGTAATGTTGCTCATGGTTACTATGTATTTCGGGAACTGACATGGTTTATTGCTTTCTCTGAAGGTTCCTTAAGGAGCAACATTTTTATCAACATCCTATAAAGTGTTATGAAACCATACTCATCTTTTTATAGCACATGCAGAAGGATCCAAGGAGTCCATGGGATCCATGGGTTCATTAGCAAGATCAATCTTAGGCTTGGGATCTTCCTATGCATCCAAGGCATCATCCTGTCTTTGAAAATTAGCAGGAGGAGGAGTGGCTTTTCAAATAGCCGCATCTTCATCAAATGTTATATCTCTGCTAAAATCTATATTTCTTTGTCTAGACACACATATTCTATAAGCTTTAGAATTTTCACAATAACCAACAATCATACCTTTCTTCCCTGAAGCTTCCAACTTGGTACCCTTTTCCTTTGGAACATGAAAGTAGACAAGATAGTCAAAGATCCTTAAGTGCCCAAATTGTTATGGGTTATATGGTATGATGGTCTCTTTCTTGATTCCATCTTCCTTGCAGAAATCTTGAGCTCTTTCCCACTTCATGTCCACTCAAGTCATGGGATCGCTTGACACTTTCCTCAATCTCGATACAAAGGACTACGTTCTCACATTCATCAAATGTACTTGTTGATCCCAAAACAAGAGCAATAACAATAGTAGCGAAGTAAATAAACATAATGAAAGTATACCTGGTGATGAGGCAGGTATTTCTTTCTTTTCTAGATGTGAGAGTGGCTTTTTCATCATCCTTGCACCAACTTCCTCTTGGAGTTTACTCTTATTGCACTATTTTGCACCTTGATGATCTTCGTGATATTTTTATCGCATTCTCATCAAGAAGTTAGTCAAATAATCATTCAAATACTCATGCAGGAAAATAACCAACGATGTCTAAAGAAAAATCTAAACAAGAACAGTGACACAAAGAAACAACATAAGACTTGAAAATACTTTGGGATTGAAAGAAGTTCTCTGCTCTCTTTTGACCCGTCCTTTATAGGTTACCACTGTCCATAAGTCCTATGTCCTTGGCAAAAGAAGTGAATCTTCTTGATCACTACTTGGCAAACTCCATCATGATCCACTTCAATCTCAGGTATTACGAAAGCCATCTTTCTCACATGAGGTAATGCTTTACAATAAAGATGGCTGAACTTTTGGTGCCACAGTCTATATTGATAATTACTTATCAAGTTATCATGAATCAATGCATGGATAGGTCTTTCATTGATTTTATACCGATCTTCAAAATCTTGATCCCAGAGTGAAGACATATAATAATAATTATACATATTGACTTTATTGTCTGCAATGATATTAGTTATAATCCATCTTTGATCGCTACAAAAGAGGTTAATTTAGAAAACTATCATTCTATCTTTTGCAAAAGTCATGATTCTTTCATACAACCACTATTGTTAGTAAACTCTAATATCAAAATTACCAAAACCCATATGATTATGACATTTCTCATATAATGTGAGAGAGTCCAAATCACCCTATCTTCAACATTCAATTCCTATCAGTTATTCTTTCACAACCTTCTATGCATTATACTTTTTTTCAAGACAACACTTTCTTGCACATGCATAAACAGATGTAAAGCTACTCTTTACTTTTGCATGCATCAACAAGTACCAAAACCAGTGTGGAAAAAGTCGGCAAAAAGTCCCAACTTTTTGAAAAAATCCTGAATTTTTCCCGGAGTCGACTTTATCGGTCGACTTTTTGCCAACTTTTTCATCCTTGAAAAAGTCGCGATTTCATCCTCGAAGTCCCGACTTTTTGGCGACTTTTTCCAAAAAATCGTGAGTGAGGTAGTTTCTTTAATAATTTTTTAATTTTTTTTTGAAAAAATCAAGATTTTTTCCAGAAATGAATATTTTTGTATTTTTTTAGTTTTGCCAACTTTTAAAAAAAACCCCCGACTTTATCAAGTTTTTCAACTTTTGGACCCTTGCCGATTTAATCCCGACTTTGACTTTTTCCACATTGACCAAAACCACAGCTATTAAACACATGCAACACCTTAATTACTATCTGCAAAATTATTATCATATCTTGGGTTCCTTGAAATCTGGGAAGAATGGTAGCAGTGAAATTTCAGCAACAAATTTTGGTAGCGAAATTCAGCGGTAAAATTTCAGCAGTAAATTTCAGTAGTAAGAATTTAGCAAGAAAATTTAAGTAGTAGTATTTCAGCACTAAAATTCAAAACTAAAAATTCAGTAGTGAAATCTTAGTAGTAAAAATTTCAGTGATAAAATTTTAGCAGTAAAATTTTTAGCAATAAAATATTTGCAGTAAATCTCAGTAGTAAAGTTTTCAGTGGTAAAATTTTCCCTAGTAAAATTTCAGTAAAAATTTCAGCAGTAAAATTTTAGAAGTAAATTTTAGCAGTAAGATTTCAGCAGTAAAATTTTCAACAACAAGAATTTCAGCAATAAGAATTTCAGTACCAAGGAATGATAGTTCTTTTCTTTTTGGGCTTGTTTTCACCAAAGCTCTGATACCATGTTGAAATTTTGATGTTATATGCTGTTACAATCACTTAAATCCAAAACTTATTTATGCTGTAAAATAAGTTAAGTAATTGTAGATAGAACATAAGCCATATAAAGCATATGCACAATGAAAGACAACCAAGAACTCAATGAAACACAAAGAAGTTAGGTCAATGACTAGGGCAAAATCCACAAGGAGAAAACCCAACCAGATTATTCTTTTATTAGAAATCATTTGTTTAGTAGAGATACAAAGTACAATGAGAGAATGAAGAATTTCACCCAAATTTGAAGAATATATCTGATAGCAGTAGTTGATGCGAACATTGAATCACTTTGGCTCTCCAAGATTTGCTCGCACTCTCCAAGTTCCGTTATCTCACAATCTTCTTCAAATCTCTCCAACACAATGCACAAGTTAGTGAGGTGAGATGATATGAGACACACATATATATAGGAGGGGCAATGAATTATTAACATAAAGGACGAGCAATACACTTGCCTTGAGGAGGAGTTACATATGCCAAAATAGAAGTGTAACTTATGCCATGAAGGAGAGGAGTGTAACTTATGCATTAAAGAGGTGTAAGAGGAATCTTTTTATGACGAGTCATTAAAGTGTATAAGAGAGTGTAAGAGGTGCGTAAGAGCATTAAAGAGAGTGTAAGAGGAATATGCCATGCCAATAATGAGAGTGTAAGAGAACATTATTGAGAGTCATGATTGAGTGAGTTGAATTTATTTTTAATAATAATATAATAGTATCATAAGAATAGTAATAATAATAATAATAATAATAATGATAATATTGAAGATTACGTCGAAATTGAACTATTAGGATTGATTGATGATCAAAAGGGATTTTCCATCAACAATACTTGATTACCAATTGATGCAAGGTGATTTACTATTTTTGGAAAGTCATACTTGAGACTTTAGACTTCCTATTTTTAGAAATTCTATTTTAGACTTTCTATTTTTAGAAATTCATCCCTAAGTTGCCAATTTTCAACAATATATATATATATATATATATATATATATATATATATATATTACGTTTTGGTTGGTGTTTCAGCCAATGTTTCTATTTTTTGGGGGTTGTGTTTTGAGCCATATGTATTTCGGAAACTTATAGACGTTTCAGCGTTTCGTGGAATGTAGGTGTCATTTCATGTGTAGATGTATGACGATTCCAAAGGCCTTTATCAATACTAGATGTTTGATTTATATGCTTCTTGAGGTCTTCTTTGTGGTACTTCACATCAAGCTCCCTATGCATGATACATGTTTTTCCATCAAGGGTAGGGATAGTGGCATAAGACAAATCCATTTGCAAGTTTCCTGCCAAGGTGTAAAACCATTTCCTAAATAATAGCACACCCCACATATTAGGCACATCTATAACAACACCATCCATCAACAAAGATATATTAGGAAAAACAATAAGACTAACATTTAAAGCCTTGATGTGATCACAAACTTGAATGGCCTTTGATTCAAAGTCTCACACATTTCTATAAGGATTCATAATCTGCAATTCTAATTGGTTCCTGACCTTTAAACGGAGCTTCTGAATCAAGCGTACAATTATGAAGAAACAAATTGTTCACAACTAATGTGAGGAAGAAAGGTGCATGCACTCCATTTTTTAATAATGGTGCATATTTTGTAATATCACAGGAGGGTCTTTGAGTTCCATGTTAAATAATTTCTTTACTTGGTCCCTTTGAGGAGTAAACTTAGTTAACGAAAGAATAGGTACTAGGACATTTACTTTAGGAGGAACATTACCCAAGTCAATAATCAAAACAACATCATCATTCCTTTTAGTTGGTATGAGATCATGTTTAGCATTCAAAGGTAAAGGAACTCTAGTCCATCTTTTTGTTGGAGCATCAACATTGCTTGGTTGGGAGTTGTCAGATGGCTTATTTCTCCTTGTGTGTGGCAATGACTTATTAAACTTATTCATTTTTTCTTCATTAATAGCATTTATGTTCAAGTTATGGGTATTAACACATCCTGTAACGAATTTCACATCTTGTTCCTTAGTAGCATGGTAATTTTCATTAGGAAATATAGAAAAGTGATATGAATCATATCAAATTCATGTTCTCAGCATTACCAAGGATTTTTTCTTCATATCCTTGATTGAAAGGGTGTTCCTCATCTCCATGGGATGCATAACAATAATTGCACAAGGGCTATCTTCTTGATCGATCATATCTATAGGGGGATGTTCTAGCTGCTACAACACCCTCCAAAATTTTGGCATATAGTAAATTTCAGAGCCTTCCTTGATCTTGTTCATCATTGTCACAAACTTTGAAACTCTTTCATTTTCTCTTTTACGAGGTTGTGTTCCCTTTTGCAAGTTGGGAAAAGTGTCGTATTTTGGCATGTAGGTTGTCGTATTGTATGTACGAGCTTGTTCTCGTGATTCCAAGAGGTCACCTTTGTGTAAATGAGTTGTTCTAACCTTGTAAGTATCTGTTGCACTCATTTCCAAAATTTTGAGCATTGACGCACAAGTGTCATCACGGTCGTTATAAAGTGTACCTTTGATGTCCCACTTGTCATAATTTGTCGTAAAGTTGTCACATAGAGGGAAATACTTTATTTGTATGTCATGGATGATCTATGTTGATTGAGTCATTAAAATATGCTGTGTGTGTGATCGTAGTCAAAGTTTCATCACCGTTCACACCGATTTCACCGATCCCACACTCAGCCATTTTTCGAAAAAAATTCCCAACCAAGAAACTTAGCTTCACCTGACCTTCCCTGAGCTGCACATTGTGCAATCTCAGTCCTCTAGCTGTGACCTTGCTGCTTGGCACTGTGCAATGCGAAGTTCCTGTCTCCCAGGATTGTTGCATTGCACAGGTTTTATGACCAAGCCTTAACCTTGACTTCTGGATTTGGGCAATCATGACCCCCAGACTAGCTTGAAGTGTGCGCTTCGCAATCACAAGCCTCAAGCTCATTCCATGAGCCCTTGAGCTGCGTAGTAGCCCCACCTCCCTTGACTCCTAGAACTGCGCAGTAAGCTCTCCAAGTGCATCCCTTCAACCTGTCCCACTGGCTCCGGAAACTGCGCAGTATTGTTCATCCGCCCTTCCTAAACTGCGCACTGCGTAGTCTCAAGGCTCAAACTCCCCCTTGACTTCCCGAACTGCACAACTACGTAGTCACTGGGTTCCTCTTCTCACCCTGTTACATGTTCTCGGCTCAGTTGGTGGATTAGAATGCATCATCTTAGACTAGGGGTTTTCAGATTGATGTCGTCTTTTCATGAGTGAATTGCAGGAACAAGTATCCTATCATGTCATGACAAGATGATGGAGAAGGAGAAAAGGGAGGGAAGCATGCTTGAATGCACTCTTGTCGCTGAACTTAAATATTGATCGACTAAGAGACAGTGAAGGGACACTAGTTTGCGACCACTACCCAAGACTTGATATCATTGAAGACTCCTTATCACCAAGCCATGCAGAGGTGAAAGAAAGGCATCTTCAAGAAAACATCTAGTACTTAGCAGCAACAATGGCTTGACATTGCCACATCATCAAGGAGTCTGTGTTGTCATGTCATGAGTAGTCATGCCACATCACTATTGTGGACCATGTATATTGTATTCAAAATGTATTGCAAAGTGGAAGTCCAAAGGACACACATGGAATGTAAAGAGTCATGTAAGTTGAAAAGTCATAGGAAGTCAAGCAGTCACGAGGGTAGTCAAAGAGTCACCCTTGGTTATATATACTCCCTCATTGTATGAGAAAAGGATTTTTGACCTTGGCTCCACCAGCAAAGCATTAGGGAGATAAACTAGTTCTTTTGTGGAGCAAGGAGTGGCTCCAATGCTCCACTATTGGAGCTAGTGATGTTCATTGTACATACGTGTCTTGGAAATTTTACTTAATAACATAAGCCTTTCAAGGCCATCACGTTTTCATGCTTGGATTATGAATGTTTGTAAGACTATTTTGCGGATGTTTATATTTCATGTGTGCTTTCACAAGTGCTAAGGTAGTTGAACTACTTCGGTTATTTTAGTGTTTATCTTATTGAGAATATGTTGTAATAGTTGTTATTGTTGTCCAATCCTTGTGGACTATTCCGCAAGATATTAGGCAAATCTTAGGAATAACCTTCCGCGAGTTGGGCGGTGAAGAAGAGGAAGAAGAACCATCTAATTCTGACAAAGAAGAGGAGGAGAGTGAAGAAGAAGACATGGTGGACCAAGATCTGTATTGGATGAGTCAAGGTCCACTTGCACTTTCGGGTGTTCTACATAAAATGCCAAAGCATCCGGAAAAGCTCTTCACGAAGTATGACCTTGACAAAATAGGTAAGGCAGAGGACCATTTGGACAACTTATACCTACATCTGCAAACGCTTGAGGTACGTCACGATGATGTTGCATGTAGACTCTTTCCATGTACCTTAGATAGTAGAGCAGTTGTATGGTATCACAGTCTTCCTTCGAACTCCATTCAGAATTGGAGGGGGTTTAAGAAAAATTTCCTTGAAAATTTTGTTGATGACAAGGGCCTTGCCATGTTGTTGAAAGAGCTGGGTAGTTTCAAGATGGAGCAGAAGGAAAAGGTAAGAGATTTCAATCAGAGGTTCAATTGCATTTTGAATAAATTTTCGGAAGACATGAAACCTCATGACTCCATCACTATAGACTACCACACTTCTGCCTTGCCGACAAGCATTGCGCAGTTCGTGAAGCGAACTGCGAAACCAACATTAATGGAGAATTATGAAGATGCAATCTCGGTTGAGAAAGACTTGCGCGCAATTTGAGTCATCATAGACGATGAAACAACAAAAGACTCCAAGGACACGAGTAAAAGGTCTTAGGTCTCTGTAAGCAAGGCCAAAGAGAAAGAAGTGACCGATCTTGAAACCTTGACCCGTCTTGTCAAGAATCTGTCCAATGATATGGAAGAGCTCAAACAAAGGTCAAGTGAGACCACTGTAAGTAACAAGCCTGCCCGATATAACCGGCTCAGAAGGATTGCGAATTCAGATAGCAGCAACGACCAACCAACAAAGTAAGCGCAAAGCTCGAACGCGACATTTAATTGCGAGAAGTTGGGCATGGATACATATTGTACATATCGTGAAGCATATCATTCCGAGAAAACATGCCCACAATGGAATCACGCTATGAACGTTCTTGCTACACATCTTTGCGATGCGATAATTGCCGATGAGTAGACCGGAAGAAGAAAAGGAAGAAACTGTTGCAACTGAAGAAACTCCAATTGTTGGGCATGCAATGGACATGTTCAATTGCATACTTGCATCTCAAAAGAGCACAACCGAGGAACAAACTCCGAGTGGCCCTTCGGCCTAGAAGCAGTCCAGTCGGTACAATCTGAGAAGCCAAGGGTCGACCACTACCATAGAGTTGATGAAGCAGAAGCTTAAAGAAAATATGTTAAGAAAAATCATTGCCCGTCAGCTCATCACAAAACACTCAAAGCATGTCTGGGAAAGAAGTTTAAGTGAAAATCACTTCCACAAATAGCAAAGATAAGACCATCGTTCCGGAAGTCACAAGCCAAGCCACTTCCTCAAACACTTTGACCATTCTTCTCGCTGTGGACTACAACATATTTGATGATATGAAGAAGGTTCGTGCAAACATTTCACTGTTTGAGTTAACAAAGGTCACGAGCCAACATGATTCTCTCTTATGCGCACTTGGGCAATCCGCCACAGGTAATGAAGCCCCTTCAGACAAGGGATCAAGTACATCTTTTGGTTCCCTCGAATCAGTACGGGATATCCCTCAATCCCAAGAAGAGTTTCTTTGCAGTGTCCGATGGAAATCTCTAGGGCTACATCATTGCCAAAAGTGGGATTAAGGTAGACTCATACAAGGTCAAATCGATCATGCAGATTCCCTGCCTAGTGAACAAGAAGGCCATGCAGTCTTTCCGGGGGAAGCTCAACTTCCTCTGCAAGTTCATCCCTAATTATGCTAAGATCGTAAAACCAATACAGGAGATGGTGAAGAAGGATGCTATCTACAAATGGGAGAAGAGGGAAAATGACACGTTTTCTCGTATTAAGCAAGCTATTGCGGAAGCACCCGCATTGTACAACCCATATTTTAATAAGGATTTCTTGCTTTGCACCTTCGCTTCTGACACTCGCCGTTGTACTTACTACTTACACAAAAGGATGATTTGAACAATGAGCGGCCAATTTCTTTCATGAGCGCGAGTCTACAAGGACCCGAGTTAAACTATCCTGCCGTTGATAAACAAGCTTATGTAGTATACAAGTCGGTGAAACACTTTCAGACCTATTGATTGAAGAATTATTGTATTATCTTTGTTCTACACCCAACAGTTAGATCATTTCTTGTTCAACAAGAGCTGGGTGAAAGGAGGGCGAACTAGATCACTGGTTTGCAGGAATATGAATTAGAAATCAAGCCAGTTCACACAATCAAAGGCCATGGTCTTTGTCGACTAGCAGCATAAGCAATGGACATAAAGGAAGAAGAAGATCCTTCAAGGTTGGAGCAAGACATTGAGATGTACGATATCGAGCGAACCTCCCCCACTACTAGCACAAACTCTTGGTACGCGGATGTGCGCCAATACCTTGAGCACGACATCGTGCCCTCCCATTTTTCACAAGAACGAAGAGGGCACTAAGACTTCTCAATTGATATCTTATCGCCTGGTGCCAACTTGGCCGAACCGAACCGGTTATTGAACCGGAAAACCTTGTGGACCGGGAACCGGTCAGAACCGGAAAAAAACCGGAAAAAACCGGTTTACCAAAAACACATAAAATATTCATATTTTAAAGAAAAACCAGATATATTCATGTACATCCATATTAATCCAAACCATTTAAACACAAATATGCAAAATTTTTCATTATATAGGTGCAGATAGCCAAAATAACACTTAGTGCAAAACATCGCTGAACAAAAAATGTAACAAACATCAAGAAACAGGCTCTAAAAGGCCTTTATAGTCCAAAATAACATGTTAGATCATAGTATTATACTATAGCCTACAATACTACAAGCTACATATGATCAAATCATCAATCATCATCATAATCCCTAAGTCACCTGATACAGGGATACAGGGATTCGAAGAATTGGATACGGGTACGGTGACCCCGGAACAGCATACTTCTGGGATACGATACGTTATATATTATTTTATTAAAATATATATATATTTTAAAATATATATATATATATATATATATATATATTAAAAATTAGATATTTTTTACACAAATTCATACTTAATTCATTGATTTAAACATAGATTTATCTATCATCTTCGATAGTCAAGGTTTTGTTTGAGTGATGGGTACATTTTTAGTAGTGTCATGATAGAGGAGTTTGACAACCAATGTCACTAACATCAAGGTACATAGAGGGATTGGTGCTTTTGATTAAATATGAGTTCCATACCCTAATATATGACAAAATTCGATGGAAACATTGCAATAACCAAATCCTGAAATCCTGAAAAACTGATAAGTCTGCTGGAATTTGAATGAGATCTAAAATTCTACTTTCTCCATATGAAATCCAATGAGGTCAGAACCACTCTCAAACATCCTGAGTCATTTCATGGTAATGTTAAAAATTTAAGTAAAAGGATGAAAATGAAGATTAAGGAGAATGTCACTTTTACTTTAAGAATTTAACATTACCATGAATAGTGTGAGGGAAATAGAGGGGGTGGGGGTGTTTAAGTAGCTTTAGGGGGGGCTAGGGTAGCGTTATTAGCTAGGAAAAATAATAATTTAGAAAAAAAATTTAAAAAATTTAAAAAAAATTAAGAATTTTTTTTTTTTTTTTTTAGTGCCGGGAGCTTGTCTTGAGCCTGAACCGGTCTACGAACCGGTCTGAAATTGGATGCATTAACTTGAAGCAGTTGATGATGTGATAGAACCGGCCGGTTCAGTGACGAACCGGTCATTTCCGGTTCGGAGGGCCGGTTCAGACCAGTTTTGCCTCCAAACCGGTCGGACTAGCGGGTTTTTCAGAACCGGTTCGGTTAAATTAACATTGATTTGGTGTACATGGTGCTTTTGAAAAGCACCATACCCAGACGTATTACTCCGGATGTTTGGACGCACATGATTGAAGAAGGTATTGCGTGATCTCCCTGTGAAACGGTCGGGAGCTGCTGCGAACGGGAGCTGAACGCCATAAAGTCATGCGTGCCGATTTTTATTGGCCTACACTATTTAAAGATTCTCATTCTTACGTCTGCAAATGTCTGGTCTGTCAAAGGTGTGCCAACAGAAACAAGAAGTCAGTCACCCCACTACAGCCTATCGTAGTGGAACAACCATTTCAACAGTGGGGATTGGATATTATTGGAGAAATCTTTCCAATTCATCAAAGCAACACCTCTACATTCTCACTGCCATAGATTACTTCACGCGGTGGACAAAAGAAGTTCCACTCAAACAGGTAAATAATCAGGGAGTCATTAACTTTCTGCAGTAGAACATCATTTCCAGGTTCAGCGTTCCTACTTCACTTGTTTTTGACAATGCAACATATTTCTCATCGTTAAAACTTTATGACTTTGCATTGGAAAATGGAATTGTATTGAAGCATTCTCCTAACTACTATCCTCAAGGGAATGGTCTTGCTGAATCCACGAACAAGAACCTAATCCACATCATTAAGAAGACCATATTCTTTGAGGAGAGGAACTGGCACTCTGCTTTGGTAAATGTTCTATGGGCTGACCGAGTGATGCCTAAGCCTTTCCTAAACACCTCTGCTTACTTCCTGGTATACGGAAAAGAAGCCATCCTCCCGTCCAACATCTACTTGCCTGCTCTCCAACTCTCACAAGAATCCCAAGGCAGGCCATGTCTGTTAGTACAGTGTAAGATGGACACCCTTCATAAGCTACAGGAAGAAAGGATGAAAGCAAAATAAAAGTTTTCACTTCACCAAAACCGTATCAAGAGGTGGTTCGATAGAAAATCTGCAGGGAAGAACAATTTCTGTGTGGGTGACTTAGTCTTGAAGTGGGACAAAGCCCACGAGGAAAAAGGAAAACACACTAAATCTCAATCCCTATGGATTGGACTGTTCACAGTGCACGAGAAGCTTGGCCAACACACGTACCGTCTTCAATCACTTAACAGGAAGATTGACTCTCTCCCTGTTAATGGCCAAGATTTGAAGCACTATTTTCAATGAGTATCAAGGGCTGTGCCCTACACTATGTACATAGTTTATTTTTGTTTTTCTTATTATTGTCGCTTGCTTTGTTTCTTGCTTCATTTATGTGAATAAGTGTTGTCCTTTACCATGTGTTGGTTTTTGAAAAGGTGTTGGAAATATTGTCATTGATGGAAAAGGAGTAGATCATGATCAACAAAGGTATATAGGAGTAACAACAAAGACAAAGAGAAGCAACAAGAGCAACAAAAAGGCAAAGAAGGCAAAAGATCAGCAAAGCAAGGAGCAGCAAGCAAAGGAACATCAAGGCAAGGAGCAACACAAGATCAACCATGCAAAGGAGCAAAAGAAGGAGGAGGAATTGTGATAATTGAAATGTTTTTGATAATGTTGTAGATATTGCTATATTGAATATTTTGTTGTGGTGTGAAACTGTTGATTGAGCTGAATTATTGTGATGCAAAGGCAAGACTCCAAGGCAAAGGCAAAGATGTTGCAAACACTGTTGTAATACATTAATGATAAATGTTGTTATTTGATATTGGCATTAGGATGGTGCATTTAATCATTACATATGGCTGAAATTAATATTGGATTAATTATCTATTTTTGTTCTAATATTCAAGATATGAAGAGTTTGGAAACGAATGAGTGGAAGGCAAAGAGTCAAGCCTATTCACTTCATATTCCTATGTGGAATACAAACAACCATCAAATTATCTTAAAAAAATGTCATTTTGGAGGGTAGAGAGAAGTTAGAGAGTTGGAGAATGTGAGAAAGCTGATTGAGATGTTATGCATTAATTACCTGGCACATATGGAGCTTATGTGAAGCAGATTTGAAGAGAAGAAGAGGCAGAAATGGAGATGGAGAGATGCAGAATTTATGACCAAGTAAACCAACACATTGTTGTTTCTTATTTGCATCAGGGGATTGTAGTCTCCTTTCAAGTTGTGGCTTGATAAATGTTCAGTTGGAGCTAGTTGAAGTAGGAGACTGCTGTGGGTTGTAGCCTATAGACACATATGGGAGTTAGAGCTTCCTTACATGTTGTAGCTTGCAGAAATTTGAGGTAGTAGCCTCCTGTAGGTTGGAGCCTACAAAAAATCAAATGTAATAAGGAGTAGGAGCTTGCCTTTGCATTAGAACAATAATAAACTCGTGTTTTTCTCCCTTATGGGTTTCCACCTATATCTGGTGTCCGTATGCATTGTTATTATGTGATGATGTGATGTATTGGTCTGCTTATTACTTGTTGTTCACATATTCAGTTTGATGATAATTATTTGTTAAGATGCTCATGTAGTGTTTTAGTTAATGAATTTAATGAAAAGAATATTAATGTCCATGAATGGACTAAACTGATTCAACCCCCCCCCCCCCACCCTTCTGAGTTTAGTCAAGGGTTCATCAATTGGTATCAGAGCAGGTTCTTTCTGTAGAAGCCTAACAACTTGAAGTTAGGTCTAGTCGAGCCATGGACTATCAAAGCGTACCTGTGTTGAGTATAGCAAACTTTCATGAATGGAGAGATATGGTAAAATTTGAAGTGATAACTTATGGACATGGTGTATGGAAGCTTGTATGGGATGGCCACTACAAAGATTCTCCCTCTTTGCAAGAACAACAATGGATGCTAAGGCAAAATGTGTAATCTGGAATAGATTGCATCTCATGCATGAAGGAGACACTGGTGGCTGCACTGTCAAGAATGAGAAGATAAACAAAAAGAAGAAAAGTCCATTTCAAAAGGAAAAGGTTCAGTCAAATGAGGTCTCTGCTAGTGTGAATGGATATGATTGCCATGAAGAAAAGACAGTTGAAGAACAAGCCAAACTTGACATTGTCTTGACTGAAATAGAAAGATTGAAGAATGAAAATAAAGATATGCAGAAATTGGTGTAGATATGTGATGAGAAAGAGCATAAGTACAAGGAGGAAATCGCCGGTGTGAAGACATAACTTGAAGAAACAAGGAGAATAGAAGGGATGATTAATAACCATGTAAATTTTTGTAGATGTTCTATGCTTGATGCATCTTTACTTTTATCCCCAATATCAAACAACAATCTCATAAACAAGAAAGTAAAATGCTGATAGAACATACCAATAGATCGATAGAAGACAAGCCAAAAATGCACTTAACTTGATCAACAAAATATATGTGTTGTGGTGTGTTACGGCGGTCAATAGGATGCTTCAACTAGCAAAGTCTCAATACAGTCAGCCAACCAGATGTGTGTCACACAACCCTCTCGGACAGCTCTATATTAGTCAACCCAAAGTCAACGAAAGTCAACGCTGTCCCAGTCAACGGTCAATGCAAAAACAACAACAACAAAAGTCAATGCAGCCTGGTCAAAGTCAACATCCAGCCTCGATTTTCGTGCCAAAAAAATGCAGACTTCAGAAATTGGAATTTTGGAAGAGATTCAAGTCAGTTTGACCAAGCGTTGACTTTGGTCAAATCTGCGCTGAAACCCTAGGTCAAAACATCTTGCTGCAATTTTCTCACGTGTGGAGAGGAAGAGACTCCAAGTGATGATCGAACCAATCAGATTCAGAGAGAGAATGCGTGATGATTGATGATGAAAATGTCCTCCAACGTTGACCTATATATATATCCATGGAGTGTTAGGCTCCCGCAACTGTATCTCAGCCCATGGTTTATCATGCCCCGAAGATATCTCAATAGATTCTTGGCACCAACTGAGTGAATGTGATGAGGTCAACCACATGTTGACTCAAAGTGTTCACTGCAAAACATATTTCGAGACGAGTGTTCACTAAGAACATCAGGGCCCCTACGAGTTGAAGATACTTAGTAGGATTTGCTAGCACGGGCCCAGCAACACTACCACTCAACTTCTTAAAGTTGAGCTCCATCGGTGTCGACACAGACTTACAGTCCACCATTCCAAATCTTTCCAGAAGCTTCACAATATATTTTCCTTGAGAAAGGAAAATCTTGCCAGGTCTTTGCTAGACCTCCAGGCCTAGGAAGTAATGCATCAGTCCTAGGTCCTTCATCTCGAACTCAGCAACAAGCTCCCTCTTACACTGATGAATGAGAGGGTCAGCACTTGTTAGGAAGAGGTCGTTCACATATAGCACCAGGATGAGAGGCTTTTCTTCATCAACCTTGAAGTAAAGGTTCAGATCAGCGTTACTACGAGTGAAGCCCAACTTCATCAGGTAGCTATCTATCCTCTCGTACCAAGCTCTGGGTGCTTGCTTCAACCTATAGAGGGCTTTCTTCAACCTGCAAACATGGGTGTCCCGATCCTGGACTTCGAACCCCAAAGGTTGCTCCACATACACCTCTTCCTTTATCGCACCATGTAGAAATGCAGTCTTCACATCCATCTAATGAAGATTCCATCCTTGCATAGCAGCAAGGGCTATGATAGATCGGATGGTGGTATATTGGGCCATAGGTGCAAATATGTCATCATAGTCTACGCCTTCCTTTTGAGAGAAGCCACAGGCAACGAATCTTGCCTTGAACTTTTCAGCACTACCATCAAATCCATGCTTGATCTTATAGAGCCATTTCGGGGTGACAACTACCTTGTCCTCCGGTCTCGGAACAACATCCTAGACATCATTCTTCATAATGCACTCATATTCTTCGTGCATAACATCCTTCCAGACTTGGTGCTTTATGGCTTCCTCAAAAGATCCAAGCTCAGATTGTACGATTGTACTCATGGCTGCTAGATACCCTTGGTATCTATTCAGCTTCTTGCTTTCACGGAATGGTCCCCTTGGGGCCATATGATTCTCGACATCCTCGAGAGTGTCCTTGAGCCATGATGGTCTTTTTCTCATTGAAGGAGGTGGATCAATAGGGTCCATCGGTCCTTCAACATCAGGCATCGTCTCATCATTCGCTTCTTATTGATTTCTAAGCCTTGCTTCATGATCTTCCTCAGATCTCGGAAGATCGATTACTTTCCTCAGGGAAGCATCTTCGTCAAAGGAAACATCATGGAATATCTCCACTTTCCTTTGACCAGGGACATAGACTCTATAGGCCTTCGAAGTTTTGCTATAACCCACAAACATTCCCTTCTTTCCAGAAGCATCCAGCTTGCTCCTCTTCTCCTTTGGTACATGAAAATAAATAGGACATCCAAAAAATCTAAAATGTGAGACGTCAGGTTTCTTACCAGAGAAAACCTCTTCGGGAGTTTTGGAGTCTAGAGCGGAATGCGGGCATCGGTTTTATATGTACACAACAGTGTTCGCATCTTCTCCCCACATAAACTTCAGAAGACCTTGGTCACATAGCATGGCACGAGCAGCTTCCACAATGGTCCTGTTATTTCTTTCAGCAATGCCATTTTCCTCAGGAGTATAGACAGTTGTGGTCTCCCTCTTGATGCCAGCTTCTCTGCAAAAGTTCTTGAACTCGTTCGTCTCATATTCAGTGCCATTATTGGTCCTCAATATCTTGATCTTCTTCCCTGTTAGATTTTCCACCAAGGCTTTGAAGGTACGAAACCACATGAAAGCGTCATCCTTCTTTTTCAAGAAGTTTATCTAGGTCTTGCAAGAGAAGTCATCTATGAACGTCATATAATAAGAACATCCTCCCAAGGATGTCATGGGCAGCATACCAGACAGATCAAAATGTATCAATTGCAAGACATCAGA
The DNA here is from genome assembly GCA_034641835.2 of Pinus albicaulis. Lineage (NCBI taxonomy): Eukaryota > Viridiplantae > Streptophyta > Pinopsida > Pinales > Pinaceae > Pinus > Pinus albicaulis. The sequence continues at coordinate 506,247,196 of CM076569.1, forward strand.
TGTCTTTGTGACACTTGAGGGGAAAGGTCCCCTTGTATGTTTTCCTTTGGCACAACCCTGACATACACCTTCATGATCATTTGTGAACTCGGGCATCCCCGTCACCACCTTCCTTGCTTCGGGAAGGGCTTTGTAGTGAAGGTGTCCAAACCTCTGGTGCCATAGTTCAGTTTGTCAGATAGTATCACATGTCATCGCTTCCACTGGACTTCCTCCAACCTGGTAGAGTGTATCAACTCTAAACCCAATCGTGATAGCTTCCTTGAAATTCTTCTTCCAGATGCGCACCTTCCCATTAACGAATGCCACATTGAAACCTTTGTCTTCTTTGGCCGAAATAGACACAAGGTTCTTCTTCAAATCAGGTACATATAGTACATCTTGCAAGCGGAGGACTTGACTTTGAGATAAGTGGAGGGTCACAGTCCTTGTCCCTTTCACAGGATATGTGGCATTATCTCCAAGGATAATTTTCAGATTAACATCCTTCTCAACCAATTCAAAAAGTGCTTCCTTAAAACCAGTGATGTGCCTTGAGGCACCACTATCTATCAACCAGACATCCATAGTGTCGGGTGGAGATGCAGCAGAGAGGGCAAATACAAGAATGAATTCATTTCTTTTATCATCAACAACATTAGATTCCTCATACCTGGAATTTCTCGACCTTTTGAAAAGTTGCACCAAAGGGAGCCTTCCTCTTTCCTTTGAACTTGTTGTTGCTTTGATTGCCATTCCTTTGGTTGTTGTTGTTGTTGTTGTCATCATCATCAGGAGAATCCTTCTTGAAAGGGCATTCTTTAGCATAGTGGCCGATCTTGTTACATGTGTAACATCTTCTTTTCTTTCCTTGGGCCCCTGCTCTTCCTTGGTTCCTCGGATCACCTTTGTTCTTTTTGTTAGCACGAGCAACAAAGGCAACATTTCCTTCATTTTCATATTCCTTCATCCTTCTCTCTTCTTGTACGCATCTCGATAGTACTTCGTCAAAATCAGGGATCACATTGTTATTGAGAATGGTAGTGTTGAATACATGCCATTTAGAGGAGAGACCTCCAAGTGCGGTGAGAACCATTTCTCGATCAGTTATTGTCTCCCCAATGGCCGGAAGATTATTTCTTATTTCAATCAATTTTAGAAAATATGATTGAACGGATTCATCCCCGCCTTTCTTCAGATTCTTCAGTTGGTTCTTGAAGAAAAGGACTTGATTTGTATTGTTGGCCTTGAGCATGTTGACCAATTTATCATACATTTCCTTGGATGTGCCCAGCTCAGAGATGTAGGCAACCAGACTCTTATGAATTGAGTCCCTGATCATCAACTTTGCTTTGATTTCCCCCTTCTTATATTTTGACTTAGTGGCAGAAGGTGCAAATGATGGAGGCTCTTGGATTTTACCCTACACATAGTCCATGACATCTTGGTCTTCTAGCATAAGATCCAAAGTCATCTTCCAGGTATGGAAGTCTTCCTTCCCATTCAATTTGTCATCAGCTTTGAAGCCATTATAGTTTGAGGTACCCATGCTCTTCTTCGGTGATTGCTACAAACTTGGGCTTTTTCTTCACCTCAGCTCTGATACCATGTAAATTTATGTAGATGTTCTATGGTTGATGCAACTTTACTTTTATCCCCAATATCAAACAACAATCGCATAAACAAGAAAGTAAAATGCTGATAGAACATACCAGTAGATCGACAGAAGACAAGCCAAAAATTACACTTAACTTGATCAACAAAATCTGTGTTGTGGTGCGTTACAATGGTCAACAAGATGCTTCAACCAGCAAAGTTTCAATACGGTTAGCCAACCAGAAGTGTCACACAACCCTCTCGGACAACTATACCAGTCAACCCAAAGTCAACGCTGTCTCAGTCAACGGTCAACGCAAAACAGCAGCAGCAAAAAGTCAATGCAGCCCGGTCAAAGTCAACGTCTTGCCTTGATTTCTGTGCCAATAAATGTGGATTGCAAAAATCGGAATTCTGGGACAGATTTGGGTCAGTTTGACCATGCGTTGACCAAAGTCAATGCTGGTCAAATCTGTGCTGAAAACCCTAGGTCGAAAACAGAAAATCCTATCGCTGCATTTTCCCATGTGTGAGAGAAGAAGAGCCTGCAGGGTGATCAAACCAATCAGATGATGAGAGAGAATGTGTGATGATGTGATGAGTGAAAATGACCTCCAACGTTGACCTATATATATCCATCAGTGAGGGTGTGTGACACATTTGCTGGGGCTTCAAGCCTACATTTCAATTCTGGCCGACCTTGCACAAAAGTGAATTTAATTCAAAATAAATGTTCTGCTCATCGGATCAAGATGATCTTTAGATCGATCTTACATCTCTCTGAAAGAGGAATCCAATAAAAATATTGGCATCTTCATCTGAGCATCACAACATGGAGTTTGGACATAGTTGTCCAAAATTAACAAACCAGCTAAAGGAGAAAGTATACAATGTGAAAGACTAGACTCTGAGATTTTTTTCAGCTAGAAGGCAGTTGGATGAAAATAATAGGTTGTGTAAGCAGCTATAAGAGGAGGTTGCCTCCATGAAGAACTCAGAAAAAGGACCTACAGAAGTAGAAGCCAACAATAACATGATGTGTAAAGAAACAAACAAAAACAAACAGGAACATCAAGAGACAAAGAATGAGATGAAGAAACAATCATTTGCAAAAAGCTCATTTGCCCTTGGAGATAAATTGAACAAATTTGGAAGATCTCAAAGGAGGTTTTTTTCTCCCTTGAAAATATCATGTGTTTTTCTTGCCATAATCTTGGACATGTTGCAACACTATGTAAGACAAAGCAAGTCAAGTGTAACCAGCAAAAGATGCAGCTAATAAGAAGACTGTCTCAAGCAAGCAAACAGAAAGGACAATCTTTCACCAGGTACACAAATCATTTCCATGGTCACTGTTATTTGTGCAATGAATTTGGACATAAACTTGTTGAATGTAAACTATATGCAAAAAGGGGCACAAAACCCATCAATCAGCTCAACTATACATAGGTAAAATAAGATGTTATTTATGCCACAATCTTGGTCACAAAGCAAATGACTGCAAGCTGCCATATACCCTAAAGGATCCTAAGCAGATGATGGAAGTAAATCAAAGCATACCAAACACTGGATCTGCCCAAGGAAACATTGAAGAAACTAATCAGTGGGATAACAACACCAGGAGGTTCCGGATGCCTCATTTATGAGCAAATGTTTCACTATCTTCCATCACAGCGAGAAGAGCACACATGTTCAGAAGGATTACAAATACAAACGTCACAGCTGCAAGATGTTCTACAACCATACATGTTTTTATGTCATCAACTATTGCCACAGACCCTTCATCTGATCCAGCTGCTGCAAAGTATTATAATGCTGGACATATTCAGGTTTTGGAAGGCCTAGACCCAATACGAAAGCTGTCAGGGATGTCCATTGGAAGCACTGGAACTTGTGGTCTCCATCATTTGGTTTATGAAGTTTTGGACAATGCCATAGATGAGGCCCAAGCTGGATTTACAACATGCATAGATGTTTTTCTCTTCTTTGATGGCTCTGTTAGCATCACGGATAATGGTCAAGGGGCATCTATGGCAATGAAAAAGGCAAGAGAATTGGTAAGGAGAAAACTTTCTGGAAAGTTAGTTGACTGCTTTGCCTCAGATCCTCATGAATCTGAGATTTTTATAGTTGAAGGAGAGTCGGTAAGTGGTAGTCCAAAACAAGGATGAGATAGGCGATTTCAGATATTGAACATTGAACGTAAAGATGAACCAGCTATGTGTAAAAATGAAGAAATTCAAAATCTTATCATTGGGTTAGGTCTTGGGGTGAAGGATGAGGATTTCAAGAAAAATGCTTTATGATATCATAAGATTGTCATACTTACACATGCTGATGTAGATGATGCTCATATTCACACTCTTCTATTAACATTTTTTTTCCAGATATCAGAAAGCTCTTTTTGAGGAAGGTTCCATATATGTAGTAGTTCCACCACTATACAAGGTTAAGAGGGGTATGCAAGCTCATTACTGCTGTGATGACAATGATTTAAAAGAATTGCAAAATACTTTTCCATCAAATGCATCGTATAACATTCAACATTTCAAAGGATTAGGGGAGATGATGCCTTTACAATTATGGGAGACAACCTTGGATCCAACAAGAAGGAAGCTGAAACAACTAACAGTGGAAGTTATGGCGGCATTGAAAGATGCATACGATAGATTGGAATGTGGAGAAGATGATATTTTGGTTTGCAGAGGTACAGTTGAAGATCTCAGAAGAGCATGAATGGAAGCTGAGAGAACCAACCGAGATCTAGACTTTACAGTGACATATTTGGGGGAAATAAACCCATCTGCGGATATAGACCTGGAGAAACTGTAAATAGACCTATGTGTTATGGATAGTTTATAGAGATGGCCGGTTCTAATAGTGTTGGTAGAAATTGCAAAAGCGAATTCAGTGGCCAGTAACAACGCAGTGGGCACAGTGGGAAGTGATGTTATGGTAACACATCTGGCAGTGATATTATAATGCAACAGAATGGCGGAGTCGGTATCATTATGGTGCAGTTGGTATGGTAATAGTGACAGATTCTTCCGTAGTAGAATAAGAGCAGATACTCTACTCGTATACCACTGATTGATGCTAATTAGCAGTCATCTCAGGGCATTAAGTCAGAAAACCAAAGACTTCGAGCAGGGAGGCATGCATGAATCATAAGAAGCATAACGTATGCTCGATTTGAAACGGATCTGAAGCAAATCACATGTCAGACAATCGATTTAAAATATAACAATGCATGCATTTGACAAGTGTTAGGAGAATTGAGCGCAGTGATAGATAATTTCTCTATCGGCGGTGATAGATAACGTATAATGCATCGGGCAGTGATAGATAATTTCCCAATCGGCAGTGATAGATAACGTATAATGGGTATGTTCTGCAATCGGCGGTGAAAAGTCTGCTCTGTAATCGGCGGTGATAGTATAACACAGGAGCACAGTTGGCATTGCAATAATGATACTCCAGATTCAAAGAGCTGTTTTTGAATAGGTTTCGCACAATCTCCAGACATGCATGTCTGGTGCGGTATGATCCTCCACAATCTAAGGACAATGGTTCAGTATAGCAGTGGAAGCATTTACTGGTGGCGCGGAAATGTCCATACCCATTTCACAAACCCTAGTTTATCTACTATGGCACAAATTCTGATAGCATGGACCTATCTGCTTACACCGCCAACTCTACTACAATTTCAAGCAATTGTTTGTACCATATTCATCCTAGTGACAATGCTGCTCATAAAGACAAAGTTTGGAAGCTGATCAATTAAGTGTGACATCTCGTCTGTGAGGTTTCTCTTCAAGGCAGTTTTTGTGAGTATATGGCCAACTTACTTTTCTCGTAACGCAGTGTCTTTCTACTACACAAAGGGGATCATGTCTTTTAAAGCTTCCATCAACAAAATGAAAGGTCTTCAACATATCGATTTCTTTGTTCATATCAGCCTTAGTCCTAGCAGCATAGTGGTCTTGTTTGAAGACATAATTTATATCCTTCAACAAGACAATACTGAAGATAGATTGTTGAAGACTTCTGTTGGGCGGCCATAAGTAATCCAGTGCATACTACTGCGTAGCTATACTGTAATCCAATGCACACTCTGTTGGGAGGCTATACCTCTCCGTGGATATCTCTGCGTGGACAACACTGCGTGGATACCTCTATGTGGATAGCACTGTGTGCTCCAATAGAGTGCTCTGATACCTCTGCGTGGATATCACTGTGTGTTCCGATAGCACTGTTAACACTGCGTACATTTATGTTCGTGGTGCCTGCATTATATAGACTTATAACATCTGCGTTCAATGAGCTTATGAAGATAATATTGCATATGCTTTACAGTGATATCTATGCCAAGCAATATTCACTATGATACATCTACGTTCAATGAAGATATTACACCACTCAGATATATCATGCAACATCCCTGTTATTACATGCATTCAATAGTATAGTAATAAATGCGCGTTCAATGGTATGCGATTGCATGATATGGCTATTAAATTTGAGTTGGAAGGGAGGAACCTTAAAGAAGAGAATATGGATAGGCTTGTAATTGGCTATTATACTTGTATATCTGTACAGATAATAAACTGGAAATGAAGACATGGAACTCAACTTATTTGATTAAGCAACCCATTTTTTTTGTCATACAGATTTGTAATGCCTACAAGGTTCTTTCCTGTCTAGAACATTCAAAAATATGTGAAAATCTAGATGGATTGCATTTCAATGTTGCATGATTTATGTGTGAAGAGCTGCTTGGGTAATTTTGGTTATAAAAAGAACAATATTTCACCGAGTTGTTGAACGTACTTCACCCATGCAATATGACTAGTCAGTCTATGAAGATGTTTTTAAGATGGTATGTAAGGCAGACTTAACGCTGCATATAGTGTTGTCATTCCATGCATGCTTGTACCCATTTTCAAGTCCCAAAGAAAATATCAGCCTACCATTATGGGTTAATGAGGTTGGAAATCTTAACAAGGACATCTACTTTAGAGATCGACATGGTTATTCTAGTGATGAGTATCTATCTGCTGGAGTGGATCAAATACCTTTCGTATATAGATGTACAACTGTTGAATGCTATGAGGATTTCATGATCAGTCTCATTGTAGTGCAGTGGGAAGCTTATTGAGAATACTAATCGTATCCTCAGTAAAGTTGTCAAGGTGTTAAAGACATGCCAACAAGATCGGCCATATCCTGTCCTATTAGTTCCAAAAGTTACGGGAATACATTGGTGGTTTGACACAGAGTCTCATGCAGCAGAATTTACTGCTGGGTACTATAACACTTCCTATAGAGATGAGTATGATTCAATGAGGTAGGCACTGTTCATGACTCCACAACACTGTAACACTTGAATTTTTAAGTTTGCCTCCAAATCTATTAGGTTGGTTGGGCCCCTAGGTGGCACCCATTCGACCTGCACTTGAAGGCTATATAAAGGAGATCATTTCTCCTCATTTGGACACATCAATTTGGTCTCATGCATCTTTGATTTAGTGAAATTACAGGAGGGTCGGAATTTTAGGGACTTGAATTTTGACATGACACTTTATCATGATTTTGGTTATTGGTTTGGCTATTATTCTGCTATTGTTATTTATTATGTATTGATGAATCTAGAAACTCTTTTTCACTCATAAGGAAGTACTTTTTTTGGGGTTTCCCCTTGTGGGTTTCTCCCTCGCTATGTGCCTAATTTTCTGTCTCTTGTCCCTTTGCTTCATGGTTACTTTACTTCTCTTCCATGTTTATCAGTTGATGTTTTTCTTCTATATAACTGCCTAAATGATATTGAATTTAATTTTATATGAAACTAATGTTTAAACTGATCATTGAAGTAGTTATCAGGTGAAGAAAAACTTAATTCTAGCGGGTGCCCTAGAAAATCAACAATTGCAAATGCATCTAGGCTTTTTATTACAAGAAAGTATCCAAGCATCTCCAAGACCTTTATAGACAACTTCAATGATGTTAAGGTTCTTCCATGTTATGAACTCCTCATGGTCACTTTACAGTCAAGATCCTCGGCCTTGAACAAGAAAATCTTTATACTCAGGGCTAAGAACAATCTACTCCAATGACTCAGCTTGACATCTATAGTAGGTCTTCAATCTTCAAATTTTTATCATTGTTGTAGTGTGCTCACAAATACTTCCAAATTTTCCATAATTCATAATTTGATTTATGGCATATCTTAGCATCAACTAGTCCCCATATTTTGGTCACACTGACACATGGTATTCAGACTAATCACCATTGTTAGAAAATCAGAAAGGCATAAATATTTTCTTGTTCTTGATTATTTACTTGTGATGTTCTTTAATTCTTATTATATTCTTCTTATCTTCTTTCTTCTTAGTTCAGCAAGCAAATATCAAAGCAATAACACATAGATCAAGGACACCAGATATAGGCCAACAGCCAGGGAAAACCCCCACTCTAGGGGAAAACCCAGTCAGTAATTCTTCCTTCAATAGTTTTCCTGAGACTCTATCCCTGCCAAGTTAAACTTCCTTTTGATCCTACTTCAACCCGGTAGCAACAACACTATGTAGCACTTCCTTCAACCTTGCTTTTGGAATTTCGATCTTGGAGAGAAGACTTCGATCTTGCTTCTAAGAGTTTTATTTTGGCCCGATACAACTTCTCAAGGCACCAGTACCCAACAGAATCAACTTCGACCTATTCTTCTGTTGGCAACAACAAAACAATGAGGGACTTCGATCTTCCAATCTAGGGCACGTGAGAGAGAAAGAGAGAGACACCAAAATTTTAATTTTCCTTCAATCCTTTAGCTTGTCCAAACTCACACTTCTTTTGATCCCTTTCTCGACTTCACACTTTTTCCTTGTGCAACAGTAGATATCGAAATTCTGTGTGAGGGGGTGAGTCTTCCAAATGAGTTCGATCTACCTGTATATATAGGCTTGTGATGAGCTCGAATTCCTGGGGTTGAAGCCAACTTGATCATATTAAGGTCGACTTGGTGTGGAGGCTCCATAAATCATATTTGACTCAATACTAAACTTAAGTACATGATTCAAAAGCCCATGATGGGTCAATTTAAATCTGTAATGACACTATAAACTCAAAAAAAATCCTAGAAGTCCACAATGGGGACTTTGACCTAAAATAATATGGCCCAAGCATGAAACCCATACTTTAATAAGTCATTTAATAATAATATAATTTTTTTCTTTATTCTTTTGACAAGTATATTAAATATTGACTCGAATACAATTTATGAAGACTGAACCTAGTTACAATCTTCAACACTCCCTTTTAACTAGGGAGGTATTCATAATACACAAGGAAGATCTCAAGTATGTGAACTATGAAGAACTTTTTGGCAACTTTAATGCCATGGATTAGATTCCTGACTAATGCAATCTCTCCATTGGTCTCTCAACAGTTTAGGCACCACAATGCCAAGGATTAGATTCCTGACCAAGGTAATCTATCCAAGTGGGACTAAGATGGACTAAATATTTCAATCTCTATAGGTACTATCAGGCTTACTTACTAACCATCAACCCAGGGAACTAGGTGCACATCCACCCGATGTCACCCTCCCTACTAGACATCAAAAAAATTGTCGACCCGATGTCTTTCCAGGTAATGCTTCACTCACAAAGCCTCAACAACAAATCTCTCCCGATCAAATTGATAGGTAACGAACGTGCTTATGAAACCTTCGAGAGATTTGCCTGTACAAGCACAACCCCAATCAACAATACACTTTCAAATACAAAATTATTAAAAACAAACCTTCAGGGTCTCGATGTTGCTCTTCAACTTATCTCAGTAGGACTACCAATCGAATCTTTGATTGAAGAATCCTTTTCCTACTTCACATGTAGCAACATAACTTTCAGAATGTATTCTCCAATCAAAACTATGTTATGCCCTCCCTCTTAACTAGGGAGTTTTCTTCTATCCAGGCTCCCTCTTAATGTCGGGAGATTAACTTTTTTTTCAGTGTTGGAGAATGTATCATGGCTTCCATCCTTCTCATCATGCTTATCATATCAACTTCTCTTACGGTTTTCTTCACCAACTTGAATATGATGTACCTGCCCAACTTAGACAACAAGTACAACCAATTCCATAGAAGCATGAAGTTATTCATAATGAAATCTTATAGTAGCAGAAGCATTAAACATAATCATCAAGAGACTATACTTCAATACTTCAACTTCTAGCCCAGGTTCGTTACAAACCGTAAATCACATCAACAACTCAGTCAAGATGACAAAAGATTAGTTTTGTCATATGGCGATCCCTAGAAATCAATGTTCCATTGGGACGCGCCCCGACGCTCCCCCACGTCCCGGGGACGGGGAAACTCCTGGGGAAACGTTTCCCCTATGTCCCCTTTTTGGGGAAACACTGGAAACTCCGGGGGGACTTTTTTCGGGCAACGAAACGCGACTCCCTTGAAGGGGGACGGGGGGACGTCAGGGGGACATCAAGGGGACGCAATATGCATCCCCCAATTTTTTTGCCTAATAATTTTTATAAACCATTAAAAATTAAAAAAAAATACAAATTTAAATATATGACATAAAAAAAACAACACAAATAGAAGAAACTTAAACTATATTAAAACATCAAAATTGTTAAAACTTAAAAATTGAATTAAATTAAATTAATTAATTAATTAAATTATATTAAAATTTAAATAAAAATTAAAAAAATGAAATTATATTAAGCCTATATAGTATAAGTTCATAAGTTATAACTTGTTAAAACTTAAAAAAGTAAAAAAATAATGTCGTTGTCATTGTCGTATGATGAGTTTACTTTTAATCGCTTTTGAAAATTTGATGTGCATTGCATAATTTGAATTTCAATTGTCAAATGATGAATTTATTAATTAAATTTAGATGTACTTTGCATCATGCCAAATGATGATTCATGAATTTAGATGGAACATTGCATAATGTCAAATGATGGATTCAATTTAGTAATTTCCTTTTAGAATCTAGATTTATAAATTTAAATTATAATGTAGAAATGTCAAATGATAATTCATAAATGAATCAATGATAATAGTCTAATATGCAATGATGATCATATTTATTCTTTAGATGTAAAATGAATAATGATTAAGATTTTCTATCTAGTTATTTTAATTAAATTTTTAATAATTTATAATTTTATAATTCTTGACTTTGACGTCCCCCCGTTTCCCCGAAAATTCCCCAAATTTTGGGGTTGCTTATATATGTCCCCCTTGTGCGTATCCTCGCTCCTGCATTTCCCCGTCTTGGAACTCAGTGGAACATTGCTAGAAATAAGTCAAAAGAAAAATAAAGGTATCTAATAACTTTCGAAAGTCATATGATAGACTTTCCACTAGGGTTTTATGTAAACCCTAGATTTCATTCAATTAAAACAATCACAACATGAATGGATTCTACTAGGGTTCGATGTAAACCCTAGATTTTTTATCTATAAATTCTCAACAAACATTATATAGATTCAGATACACATACTAGAGAATTTAACCATTTCTAGGGCCTAGCTGTAAAACCCTAGACTTTTCAATCATCATCCTAGAACTTCAAACTTTGACTATGTCTTGTTTCCAAACCCTAGAACTTATGACCATTAGAAATATGGTCAACACACATATTTAGTAGATTACCATCATGTATAAGCATATCATATGTCAGACAATATTGATAGTAAATACACTAGACATATACCGACCTAGACTAAGCTAGGGATTCAACCAAATGAACATATACCTAGGGTTTCATTCCTAGGACTTTAAGTACATAACAAGGATTTTGCTTGTAAACCCAACCAAAACCTAGGGTTTTGGTTCATATTAAAGCAAACCCTTATTATATCAAAACTTCAAAGGTTCGGGATTTCAAACAACATTTCAACCCTAATAATTTAGAGCTTTTATGATCATCATATCAAAACCCCAAACATGACATCATCAATATATCAACTAGTATAGCAATTTTTTCATTAATAACCCTAAGTAGGTTTAGGGTTTCACACATTATTAACATACCCTTAGGTTAGGGTTTTCCAGAGAACCTTTTAGCGTTCTTTTATGCAAACAATCAGAGATATAAGGTGGGTAGATTTATCAGATGATGAGTCATCCCAAACAAGAATCTTTTAAGATTAATGAGAGCTAGACACAACAATAGTTAGTAATGTAGAATGTATATACCAAGGAAAATAACAAAGCTTTATGATTTAAGACATACCTATGTTTCTTGACGAACCTTTTTTATTCCAATCCTTTGTCTTGTGAGGCCTTCTTTCTTAATCCTTGAGCATTCAACAAGTTAAGTCCTAGACAAGGAAATAGAGGTAGAGAGGTGATTAGTATTTAATATAATAAAAAACTTTAAACAAGTATATGAAACCAAATTGAGAGGGATTGAGATACTTATCTTGAGGAGTTGTTGTGGGCTCCCTCTAAAGCTTTGAGGGATACCTAAAACTTATAAAAAAAGAAAACTGTCTTTCCAAGAATATGTTAAACCTACAAATAAATATAAAATATACAAATGAAATATCTAAAGTTAGGAACAAGGGGCTTAGTAGTGAAAGTCCCTTATGTCATTCTCTTCGAGTTTCACTCTCTTGGGAGAGGATCGTTCTTCAGCCATATTTGCATGATCTCTTTCTTTTTTCTTGTTTCTAGGATTATCGAGACACTCACTTCTGTAGTGACCCATTTTATGGCAGTGATAGCGTTCGATCTTGGACATATCAACGTTCTTTCTTGGTCCCTTCTTCTTGAAGTTTCCCTTGTGATGAGCAACATAAGCATTTGAGACTTCTTCATTGTTGGTTACTAATGAGATTCTTAACTCTTCTTGACTACAGGTGCATAGCAATGTCACATGGTTCGGGTTTGAGTTTGAGTTCGACAATGATTATGTTCGGCTTGAGTTTGAATTTTTTAATGATATATCTATATATATAAATTTAAAATGAATTACAGGATAAAATAGTAAGAATCAACATTAGTAAACATGAAAAATGCTATCACGAACATGGAAACTGCAAGGATAAATTACAAGCTTGAGTTGTGACATGAAGTTGTGATTTTGATGTATGGACTTTGTCAATGGCTATGAGGTTCGCTAAACCTCAAAACTTTTTTAGGGTTTGCCAAAATTCAAACCTCAAGGTTAAAGTTCGATGAACCTTGTGACATAGTTTCATAGTTCCTCAAAAGTGGGAGCGAGCTTCTTTCCAGTTGTTGAGACCCGAAGGAAATGTTCTCCAAGACGGTGGTAACCCTAATAGGGTTGTGATCACAAGTTCTTTATCTGGCACTATTTCATCAATGGCTAGAAGATCATCTCTTATTCTTTCTATCTTCACAAAGAAGGTGGCCAAAGTATCTTCCTTAGTCATCTTAGTGGTCCTTAGTTCAATTTTCAAGCTTGCTATTTTTCCAATGTTCTTGATGGTAAATAGTTTTGACAAGGCTTCATACATTTCCTGAGCATGGTCAATGTTTGCTATGAAAGGGACAAGGTTGTCTTTTATACCTTCAACCATTAGAGTCATAGCCACCAATTCCAATTCCCTATATTTCACCTTATCTACATCACTGGAGTCTTCTGTGGGTTTCTTCACTTTTCCTTTTACCACATCTAATACCTTGTTCTCTTTAAGGATGAGGTCAATCTTCTTTTTCCAAGAACTGTAGTTTGAAACTCCTTCAAGCTTGTTCTCTCCCTTGATAGTGTTAGACATCTTCCTTGAAGATAGTTAAACTTCTTTCCTTAAAGAGTTACCTCTTATGAACCTCTTATGCTTCCTTGATCAATGCTTGATCAATTCCTTGAGACTGCCTTACCTTCTTTATTCAACAAAGCTCTGATACCATGTTAGAAAATCAGAAAATAAAAAAGATTGTCTTGTTCTTGATTATTTACTTGTGATGTTCTTTAATTCTTATTATATTCTTCTCATCTTCTTTTCTTCTTAGTTCATCAAGCAAATATCAAAGCAATAGCACATAGATCAAGAACACCAGATATAGGCCAGCAGCCAGGCAAAAACCTTGTCGGTTATTCTTCCTTTAATAGTTTTGCTGAGACTCTAGACCTTGACTCACACTTCTTCCACACCAAGTCAGCCTTCCTTTTGATTCTACTTCAACCTGGTAGTAGCAACAACAACATCCCTATGCACCACTTCCTTTGACGTTACTTTTGGAACTTCGAACTTGGAGAAAAGACTTCGCTCTTGCTTCTAAGAGTTCGATTTGTGGAAATTTTTGAATCTTTACACTTTATGTAGAAATTATTTACTATTAATCTGGTTGTGCTCCTCCTACTTAGTGTTGGCGAGGAAACAGGTGTCGCGGGCAAGACCCAGGTTCAGGGATTGGGCCAACAAGGGAGTCCGCTGTAGTCTAGCACCACGCCGACATTTTCACCCTACTCCGAAGAGCAGAGAGTCTCACCCGAGGCGTGCTGCGACCACATGGAGGGGAACATACCGGTATCAGCAGATGGATCCGCAACTCAAAGCTAACGCAGAATCGTACGCATACATAACACCGTATATAGAAGATCTCATAGAACATCATGCAGATAATAAGCAATTAAAATTTTAAAGTACTACAGGAATCATGCAACACATTCAAGACATACGATATACCATCAACCTTCAGATATTTTAAGAAACATTCAGCAGAATCAAGTGTTACATCGCTCGACAGAATGAGCTTCTAGATTCAATTACAAAGGTCTCGCAAGACAGAGAGAGATACTACATCAATAACAGATCTATGGAGACACAGGAAATACAATGATGTCGAGACCAAGACAGAGCTCTCCTGTGGCGTTTGCTCCTCGGCCTCGTTCTACTCTAACCTCTCTCCCCTTTTGCTGCTGGGTGATGGCCTATTTATTCACCAGCCAGCGCAACTGTTAGTTTCTCCTGTGTTCTCACTCGGCTACTTTCGGCTTCTTCCTGTTGAACAAGAGTTCCACTGTCTGTCCTCTATCGCATCTTTCCTTCATCTGCACTTGTCTGCGCCAACCTCACCACCTATCTCCTGCTCCTTTGCAACCTCGGCAGCTCCACTGCCTACCGTTGTTGTGCCTGCCACGTGCCGATCCGCAACCCAAAATCTGTCTTCATGCAAAATTCAAAACAAGGGTCCCAATAGGCCCCGACCACAATCTCTTGACTCATCCCGAGTCAATCGCAGATCACCGTCTCCACCTCCATGGCTCCGCTTGTTCCCGTCTCCTGTTTCGCCGGCCGTCCCTCCTTTGTTTGCTCAAACAAGGGCCCCAACTCAAGGACCTTTGCAAAGGCCGCGACCTTGAGTTCTTGGAAGGAAGCTACAACCTTCTGCCACTCCTGCATAATTGGTTCAGTTGCAGCTGTGATTCGAGTGATGACTTCCTCTCCTCCTTCAGTTGGGAGCTTGCCAAAGAGGTTGAGACCTGTGTATTGGCTTGAGCGACCAGTTGCTGCATCTTCTGAGCACTTGCCATGACAGGCTGCCTGAGCTCCTGGAGGGCCTGCTTGGCCGTTGCGAAACTGGCCTCTGTCTGCTGAATCTGGACTTCTAGGCTGTCTGCTGCGGCATATAGCAGATCAAGGCCGACTAGGTCCTTTGCATTTTGAATCTCTTGGTTGATTTGTTGAAGCTGTAGAGACAAGGGTTGGGTCTTGAGAGTCAGGGCCGTCGTATGTTCTTGTCGACCCTTTAGTAGGTCATACGCTTCCTGGGCTGCAGTACTCAAGGCTTCCTACACTCTCTCAACTTGTTACTGTCTTGCTGTTATCTTGTTGGCATAAATGACCTGGGGGTCTGGCAGAGTTGGGCGGGCCGCTAGAGCTACTTTGAGCTCGGTGTTCTCATTCCGAAGGTTGTCCCATCCTACCTGGACGTGGATAGCTCGTTCACCCACAACATCGGCTTGGACTTCCAGTGGTGGTACCTGGGTGCCGTAGGCCGCTACAGTGGGCTAAATGTCCCGAAAGATTCGAGTCACCAACGCAACTTCTTGCTGCAGGGCCCCCTTCTCAGTTCGCAGCTGATCACGCTCTTGAGTAAGCGCGATGATTTGTTGATGTTGCTTCTCACATCTCTATTTAAGTTTGATGTGGATCCCATTGGCCAGTTGTGCTGCCCGCTGTATGAAGTGGAACAGTTGGGACGTCCCCCATGTTTCCATGCTTTCTGCTCCTGACGTACTCTGCTCTGGAAGCCTCCCCTGTAAGGGTTGCCTGCTGGCTACTGACTTGGCCGAATCTTCTATTGGTGATGGCGACGACGTTAGATTCTTGGCCTGGTTGCTAGAATCACCCATGTTGACGTCGGGCCGTGATTCGGGTGCTGCTCCTGTGTCTGGGGGGGTCGAGTGAGCTAGCTGTTCTGGAGTCTGCATTGGAAGTTGGTCAGCTCTGTCTTTTATAGCTTGCTCTGCCTGGCTGATAAGTTCAGTAAATGTGACGTGGGGAAATGGGCGGATGCAACGGCTGAGGTTACCTCTAATTATGGAAAAGTTATTATTGTAAGGTTACTTCTAATTATGGCAATTTATTTTGCAAATCTTGGTGATCCTACGGACTGACACAAGTACTGGACGAAATGATGGGGATAGACACTTGACACGTTTTCTTATCCTACGTGGATGGCATGCTGGACGCGACCCTCCCCGATCACAATCAGTTGCGTTGTGGTACCCGCAACCCAGCTGTTATTGACGACCTATGCATGGACAAGTGACACTACCTACGCTCATCTCGGGTGCGAGAGAGTTATTCAACTACTCTATTCTACTGACCTCTCTCAGTTGCGAGAGTTATTGAAAGAAAACTAAAGAAACTTAGTCATGGTAGGGCTTCAGGCGTGCGCCATTCACCCATCCAGGTAAAACAGTATCGTCCAGTTGAGCCAACCGAACTGCTCTGGAATCCTTGATTTCGACGACGTAGTATGGTCCCAACTAGTGCATCTATAGTTTCCCTGGAAATTTTTGAAACCTGCTATCATATAGCAGAACGTTGCCGCCAACCTGGAACATTTTGCTCTTAATGTGTCGATCATGCCACGCCTTCAGCCTGTCTTTATGAACTTTTTGATGAAACTCGGCAAGGAACCTTGCCTCGTCAAGTTCCTGTAATTCGTACAGGCATTCCTGTAGTGATTCCTCCTATGAGAACTTTAGGGATGTGGCGATCAGAAGGCTCGGTATGGTGAACTCGGCTGGAATCACAGCTTCACAGCCTTACAGCAGCTGGAAAGGTGTTTGATTGGTCAAGCGCTTCACTGTTGTTCGGTAGGCCCACATTGCGGCTGGCAGACGTTCATCCCAATCATCCCTTTTTGCATTGCAGATCTTCGTGAAGCCTTTTTCGAGGATTTTGTTAAACGCTTCGACAGTGCCATTGGCCTGTGGGTGGTACGGGCTGCTTTTGTGATGTTGTATCATAAAGGTGTCCAGTAGCGATTTGATCGTTTCATTAATGAAGTGTGTACCTTGATCACTGGTTAAGCTCCTTGGGCAGCCAAATCTACTGATGATGTTGGCAAAGATAAACTGGGCTGCAGTTTCTGCCGTACAATTCCTCACCGCCGCTGCTTCGGCCCATCTGGTTAGGTAGGTCGTGGTAGTGATGATGTGTCGGGCCTTTAAATGTCTGGCTACAGGTGCTATGGGGCCTACGAAGTCGATAGCCCACTTCTCGAACAGTTGCAATACATTCATCGGGTGCAGTGGGAGTCGTCTCTGTGAGAGGGCTTCCCTGTCCTCTGACAAACATCGTATTTCTTGACAAAAGATTTACTGTTGGCATGGACAGTTGGCCACCATAGTCCAGCTTGCAGCACTTTCCTGGCTGTGGGTTTCGCCCCCACATGTCCTCCCGCGATGCCGCTATGGCATTCCCATAGAACGGCTTCGCGTTCATGGTCGAGGACACACCTTCGCAGAATCTCGTCAAGCCCCAACTTATACAACTGCCCCGCAATCAGTTGGTATTTAGCAGCTTGGATGACCAGGTGTTGTTTCTGGACCGAGGTATAGTGTTGTGGACACTGCCCTGTGGTGAGGTATGTTGCTATTTCAGCCAAATAATCCAGTATGGCTTCTACCTGGAAAAGATCAACATCAGGCAACTGATCATCTGGAGAGCCCTCATTTTCTCCAGTCTCCAACCGGGATAAGTGATCGGGCCCGACATTCAGCGTCCCGGGCTTGACAATCACTTTGAAGGTGAACTCATGAAAGAGTAGAAGCCATCGACATATTCGTCCTTCCAAAACTGGCTTATTGACTAGGTATTTCAATGCAGAGTGATCAGTGAAGAATTTGAACTTACCTCCTAGGAGGTAGTGGCGGAACTTCTGGAGCGAGTACACCATTGCTAGTGCCTCCCTCTCCGTGGTGGTGTAATTCTGCTCCGCATTAGACAGCTTGCGACTGGCAAAGTATACTGGATGGTCGACTGTCGTCTCCCCTGGTTGTGCTAAGACAGCCCCAAGTGCAATACCGGAAGCATCGATATGCACATGGAACTGCTTATCCTAATCTGGGTGAACCAGAATGGGCGCAGTTGCCAACTTCTTCTTTAAAGCGTCGAGAGCTAATCTGCAGTCATCCGTCCACTAGAACACCTCTGACTTCCGTAGTAGCTTCTCCAAAGGAGCAGTTATCTTCGCATAGTTTCTGATGAATCTCCTATAATAGCTCGTGTGCCCTAGTAGTGATCTCAACTGCTTCACGGTTTCCGGTGCTTCCATGTTGACGATTACTGCCACCTTTGCAGGGTCGACACAGACTCCTTGCTTACACACCACATGTCCTAGGAGCGTTCCGAACAGAACCGCAAAGATGCATTTCTTCAAGTTCAACGAAATCTGCAGTTGCCGACACTGGTCGAACATTATGCGTAGCAAGGTGGCGTGATCTTTCAGCAAATTGTAGACTGTCTAGTCGTCCATGTAGACTTTCAGGAACTTATGAATATATTCCCGAAAAGCAGCTATGACAATCCTAGAAAACACGACAGGTGCGTTCTTCAACCCAAATGGCATCACGTGATATGCAAAGGACCCCCACTCTATTGTGAACGTTGTCTTCTTCTTGTCCTCTTCCGCAATGCGCACCTGATGATATCCTGAGAACCCATCGGTGAAGGAGTATGCCTCATTCCCCGCAACATTATCTAGTACTTCGTTGTTGAATGGGGTGGGGAATGGGTCATGGATGCAGGCATTGTTCAAACTTTGGTAGTCCACACAGATGCGGATTTCTGATTTGTCCTTCTTATTTTGAATGACGATGGGACTCACCCACTCTGCTTCTTCCACAGGGAAAATCAGGCCTGCCTTCAGCATTTTGTTGATCTCTATTTTGACTTTCTCCTTTATCTGCGGGTTTAGTTGGTAAGGTCGATGCTTCACTGGCCTGGCTTCCAGCTTCAATATAATCCTCATCTCTCCGAGATCCCCTTTGATCCCTTTCAAATCCGCAACCGACGAAGGGAATAGGTCTTCGTATTCCTTGAGGAGACTAAAAATTTCCTTCGTCGTCTCCTCGTCCCAGTAGTCCCCAACTGTAGCCAGTTTGGGTTTTTCCTTCGTGCCAATGTTTAGCTTTTTAGTCCTCAGTGGAAGTAGATGTATTCCTTCGGTGGCAGGGTCTTCTTTGATGTTCTGCTCTCCTTCTGTCTCTTCAAAGTACAGGTGCCTCAGATCCTCCAGACTGTCATCTTCTAGCTCGCTGTCAATCCTTTGGCAAGCCAACTTGGGTCTGCCATTGGGGTTCAACACCAATGGCTTCCCGTCTGCGCTCTGATCGGGGAAAAACAATATTCCTTTTATGGCCTGTAATGCTTGGGATATCAAGTCTGTCTTCCCCTTAAATGAGAAGCACTGAACAAATTTGTCTGTAACCTCTTGCCAGGAACTGGTCCCTCTCTTCCTCTCTTCTCCTAAGTACTAGGCTTGCGGAATGGTATCCAAGGAGTGGACAAACTGATGTACCCACAACTGTGTTGAACCTCTAATTAAACTGAGAGGGGGGGGGGGTGAATCAGTTCCTTTGCCATCAATGACAATATTTCCAACAAGCTCCTCCTGATTTCCCACATTTCTCCACTGCTCCTGACATAATTTCAGATGGTCTTTCGGATCGGAATTTCCTTGGTACCTTCGCTTGCTTCGAGGTCCTTTGTCTGCCTTAAACCGCACCCTCAAAGCTGCCGCAACACAACTCCACCGCGACAGGGAGTTGCGGTGATTTTCCACCACCTGGCTGAGGTGGACTGTAACGCTACGTCCATGAGTGTTATTCTTTGCTCCTCCGGTACCTTATCCTCTACCTTTGCAATGAAGGTATTTACTGCATGCATATTGGACAAGGTGGGGTATTCCCTTATCTCAGCCCCAATCCAATGGATTCTTGCAATACTGGCACATCTCCTTGTACTGGTCTCATACCTACCTTGCTGCCAGTCCTCCCAAGCTATTTCTGAGCCCAACTTACGGAGCCGGTTGCTGTCGGGTTAATGTAATCCTCCCTCTTCCCTGCTGTCATCTGATAGAGGTTGTCCAACAGCTGAGCATCTTCCCTGTTATCTACTGTCTCTGTATATCTCGGACCTTGATACGGGTCTAGAGGCTGAGTGACTCTAACTTCCCCATCTTCAAAAATCATTAACTCCTTGAGATCAATGATGGCATAGTTTTCAAAATCCTAGTCGATCCCTAGCAATGCAGGGTACGGATCTTTTTCTCCCATAATATCTATTACCTCGAAGTCTGTGTAGGTCTTTACCCCCGCGACATCTACCTCGACTTCTTCGAGTCTGCCGATCAGCACAATGAAGTACTGGTTTGCCATCCAGAGTTGGATCGGCGAATAAGTTAGCTGTGGTCGCCTAAAGCTTCCCAAGTCTTCCGAGGCAGGATATTGACGTCGGATCCCAAATCGAGCATTGTGTCCCGGATCTGGAATCCCGCAACCTGCGTGTCTAACCGAAACTCTTTTCCCGTTCTTCTTTTGTTCCGCTTTACTCGCTGTACATACTGTGGTGCTGTTTCTGGGGATTCCCTCACACCTGTGTTCCCTTGCAACACTTCCTCCAGGGTATGCTTGAGCTGTTCCCGCATTGGAGCCTTGTCAATAATTTTGAGAAATAGGTGGAACCATTCCTCGATCAGAGCCCCTGTAGCGCTTTGTTCTCCGATATCTTTCTTCACAGGTAACTCAATACCTTTGTCTCCCCCCAGTTGGGCAAAAGTTTCTACAGCCTCCTGAAAATATTTCTTCTGCATTTCCGGCCTGATCAGTTGTTTCGAGGATGCTGGCCTGATCACCCTCATCGGATCCTTCTCACGTGCATCTTCCCCCGTTTTCTTTCCTCCTCTCGTAACTATGGCTACGTTCTGCATTGCCGGAGTCGCTGTCCCTCTAGGTTCTACGTTCACTAGATTCGTGCCTCTCTGCCTTGCTCTTTCTTCCCATTTCTTGATAAGTTTAAGACAGTCTTCTGTCGCGTGTGTGTTCACGTGGCACTGGGAACACCACGGTCTTCTGGGTAGGGGACATTCTCTGGC
Source organism: Pinus albicaulis (assembly GCA_034641835.2). NCBI lineage: Eukaryota > Viridiplantae > Streptophyta > Pinopsida > Pinales > Pinaceae > Pinus > Pinus albicaulis. Next base: position 506,268,383 of record CM076569.1, read on the forward strand.
CACATGTCCCTCTTGATCACAATTGTAGCATCTCAGCGGACCCCATCCTCCTGTACGGCCTCCCCTCATACCGCCTCCTCTGCCTCTGGGAGCCTCATTCACTCTGTAGGAGGGCCGATCTAATCGGTTTGCTAGTGCATCTAGAGCTCTGCACTGTTCGGTGCTGTGAGTCGTCGAAGCGCAGAACTCACAATACACGTTGTTCGGAACATTGGAGTACTTCTGTAAAATCGAACACATCCGAGGTTGATGACCCACTGTTCGACAAATTTCGCAATACTCTGTTGCGGCTTGGGTCGGCTGATTTGGGAACTCGGTATACTGTTGTTGAGGCAGATAGACCCCTTGCGAGTTTATCTGCGCAACTCCTCCGATAGGTGGAGCCCCCTGCACTGCCGTTGCTGAGGTCCCCACTCCCTGGCTTTGCAACCGAGGACACTCGGTCGCCACGTGTCCTTCTACCAGGCAATGTGTGCACCATACATTTGGCCTGGTTGGTCTTATGAGCTGCATCTCCTTAAGTTTTTCGGTCAGATTGGCAATCTGATGTTGCAGTCCCAGTAGGGATGGGTCCTGCGAGGCTGCTCCTCCCCTATATTCTTGTGGGTAGCCCGCCATTGCCTCTATCTTCATAGCCTATGCATCCTGCAAGTTGTTGATCTTTTGCTGAGTGAGGGGGGTTCGCATCAAGGGAAGCAGAGCCTTGATGAACTAGTCCCTCTGATGATTCGGGTTGGTCGGGTAGTTGAGTTTCCTGATCGCATCTTTGAACCTGCGCATCAGCTCCCACGCAGTCTCTCCTTCTCTTTTCTTGATCTCCCATAGTTCGGACAAACCTTGCTAGTCCGTTTGGGGTAGCTTAAACTCTCTAACAAAGTCCTGCTTGACATCCACAGTCACTGGATTCTGGTGGGCCTCTGACCACTTTATGAACCAGCATAATGCCCTTTCTCTCAGCGTGGTTTGGAATTCGATCAGCTTTCCTGCATCTGGCGTCTGCCTAGCCCTCCATATGGCTTCACAGAGGTACCAGTGCTGTTCCACATCGTCGTTACCCTGCCCAGAAAATTCTGGGTATCGGGTGAATGATCCCGCCATATTTTCTTGCGGAGGTGTAACTAGAATGAAACGTCCGGGTCCTGGTTGCGTAAGTATACCACTGGCAATGCTACTATTAACATGCGTTGCTGCTGACAACTGACTGCTATTCAATCGACTCAACTCTTTTAACTTAACAAAAATATCACTTAGGGGTTTATAGAGTACCAGGGGTAGGTAGGGACCCGTGCTATTCGAACTTTGGGGAGTAGAAATACCTGGAGATATGAATGTCGTCCTTTCTTGGAATAACTGCTGCATCGCGATGTACCACTCGACATCGTAATCTTCTTCGGGGCGCGCATCTGCATCTCCTTCGTCAGACATCGTCTCTCTCTTCCTCTGGGTTGGGCTCCCATGCACCCGCTGCACTCCCTCAACGGTCCTTCCCATCTCCTGGGGACCCACTTGGCCTTCCATGTCCACTATCTTCTGAGGCGCCTCCTCTTTATCCTTCTGACTACTCCCCTATCGTTCCAACTCCCTCATCACCCTCTCTCGCCACCTTTCGACGATCTGCGCCCTCCGATGTGCATGTTGCTCCCTCAACCTCCTTGCGGTTTCAGCATCCATTCCTCTACTCCCTCTCTTCACATTTCTTGTAGCATTTGTCCCTCAGGCCCTTCCCCCAGCACTGGAGGTTTACGCTTCCATTCCTGATTTTTGGAACTCCATCAACCCTTCGCCCACCATCAAGGCCTTAATCCACAATGGAATTTCCTTCAGCAACTTCCTTATTTGTCCAAATCGGAATATAGCTTCTGCTCTAGAGAAAGACTGGTAGCACTCTGCTGCAAACTCCACAATATACCCGTCCAAGGTAGATTCTACCCAGAAATCTACAGCTCGGGTCAACTCGGTATCCAGCCGATGAAGGGCCACCAGATCTTTGTGCACCCACTTGCGGTTGATCTTCCGCGATTTGTCCATAGTCACTTTGGTCTGCAGCCTTCGCAACTAGCTATAGAGTTTGCTAGGGAACTTTCCCCAGAAGATCTCATAGGTATCGCTGGCAGAATCAGAGAACAAAACTAGATTTCTGATCACCTTCTCTTTTTGACTTCTCAGCTTAGCTTGCTGAGTTAGAAACTGGTCCAGGTGGTTATCCTACCATCTCCATATTTCTCCTTCGAAGATCCTTGATACCATGATCTGGTTCCCCTGATGAAGTTTATGGTCCCGGCAACAGAACCATTTGTTGGCGAGGAAACAGGTCTCGCGGGCAAGTCCTAGGTTCAGGGATTGGGCCAACAAGGGAGTCCGCTATAGTCTAGCACCTCGCCGACATTTTCACCCTACTCTGAAGAGCAGAGAGTCTCACCCGAGGCGTGCTGCGACCACATGAAGGAGGGGAACAGACTTGTATTAGTAGATGGATTTGCAACTCAAAGCTAACGCAAAATTGTATGCATACATAACATCGTATATAGAAGATCTCTCATAACATCATGCAGATAATAAGCAAGTAAAATTTTAAAGTACTACAGGAATCATGCAACACATTCAAGACATACGATATTGTAGCAAACTTTAGATATATTAAGAAACATTCAGCAGAATCAAGTGTTACATCGCTCGACAGAATGAGCTTCCAGATTCAATTACAAAGGTCCTGCAGGACAGAGAGAGATACTACAGCAATAATAGATCTATGGAGACACAAGAAATATAATGATGTCGAGACCAAGACAGAGCTCTCCTGTGGCGTCTGCTCCTCGGCCTCGTTCTACTCTAACCTCTCTCCCCTTTTGCTGTTGGGTGACGACCTATTATTCACTAGCCAGTGCAACTGTTAGTTTCTCTTGTGTTCTCACTCGGCTGCTTTCGGCTTCTTCCTGTTGAACAGGAGTTCCACTGTCTGTCCTCTGCTGCATCTTTCCTTCATCTGCACTTGTCTGCGCCAACCTCGCCACCTATCTCCTGCTCCTTCGCAACCTCGGCAACTCCGCTGCCTACCGTTGTTGCGCCTGCCATGTGTCGATCCGCAACCCAAAATCTGTCTTCATGCAAAATTCAAAACAAGGGCCCCAACACTTAGACAAGTTATTAACTGAATAAATTCAAGTTAAAATCGAAGCAAAACACACAACATATCTCCACCAATTCAGATCTAGAACAAGTTCATGCACACATAGACAAAGTGACATAGTTATTTCTGGACAAATAGTCCACGGAAAAACCCAATGCAGGAAAATCGGTCTTTGGCTGTTGGAGGGTTTTATTATTAAGAATTTTCTGAATACAACGAGCCTGGGTTCCAGATCTAGAAAACCCGATAGAGAAATAATAGATCTACAACTCACTGGTTGATCTAGGGCCAAAATAATGACTGATCCACACCCTCAAATAGGATTTACAGAACTCAGCCAAAATTAGGGCCTAAAAACCCCAACACTGCCCCTGAAGCCTCTGCGTCCTTCACTGCTGCTTCGGAAAAGGCTGCGTTACCCCAGACTGGGTGATGTAGTCCCTACGCTGCCCCTTAGGGTCTTTGCGTAACTCCTGAGGGTTTCCTACAGCAAATCACGCTGTCCTTGAAGGACTGTGCACCACCTGCGTAGCACAGTTGCTGCCCTTCCTGCTGCTGCTCTCCTACTTCTCTACGCCGCCTCTTTGAGCTGATCTCTGCCTCTTGCTGATTCTAGACCCCAGGATCAGATCATCCCCTTGGCCTAAATTCCCCTCTCTACAGTTGAAACACTTCTAAGAATTCTTAGCAAATCCACCCTAGAATCTCAGCTTAGATTCAGTGCTCTGCCTCTGTGTGTGTTTACAAATGACCCCAAGCCTTTCTTTTATACTTTTCTCGTTGGAAAACCTACGACCATGATCAGATCTTGAATCAATGGCTAAGATTAAAAGAAAGCTTGATCCGTGTGACTTAAGACAATTTCATCACATGTTTAATTAAATTCACTTTAATTATTTAAGTTCTCTAGGTTTTAACTTAAAAAATACATTAAAATAATAATTAATTTAATATCTCCTAAACCAAATGAAATTTCCCAAATCAATTTTTGGGTCTTATAGATCAAGTGTACTCTAGTCCCTCCACAAAATTTGGGAGCTAGAGCACAACTGATGCTACCCCAGATACACAAAATCTCAACACTCTCTCTTATCCTCAAGGGTGTGCTCTAGCAATACATCACATAATGCATTACAAGACTTTGAGTACTGGTTCTGTGCTGCTGAAGCTTGGCCTGCTGCCACTCAACTTTGCACTGCTGCTGCCATTCTGTACTGGTTCTGTGCTGCCCATGACTCTGCCACTGCCACTGCAACCTCTGTATTGCAGCTCCCTCTCAAAATGTTGCATCTGTGCTGCTCACAACACTGCCACTGCTGATTTGTTGTACTACAACTTCAGTTGTTGAGAGAAACAATTGAATCTCTTGCCCAATCTTTGACAGACAAGTCAGATGGGCTGCATCCTCATCACTGAAGCTCCATAGGCTACAGATCTGTGCTGGCATTTGAAGGATGATGCACAACTACAACTTTGCACTGCGTAAGCAGGCTCCCTCTGCACTACTGAAATCACATCAACCCCTTATGCTGAAATCTCTCACGCTGCTGCTGCACTGCACTGTCCCTCTGAAGCTTTCTGCGCTACTGCAGCTCTGCACTGAGTAAGAAGCTCTGCTCTGCTTTGCGCTGCTCCTCCCAGTATTCAGATCTGCCTCTACTTCATCTGTGATCTATGCACGAACTGCTCCACTTTTCCCACTATTGTCTTAAGTCTGTTGTAGCTCGCATGTGATCCAAGAGAGAGCTGCTCAAGGATCCTGCCTCACTTCTATGTAGCTCCTCTACATATCCATGTCACCCCACCTCCGTGGTTCATGAGCTCATGGCTGCATCATCTTCCGACCCATCATCTGCCACAGCTGCTTTGGAAGAAGATGCTTCCTTGTCCTTTTTCTTCTGAGGACAATTGCTGGCAAAATGTCCCATTTCACCACCCTGGAAGCATTTGATCTTTGAGAGATCCTTCTACTTCTTTGGCTTCTTCTTCGATGCCAAGACTGCATCTTCCTCATCTTCCTTCTTTACTTTGCTCGATCCAGAGCTATACTGCTTCTTGGTGAATCTGCGGAGTTCTTTTTGACGCAGAATTGACCACAAGCTGTCCCAATCTGGGAGGTCCGCTCTGCCCAAGATACTTTGGACAAAGGTTTCCCACTCATCCGTGATTGCATTGAGGGCAGTCCTCACCATCACATCGTCCTCGACCTTTACATCAGTTGCAGTCAACTGATCTCTGATCGACTGCAATCTGAAGAGGAAATGCTCCATGTCTTCTCCCTTGGCCATCATGAATGACCTCATCTGTGTCTCCAATAGAATCTTTCTTTGACAGATATTCCCTCATATAGGGAGATCAAGGCCTTTCACCTCTCATTAGCTGTCTTCTTCTCAGCTAAGTGTGGTACAATATGGTCCTTGATTCCATCCATAATCAACTGCTTGGCATGCCCAACAACCTCCTAATGCTTTTGAAGGAGATTTGGATCTATCGATGTGGCCAAAGTTTTCTCTGCATGGTCTCTAAGATTGTATGCCTCAAGGACTATCAGGATCCTTGCCTTCCAAACCAAAAAGTTTGAGAGGCTATCCAGCCTATCCTGATCACGCAGTCCATGAGGAGCCATCTGCTCATAATGTGTCAAAACTTCCTCTTCTCTTTGCTAGAGAAATGGATCTAAGGCCCTTGGTGAAATAGACACCTTCTGCTCCCTTTGACAAATGATTTCCCTCCTTGGAAATCTACCAAATCAATTATGATTCAACTCTTCTTTGATCCTCTGATCAAACTGCAAGTTTCCTTTGGCTAGAAACTCTCTGAGAAGTTGATCTCCTCTTGCTCTTTGTCACTTGTGTTAAGGCTAAAAATTTGAAAACTTTAGAAATTTAACCCCACCAGCACCTTCTGAATTTCTGCAGCTTTTCTGCAATCTTTTCTGGATCTGACAGATTCAGATGTGTATCACACTGGCTAGCTTCAGACCAATCCAACGTTGTTTCTAAGCTGTCTCTGCACAATAATTGCGTGGGCTTGCTAGGAGACAACGTTATACAACGTCACCCTTCCCTTTGCGTGAATCTGCCTCTGAAAACTGTGTTGTCCCTTCAGATCTGCATTTTTGCTACTTCCTGTAGCTAGAACCCTCAAATTCTTGCTGGTGATGCTCCTAGATCTGCAATTGCTTTGATACCATGTGGAAATTTCTGAATCTTTACACTTTATGCATAAATTATTTACTGTTAATCTGGTTATGCTCCTTCTACTTAGACAAGTTATTAACTGAATAAATTCAAGTTAAAATCGAAGCAAAACACACAACATATCTCCACCAATTCAGATCTAGAACAAGTTGATGCACACATAAACAAAGTGACATAGTTATTTCTTGACAAATAGTCCCCGGAAAAACCCAATGCGCAAAAACCAGTCTCTGGCTGCTGGAGGGTTTTATTATTAAGAATTTTATGAATACAACAAGCCTGGGTTCCAGATCTGGAAAACTCGATAGAGAAATAATAGATCTACAACTCACTAGTTGATCTAGGGCCAAAATAATGACTGATCCACACCCTCAAACGAGATTTACAGAACTCAGCCAAAATTAGGGCCTAGAAACCCCAGCGCTGCCGCTAAAGCCTCTGAAGCCTTTGCATCCCTCACTGCTGCTTCGGAAAGGGTTGCATTACTCGAGACTGGGTGACGCAGTCCCTACGCTGCCCCTTAGGGTCTCTACGTAACCCTTGAGGGTTTCCTGCAACAAATCATGTTGTCCTTGAGGGACTGCGCAACACAGTTGTTGCCCTTCCTGCTGTTGCTCTCTTGCTTCTCTGCACTGCCTCTCTGAGCTGATCTCTGCCTCTTGTTGATTCTAGACTCCGGGAATAGATCATCCCCTTGGCCTAAATTCCCCTCTCTGCAGTTGAAACACTTCTGAGAATTCTTAGCAAACCCGCCCTATAATCTCAGCTTAGCTTCAATGCTCTGCCTCTGTGTGTGTTTACAAATGACCCCAAGCCTTTCCTTTATACTTTTCTTGTTGGAAAACCAACGACCATGATTAGACCTTGAATCAATGGCTAAGATTAAAAGAAAGCTTGATCCGTGTGACTTAAGACAATTTCATCACATGTTTAATTAAATTCACTTTAATTATTTAAGGTCCTTAGGTTTTAACTTAGGAAATACATTAAAATAATTAATTAATTTAATATCTCCTAAACCAGATGAAATTTCCCAAATCAATTTCCGGGTCTTGTAGATCAAGTGTACTCTAGTCCCTCCACAAAATTTGGGAGCTAGAGCACAACTGATGCTACCCTAAATACACAAAATCTCAACACGATTTTGACCCAATACAACTTTTCAAGGCACCAGCACCTAGCAGAATCAAATTCAATCTATTCTTCTCTTGGTAGCAGCAACATGCAACAATTGGCAGCAGCAAAACAACGAGGGACTTTGATCTTCCAATCTAGCGCACGTGAGAGAGAGAGAGAGAGAGACCAAAATTTCAATTTTCCTTAAATCCTTCAACATGTCAAAACTCACACTTATTTTGACCCCTTTCTTGACTTCGCACTTTTTCTCTATGTAGCAGTAGATATCACATTTCTGTGTGAGAGAGTGAGTCTTCCAAATGAGTTCGATCTTCTTGTATATATATGCTTGCGATGAGCTCGAATACCTGGGGTTGAGGCCGACTTGATCATATTAAGGCCAACTTGGTGTGTGTTAGTTTTCATAGCATCGAACGTGTTCTAGCCACGAGATTTGGTGGAGTGGTTGGAATACATGTATTTTCCAATACCCAGAAATTGTTTTTTGAAATTCCACCTAGAGACGACTTAATTAGATTTATTAATCCGTTTTTAATATTTCCTAAGTCTAAACTTAGGAAATATGATTAATTAATCAAAATTAATTAAGTCATGGTGTGAATGATCTAAAAACTCACACGGATCGACAGGGAAAAAAATTGATCTATCAATTATGTTTTAATCTTGGTCGTTGGTGCTCCAACAGAAGATTATAAGAAGTCGATGGGTAGATGTAGAACACACCAGTGCAGTTACTCAGTTGCCGAGGCAAATCGATTTTCTCAATGGCTGAGATTCAGTAGAGGAGATAGAGCCAGAGGGTGAGTAGCAAGTGAGAGAGAGGGTAGCAGCAGAAGTCCAAAAGGTACACATCAAATTTAGGAGGAGGCAGTGTGAGGAAGGGAGCAACCCAGTAGAGCTCTGTGCAGTCACTGCGCAGAGAGTGATGCAGGGGCACCAATGTATGGGCAGAGGGTCCCTCTCGGGGTCAGGGAGTCGCTGTGGAGAGTGAGAAATTTCTCACAAAATTTCTTAGTATTTTTTCCTCTGTTTAAATTGTCAGAATTCTTGTAGTTAGATTTGCTGCAGAATATTAATAAGAAAACTCTCATCTGCTACACCGGTTTTCCCGAGTTGGGTTTTTCCAGGGACATTTTCCAAAAATAACTGTGTTAATGTTTTCTATGTGTGTGCTAGAATTTCTCTATCAACATTTTATTTTCTGTAGTAATTTACTGTGAAAATTACAACAATAAATTTATTCGATATTTGTCGTAGAAAATAATCTGCATAATCAAATTGATAGTTAGAAGAATATTTTTTAGTTATTGCAATAGATGAAATTTTCAGTGTGGAGGCTCCATAAATCATATTTGACTCAATAGTAAACCTAATTACATGATTCAAAAGCCCAGGATGGGTCAATTTAAATTTGTAATGACACTATAAACTCAAAATAAATCCAAAAGTCCACAATGGGGATTTTGACCTTAAATAATATGACCCAAGCATGAAACCCCTGCTTTAATAATTCATTTAATAATAATATAAACTATTTTCTTTATTCTTTTGGCAAGTACATTAAATATTCACTCAAATACAATTTATGAAGACTGAACCTAGTTACAATCTTCAACAAGCATCGTCATGATCAATATCTATGACTTGTGGTGAATCTCCAAGGGCCTCGCTCTCCATGAGTGATTTCTAGCTTAATGCTAAGTGTGCTCCTCATCCTATCTGGAGAGTTTGAGCCTCATGTTGAAAGGCACCCACCCAACTAAGTGTGTGGGTCTCTAGGAACATTCTTCCTCATGGTGAATATCTTTGACTTGGGAAGAATGTATGTCCTTTGTCGAGCCATTCTCCTTAAGGTAGAATGTTTGCCCCCTACTGGACCATTCTCCTAAGGTAGAATGTTTGTCCCCTGATGCTATCATATAAACAATTTGGACCATTCTCTTGGTCAACCTGATCCAGAGAGAATGCTTGTCCTCGATGTCGCTTTCTCATCACTCCCTCTTGCTGAGAGAGACATGCTCAATAATTTCAAGCTTCTCGTTGAAGTATACATAATTCATCCCAGATCAATCTGCTCGACTATAGAACTAGAGCCATACTGCTCTCTTATGTACCATGACTTGGTACTACATCTCAAGGTGCCCCAACTAGTCATCATGTTGTCACCTACACCTAATCAAATAATTCTGTAAGTAGTTTCGGAAGCCCTACTGCTTCACAACTTGCCATCCATCTGCAATATGCTTGGCCACTAGAATACAGAGTGCTACAGATGTCTACTTCATGGTCATAGTCATAACAAAGCCTAGGCTGAAACCAGGGTTGCGGGGGAGCGCCCGCCACCCCCACACCCCCTTGAATTTGCTCCCTTCGGGAGCGAATTGGGAGTGACACCCGGAGGACACTCCATAATTTTTTTTCGCTCCCTAGATTTTTCACAAATTTTTTTATGCAAACACGTTTCAAACGAAATTTTTTTCAAAGAAACAAGAATTTTTGAGTGGGGCAACCTAATGATCAAGCCTATGGCCCTAGTATGGATATGCAATTCATGGTAATTTGTAATGTTAAATTCTTAAAGTAAAAGGAAAGGAGAATGTCACTTTTACTTAAATTTTTAACATTACCATGAAATGATTTAGGATGTTTGCGAGTGGTTTCGACCTCTTTGGATTTCGTATGGAGAAAGTAGAATTTTAGATAAATCACACTCAAAATCCAGCAGACTTATCAGTTTTTCAGGATTGGGGGGATTGCAACATTTCCATTGGAATTTGTCATGTACTATGGTATGGAACTCGTCAATAGCACCAATCCCTCTATGTACCTTGGTGCTAGTGACATTGCTTGTTGAACTCCTCTATCATGACCCTACTAAAAATGCACCCTTCACTCAAACAAAATCTTGACTTGACATGCTACATTTTTTCTATCTGATGTTATGCTTAGAGGGTGATATTAATGGCAAAGATCCCAAGATAGGCAATGATTTTGATGATATGTAGGTATTTGTTGTAGCATTATTTTTTTGGATGATAGAGGCCATCTAGAACCTGTTTGTTGATGTATTTTTGGCTTAGAGATGGATTGCAATCGATGCTATTTTGGTGATGTGCACCCTTACATGCTATATAAATCAAAACATGTAACTTGTGGACATATGGTCGATGAAGATTGTAACTACTAGATGATTGCTGTTATATGGTTTAATCCATGCTTTCTTATGTTTTTTTATAACTATTTCACCATTCTACATGCTTTCTCAGAAATTAGACATTTCATATGGTGGCAAGAGGCCCAAGCATTAGTAATATATAATAGATTTACTTGTCTTTTCTAGCTTCTGGTAGTTTAAATAATTGTTGACTCTTTCATATTTATAATGATATTTTTTGTAAACAATATATGACAATTTAAGTTTGAAGTTGGCAATTATAACTCATTGGTAATGAAATATGAATATGATGCTTCGTGAAAGATGAAACATTTCTTTTCATGTTATATATTCTTTGTTATCATTTGGTTACTTGGTAATAGTAGTGGTTACAAGTACTAGTTACAACTTTAGTGATCAATGATGATAAAATCATAAACATTATATATCGAATTTGAAAGCTTGATACTCTAAGATTGATGAATCATGAGACTCAATATGTTGTATGTTACTAACTTGTGGATGTGGTTGATGATGATTATAACTTCTAGATGATTGATGTTATATGTTTCAATCCATATTTTTAAGCTTTTTATATCTAATTCATCAATCTATATGCTTTTGATGACATATATGCATCAAAATATATAAAAATATATATTATATAAAAATTCGCTCCCGATTTGCTCCCAAACCGGGAGCTTTTGAAAATGTCGCTCCCTGCTTTCCTCCCTGCTCCCAAGTAACCTTGACTAAAACAATATCCTAATGAACATTTTATGTCTTTAGTACTCTCCACCTAATTTGAATTTGTAGTTGTACTTCACTATTTGAGATAAATCTCAAAACATAATTGACTTTGCCATGACCAACTATACCATGCTGGTACACCAACCCTTTACTGGGTCTATCACCATAGTTGCTTCCCTGTCAGCCTAACTAGGTGCTCCCTCTCACACTGAGACATATCTTGTTGTGGTAATTATGGCTTCTCTCTCTGCCACTGCATCCTATCAACATATTAGCTATCTAGTCTGATAATGTCAATGATTGTCCATAATTTCAAACTCAGAGATCTATTCCCTCTGAAGCTAGTACAACGCTCTAGACTTCTCCCAGAGGCAATTCTTTCTACCACAATTTCTACCTCTGACACAAGTCCTTCGGCTTTCGTCAAAAACAAATCGCATAGATCAACCAAGCCTAGCATGTTTGCTTGTAATAGCCTTCTTTCTTGTGCCCTCAATCTTTAGCTTTGCTGGTAGATAGAGATCAGCTTAGTTTCAACTTCCTTTCATAGGCATAGGAATGATCTTCAACTTCCGCTTCACTAAAGCTCTAATACCATGTTGAATTTTTAGTACAATTGACACAAGTACTTTATTTCTGAACTATGGTAACTACTTGTGAATATATATTATAGTTCTTTTATCTTAATTAAGAAGCCACACTTAAGAAATTCAACCTGTTGTCGCACAGAATGTCTACGCACCTTGACAATGACTCAGATCGGGGCCTGTCACTAGATCCCCAATCTCTCCATTTAAGTGGTCTCCCAATAGCAGACTAAGGGGGTATGGAAATGGAATGAGGGAAGATTAGTTGGGAATCAACAAATCTGAGAGACACAACTAAGCAACCAATACTTGTTTAGATTGCGCAAGATTTTGAAGGATTCAATTAGATTTGAGGAAAATGATACCAGTGCCTTGTGGAGTCAACTATCTTGCGAAGGAAATAAAGGCCAAGTAATGGATGGAAAACTATTGCTAATGATTTGACTATATTGTATGCAAATGCCAAACTTAAAACTATGTGAAATGCAAGGGCTTGATTAATTTTAGTTAAATACCTGTTCTAAGTTTGATCCCTTAATGTTTCTATCCACCAAACTTATGCTTGGAAGTAAAATTTTAATGTGCAAGTACTAGCTTAGTATTCAAATGCGAAGTGAAATGATGTGATGGTGGAAGGAGGGCCTAAAATATGAGTTATTTATGAAATATGTTGTAAGTGTTTTTTAACTTCAGGCTCAGAAAAATGATCTTAATGTGAAAAAAAATACTTATACTAGCGATGTAAAATATGAAGTCTGCACAAATAGTTACTGAAAACATAACATGAAACCAATGTAAAATGCTAGAAATTAAACACTTGATATTCAAAAACCCTTTTGTATGAGGTACTCAATCAGAGATCATTAGATGCATAAGTAAAGCCAAATTAGTCTACTTGAATGAGCATGTAAAGCAAATGTACTTCAGGAATTAAACTAAGTGTTTAAATTCAGATTACAACAACTAGGTGCAAAGTCTGAAATATCAGTTCTAGAAATCTGCTCTTAAAACCAATGATAATGCCAACAATTTAAACCAATGGTCCCATAACCATGCAAGATTCAATTTTTTTTCTATGTAATAGCAAAAACTTCAAATGACAAACTGATAATTAATAATTCAGAAAATTTCTGAGTTAATATTCCCAATCTAGTGATGCATTTGATCTTAAAACTTATAAATAAATTACTGAAAAAAAGAAAAAAAAACAATGAGATAATGTTATAAATTTGTCAACTAGCATGCAAAAGTTTTTGAAAAATAAATATATTTCTGAAACGTACTAGAGTTAAAGATGCAAACTAAATTTGCTGCTAAACTTCAGCTAATTGAAACTCTATGCCAATATTAGTCTCGCTTTCAATTAGATAAATGAAATGGGGGAAAGGTTTAAAGGATGTGTACTAGTCAAACCCTAGGGGCTTGAAAACACTTGGAGATAAGCTGCCCAAGTCACTGAAGAACTTCAAATCCAAAAGCCAACTCAGAAAAAGAAATTTGAGAAAATTTTAAGGGAAATATTTTAGTGAAAATTTATGGTGAAAGAAGGCGTAGGAAGAGAGGATGAGAGAGGGATGCCTTGAGGTCGAGAGAGGGAGATAATGGAGGCCGAGATGGAGGACGAGGGAAGATGTCATGAGGGAGAGGGAGAAGAGGAAGCGGAGAAAAGGCATGATGCTGTGAGGGAGAAAGGGAAGGTCGTGAGGGAAGAAAGGGAGGATGTGAGCTAGGCTGAGAGGAAAGAAGGGGAGAAGGGGGTTGGAGATGGCTGGCGCAGGGCTTCCAGACCCTTAAAAGAAAATTGCCCACGCTTTTTCAGAAAACCTGCAGAACTCGGATTGAGTTTCCTTTCTGAAAATATTCTTCAACTTGCAAATAAAATGGAGATAAGATATTTCCATCTAGGGCCTAGATCCATCTCCAAAATCCACGAAAATTGTCGACAATCCTCAAATTTGTTCCTGCACAGACAAAAGATAGAAACCCCAAAACATGTATATACAAAAATATAAAATACCCAAAACCCCAGTGAATTAAAAAATTTTGATATTTACAAATCTACAATAATATTCTACATTTCTAGCAGAGCTGCATATCAAAGCCATCTATTAGCCAGATTTAAACAATTTTGCACAAATTTAGAAATAAACTGGAAATTTTAAAGAGGCACAAGCCCAAGAAAAACTCTGCAAATAAAATATTTTGTAAGATGATTTTAGAAATTAAAAATAGTGGGCTTTTTAGATTTTGTAATATGAGAGTTAGTTGATTCAGCGGAGGATTTCCCCAAACACCCAAATCCTGAACAATAACTTTTGCACACTCAGATTTGGTTGTTAGATTAATAGAGATTCAAGAATAATCATAAGATCATCAAGAAATATAGATACCTGCTAGTTCTATCAAACAAGAATGATATTTTAAAAACCCAAAAATCCGTACAAGATACCTGTGCACAAATCAATCCTCAAAGGCTATTAACCAGCAAATGCAAATAAAAACAACCGAGTATTCAGAGTAATATTACCACATAAATCTGAAAAAGGAACACCACGATTTGCAACCCCAAAGTCTTTGCGTTTTATTAATCAGAAGAAGTTACAGGAGCTTTTCAGAGCAAGTACACGATTCAATAATCATATCAAAATAATGGAGAGAGACCTCTAATTTATAGATAAATTCTCCAACAGCGAGATGACATGATCCCTGTCAAAGAAATCTCAACCATTGATGAAGATCAAATGATCTCTTAATCATCATCGTTGAAATAAAATTATTTTTTGAGGAAATTCGAATTTCACTTTTAATTTCTTTTTAATTAACTCAAAAATGATTATTTTGAGTTAATTGCCTCAAAAAATTGACTTTGACTTTGACTTAACTACTATAGCTCAAGGATTCAAAATATCTTGAAATTTTCAATATTCCCTTGGCTGGAGACCTCCAAAAATTGAAAACTTTAAAACTCACAAATTATAAATGTTGGAGAATTTAATTTTTCCTAGGACCTAAATTTATTAAATTTCTGCCTTAGTATTTTAATTTATTTTTGCCAAAAAATATAATTAATTGACTCAAATTAATTAAATTTTTGGCTTAGGATTTTTAGTTTATTTTTGCTAGAAAATTTAATTAATTGACATAAATTAATTAAATTTCTGGCTTAGGATTTTTAGTTTATTTTTGCTAGAAAATTATATAATTGACACAAAAGCAATTAATGATTTTTTCCAACCCTCTTTATATAAGATAAATATATTTAACCCATGAGGGGGGAACACCCATTCGTCATATACCCTCAAATATCTACCCAATTCTGCGACTCAAAAAATATGATCTAGTAGACCAAATAATATGTAATAAAATAATCTAGCCAATTAGCTAAGATTATTCCCAAATTACTTTTACAAAGACTCGATAAAAAACACTAGGACTCACTTAATATCTTGACGACAAAATCCACCCTAGCTTTGGGGTGAGGTGTGAGGAAAAAACTTCGTCGATTATTTGTGTCAAGAGACAGAGATGAATCAGTGAGACGAAAAACCTCCTAGGATAGAAATCGTCACCAAAATAATAAGTTTACCTAGGTTGTTACATACATGATGGTCTTACTAAGATCATTTACATTACAAACATGCAGAATGGATTTACATCTTTCACAAATTGTCGATTGATGATAAAATCTGAATGATGCGAACACTTGAATATGATAAATCCCTTTTGCAAAAAAAGGAGTGTATTGCTATGGGGTCGTTGACACAGAGTATTCAACACAACCACCATGAAAGGAAAGTAGAGATCACAATGTTGAAAACTTAGGCTGTCTTAAAAATTTAGCTCCTTAGAAAATTTGGCCTCTTTCTTAGATTGCTTTCACGTGTGTGTGTGTGTGTGTGTGTGTGTGTGTGTGTGAAAGAGAGAGAGAGAGAGAGATGTGAGTGGTAACTGAAAGTGAGAATGTAAAATGAAAAAGTTGAAGTGTATTTTATACCCAAGAGACATGTCTCTTAAATTAAATTACATTTCTGTGTAAATTAAATTCTAGCAAGTCTGCACATTTACATTTTTACTCCTATTTGTTAAAGTGTTGAAGATCATGTAAATAATGGTGGGAAGTAACTCTTGGTAAGTAAATTTATTTACATCTTGTTCCTATTCCGTATTTAATGCAAATACTTGCTTAAATTATGGTGGGTAGTAACTAATGGTAAATATGTTATTTACGTATTAGTTATTTTCAGGGATCTTAATTTTAGGTGGTTTTCTTAATTTCCCTTCGTTTAATTTTCTTTCTTCTAATTTAAAATTTAATTTTTTTTCATGTTTTTACATAGTATTATGAATACATGAAGGATTATGAAGACCGACCATATCTACATTCTTCAACATGTTGGAATATGGGGAAGTAAAGAAAAAATGATAAACTTTCCTATATTTTGAGTTTTTACTATTTTGCAATACTTGGAGCCAAGTCTTGCTGAGTTAAAAAGTACTCCTGGGTCAAAAGTTGGCCAGGTTTTTTACGAGTCCTAGTCTAACAACTTTGGTTGAAGGTATGTCATATGAGCTATGAAATCGGGGTGTTGCAGAAAGATCTACACAGTGACACACTAATGCAGATGAAATTTATTTAGGTATGTCTTTTGAAAGAGACAACCCAATGACCTGTAGATATGGAATATTCTAGCATCTTAGAATGCAAATTTTCGTAGTTTGACATGTTGTAAATAGTTATTTTTGTATTACCGTGTGTCATATTTTTCAGCCTACTATTTCACCCATTACCTAGGGAAAACAATTGAAAATTTATGGAGACTAACTTTCTCTATAATTTTTGAGTTGTTTTCCCCTAATTATGGGTGAATTGTTCACCGAAAATGCTGCACACAAAAATATAAGACACATTTCTACCAAGACTACTATTTACAATATTCTAGCAGCTAACAAACATGCAATTGCTGCTGCTATAACATTTATGACCATTTACTGTAAATTGTCAACCTATTAGATGTTCTACAATTTTCACATTTATGCTCCTTTTAAAGGATGTCTTGTGACTCGTCAGAGCTATTATTTTATTATCATAGTGTTATGGAGTTATTACATTATTATAATCCATTTTAGTTATTATTTTAATTTTTTAATTGCATGTTATGCATGCATTGTCATTGGCATGGCAGTCTGTTGCTATGTTGGGTCTTTTTGTATTTTCTATTTCATACTCATTTTTCTCACTTTGGTAGGTATAAGGACGTTTGATGGTAATTATAAGCCATGATGTTGATTTTATTCATCTATTGATCTGATTATAATGGTATAGGAATAAATATGGTAAAGTTGCTAGTGTCTGGAGCATAAAAATGTTGATGATCATTTCACATTGTGGAGGCCTCATATAAATATTCCTAAACGGGTGTCTTCTTGTGATGTATTTAAATTAAACATATGATCTTTCATTATTATTATTGAAACAATAATTTTTTGTTCACTTATATTCACCAATGGAATACACATTTGTATGTAAAACAATATATTTTATTATTCAGTATTCAATGATGGTTTACAAACCCTTGGGCGGTACTCTTTTATAGGAGTTGACTGGCCACAGGGGTTAAAGATCACGTCTTTTGACATAAGTGCCCTTTCATAATTAATGGGAAACTAATTTAATTGATTGTTTAATTATTAATATTTTTTTATTACTATTTTTTTATTTAATTAATACATATATATAAGTTATGAGTATTTTATTCATAACAATGTCTCTCCCTTAAAATGCTTTGTCCTCAAAGCATAGGCAATGTTGGGTGTTGTTGACGAAAATGTTCTGTCTCCCATAATGAGTCTTCTTCTGGTAGTATTTTCCATTTGATAAGGATCGTAGTACCTTCTCTCTGGTAGCGAGTATGCTTTCAGGTTCTAATATGATCCTTCCTTCTTTGTCACTCTCAGGTATCTCTGTTTGAGTTGTTTGATTTTGACCCAATACCTTTTTGAGGCTTGATACATGAAATGTGTTGTGAATTCGACAATGGTTTGGTAGCTTTAATCCATAAGCTACGCTACTTATTTTTTTGATTCTTTGGTAGGGTCCATAATACTTAGGAGATAATTTATTTTTCCCTCCTTGTTTTAATGATAACTGCTTATAGGGTTGAAGACTTGAAGTCTGACGAAAACCCAATCTCCTTCTTCAAATTCTCTTTCTGTGCAGTGCTGGTCGGATTGTTGCTTTATTCTATTGTGTGCCATTGTTAAATTTTCCTTTAACAAGTTAATAATTCTTTGGTTTTCTTTTAAGTGGTTCTTTACTACTTGAAACTTAGAATTGTGCAGTGCAAAATCCGTCCACCTGGGTGGTTCATAGCCATATAGGGCTTGGAAGGGAGTCATTTTAGTTGAAGCATTATAGGTGGTATTATACCACCATTCTGTCAGATCAGCCACTGAGACCATTTGTTTTGTTTGTTAGTGACGAAAAAATGGAGATATGTTCTAGACATTTATTTACAACTTCAGTTTGACCATCTGTCTGAGGGTGATAAGTTGAACTCATGTTGAGAGATATTCCTGCTTGGTGGCACATATCTTTCCAAAAATTTCCTTTAAATTTTGTCATCTCTATCACTGACAATAACCTTGGGAAAACCATGTAGTTTGTAAACGTTTTTACAAAACACTTCTGCAATTTGCTTGGTTGTGTCAGTTTTTCTGATTGCATGAAGTGGGCATATCTAGTGAGTCTACCCACTACGAAAAATATCTTGTCCTTACTGTTGGAAAGTGTAACTAGGTTCGGTCTTCATAATGACTAAGTAATTATGAATTTATGTAATGTAGAAGACAAAGATAATAAATTGTATTTTTGTAAAGCTTGCTTCATGGGTTTCATGAGCAAGGAGTTTTTATTGTAGGTCAAAGAATCCTTCTTGATGTCTTTAGGGATTTGTCATCTTGCTATGAATGTATAATTTAGAGTCATGTATATGAAGTGGTGTTACACTTGCAAAGACAATTCATTGATGTAAATATATGCCTCCAAGACCATTTCAAATATGCTCCACAAGTCAGCTTAAAGATGATACATATTCTCCTTGTTGAAGTCGGCCTCAATACAAAGGATGCACCCTCAAGTCCGCTCAGAATAAATCACAATGGTTCACTAACACAGGTCGGCTAATTTATAGGGTCAAACCACTATAAATATCCTAGTAGACTTCACACAAAAGACAACAAGTACAGTCCGCTTCACTTTGAATTTTTTAGACTAGATTGCAGGAAGACTAGTTCGCACCTGTGATTTTCGGAGAGCTTTTGTGGAGGAACAATGAAGACAAGGTCTGAAATAAGTGCGAAGGGAGGGTCTGTTTGGGTTTTCCTCTCCAAGAGGGAGAGGTTTTGGCATTGGCTTGAAGAGTCGAAATTCTATGTCTCTTGTGTTTTGATAATTGACTGGATGGAAAGACATAATAAGTTAATGAAGACAAGATCTAAGTAATAGAAGCATCATAAAGTACAACACAAGCAGTTATCAAGTAAGAGAATTGAATTAAACTATGCCCTATCTAATTCTCAACACTTACCAACAAACAGAGGAAGTCCTTCAATGAAATCCATCAAGATTTCCTCCCATTTTTTATTTGGAATGTGTAACTGGTGTTGTAACTGAGGAGTTGGAATATTTTCACTCTTATTTCTCTGACAAACATCGCATTCAGCGATATACTTCTGGATTTCCTTACTCATACCTTTCTAGTAAAACAATTGTTGAATGTTGTAGTAGGTTTTGAAAAATCCAACATGCCCAACTAAAGAACCGTGAGATTATTTTAAAATTTTCATTCTAAATTTGGATGATGGGGTTAGATAAATTGTACCTTTGTACCATAATATGTCATTTTTCCATTCAAAATTGGCATATTAACTGATATTTTCAATCATAGAACCGTAGTCAGAATCCTTGGCATACTCAGCTTGTATTTCCTCTAACCAATCAGGGACATCTACAAAGGCGGTGCATGTTGTGTTGTCATCATCTTTCCGTGAGAGTGCATTAGCTACGACATTTTCCTTCCCCTCTTTGTGTAGTATTTCTAGGTCGAATGTCGAAAGTTTCGCCATCCACTTTTGTTGTTCTGTTGATAATGTTTTTTGTTGAAGTAGAAATTGAAGACTATTGTGATCGGTTCGGATTGAGAACTTACTTCTGAGCAGGTACTGTTGCCTTTTAGTTAAAGCATGTATGATGGCAAGCATCTCCTTTTGGTAAGTTGATTTCAAGCTTTCTCGTTTGTTAAGATTCCTGCTTTCAAAGGCTATAGGATGGTTGTCTTGCATTAATATTGCTCCAATTCTAAACCCTGAAGCATCACATTCGACTATGAATGGTTTGGAGAAGTTTGGGGTTGTCAGTACCGGTGTGGTTGACATCACTTCTTTTAGATTCTCGAAGCATTCGTCTGCGTGGTTATTCCATTGGAAAGCGTTCTTTTTTAACAAGTTTGTCAGGGGCACAGTCAAATGTGCATAGTTTTTTATGAACCTTCTGTAAGACTCGGTTAAACCTAGAAATCCTCTTAGTTTTGATATGTTCTTGGGTTTGGGCCACTCTTTAATTGCTTTAATTTTGTTGGGGTCCACTTTGACTCCTCTGGATATGACGTGTCCCAAGTATTCAACTTCTTTTTGCCCAAAGGTACATTTTGATAACTTGGCGTAAAATTGATTCCTCTAATACAAAAAGTACTTCCTCTAGATGCTTGAGGTGCTCCTTCCACGTTTTACTATAAACAAGGATATTGTCGAAGAAAATTAGTACAAATTTCTGCAAGTATGGATGGAAGAGTTCATTCATGGTTTCCTAAAAAGTGGTTGGTGCATTTGTTAAACCAAATGACATTACCTTATACTCATAGTGCCCTTCATGAGTTCTGAACGCAGTCTTTTCGACGTCTTTTAATCTCACTCGAATTTAATAGTAGCCTGATCTCAAATCTAATTTTGAGAAATATTTTGCGCCATGGAGTTCGTCTAGCATCTCATCAATAAATGGAATAGGAAATGTGTTTAATAGTAATTTTGTTTAATCCTCTGTAATCTATACATAACCGGAAAGATCCATCTTTCTTCCTGACTAATACTATTGGTTCAGCATATGGACTTATACTTTTTGTAATGACTCCATGCTTTAACAGATCTTGTATCAGTCTTTCTATTTTCGTTTTATGATGATGGGGGTAGTGTTGAGAATTTGGAAGGCTGTAGGTTAATACAAATTCTCTTCTTGATAATTACCTGTGAACATACTTGAGGTACTTATGTCTTATCTTCTTTTAGTTAAGTTAATCTTTCATCAAGTCAATTATCAAAACACAAAACACAAAGGTTAGGCTCCTAGAGCCAGGGAAAAAACCTCTCCCTCTTGGAGAGGAAAACCCGCAAAGAATTCTTCTTATTAGTCTTCAAATGACAAGTATCATGACCCAAACTTAGACCCTAGACCTAGATCTGCTTTCAGAACTTCACTCTTCACCTTGTGATGACTGTCTTAACTTCAACACATTCTTTCTTTTGATTAACAACCCTTAACAACTATATATCAACAACTATATCCTTCCTGCACTAATCCGAAATCTTGTGGCATCAATACGCAATTCAATACACTTGTTATCCTTAATTCTCTTCCTGCATTCCACAGTAATCTTCTTCTTGCATTACACTGCAATCTTCTTCCTGCACCACTGTCTTAAATCCACACTTTGTGCTGTCCCTTATCCGCACTATATCCTTCCCTTATTCGCACTGTAAACTTAGAAATATCCGCAATGTAATCTTCAAAAATATTTGCAATGTAATCTCTGAGATATCCGTATTGTAATCTCTGAAATATCAACACTGTAATCTCTGAAATATCCACACTGTAATCTCTGAGTTATCCGCAAACTTTTCACTGTAAAATCGCAGAGATGATGAGCTAATGAGCCGCAGTTGATAGGGTTATATAGAGTGTTTCGTCTGGCTTTTAGGCCGCCTGTAGGCCGACTTTCCCAATGAATATAGGCCGACATGAAGGATTGTAATTTCAATGTTAATGTGGCATCCTATACTGTAACTATAGCTTGTCTTTCTTCGTTGATTGAGGGTTGTTGTGAGCTAGTCTTCCAGCCTAGTTAGGTGTCCTTCTTCTTCAAGGTCTTGGGGCATATATTTGCTAGATGAACATGACACTTACAGTTTATACCTAGAGGACACAAAACCTAATGGACATCAAGAAGAAGTCCATCTATTTAATAAATGAAACAAAAATACATTTTATTATTTTGACTTCTTCTTTTCATAATTACATAGTCAACATGAAGACCGACCTAGTTACACTCTTCAACACTCCCTCTTAACTAGGTAGGTATTCATACATGTACATGGTTACTATCAAACTGAAGAATCTCATAAGAAGAATCAGATTGGTAATCACATCTGTATAGCATCATATCAACCAACATTGCCCTAGTGCAAAGCCTTGACTAACAACCCCATCTCTCAACGGGACAATGGGCTACAATGCTGGCGAGACACACGACTTATAGACACCATCGTCATTGTCTCTCCAAGGTACATACTCCACCCGGGTGTTCCCAAAGTATGACCTTCTTGGACTATCCTTCTCTTGGGTAGCTAGCCCTCAAAGAATATCGGTCCTCGACTACTCTTATCTTGAATGCCCTAACACATTCTCAAAGAGTATCGAATGCCAGATGATTACCCAATCCTCCATTTTGTCTTACCAAGTGAAGACCAGAATGATGTGTCTATCTCTCCCTCTCAACCAGGGAGGACCTATTCCACAAGGGAATGTACTCATTCCTATACAAGGAATTCCTATACAAGGAATGTACCTAAGCTCATTCTTAGGAATTACCAAGTTTCTTCCAAGTAAGAAACTTATCATCAGACTCCCTCTTAACCAGGGACCTCCAGTAGCAATGGTGAGACACCCAGCTGCTCATGAAGAATTCCTGTCCTCGATGTCATGGATTTCGATATTGAGGAATCTCCAACTTTTAGCTTCATAGGGCACAGATCATCCATCACTTCCATCCTAAGTCATGTCAGCTATCAGAGAGTGATTCATCAGACTTCCTTTATCTGGTCCATTGTTATGCCATGCTACTTTCCTTCGAATCATTTCCAAGGATCATACATCCTTTCTCATGATTAGCAACCTTGCACAAATTCATCCAGATAAACATATTCATATTAACTTTTAGAACGAAAGTTACCTTAGTGATGATCTTTCACCATGACATCTTCTTGTAGGCATCGGCATCCTTCATACAGATTAACACATCTCCTAATGATATGTTTTGCCAAGGGTCTTCTTCTTTACCAGAATTTCGTCAGAGTCTACATATCTTCCTAGGAGATCTCTTAGTCACATCTTCTTGGTCTCCGGATGATAACTGCCTCTTGACATGGTTGCATTTCATGATCTCTTCCTTTCTGCGCATTCTCCATTCCTAGGAACTTACACATTTTCCAGTTCCTTGTTCATATACAACGAACTCATATTTCATGAGGACACATTATGTTGATTTCATCTGTCCGTGCATCGAGAGATATTCTTCCATAGATCATACTTCTAAATACAGAAGTTCATTATCTGCAACCATATGACATGACTTCACAGCATCCAATGTCAGCATATAAATATATACATACCTCATACCTTTTTCCTTGAGTCATCTTGTAGCAATTTCTCTTGAATGAAGAGCTTCATTCCTTTGACCTGCTTCACCTATATGTCATCACATCCCAAAATTTTGTCTCCATGATGACCCTTGATCTGATGACTACTTTACTTTTAGTAGAGAGGTTTTTCCGAAGCTTTTTCACCGAGAGCTCCTTCCATGATTTTATCGAGATGCTTCTTGATGTACATGCTATCATACAATTTTACAACTAATCAGAGATCACTTACAGAGGAAGATGATCTCAATCATAATAGAGATCTCTTGCTTCCTCCTCAAATCTTTTAGCGTCAGGTTCTTCTCTTTCATAAGTGATATGGGCTTCTTCCTTTTTCCTTTTTCCATTTCCAGATTTAGGACAATCTCTTTTATAATGTCCAAGCTCATCACATCCAAAGCATCGCACGTTGTTCATATTTCTTCTTTTATTCTGAGGGCCAAATTTTTCGAATCTTCCTTTCTTCTTGTATGAGGCTGCAAAGGCATGATTTTCTTCACTTGGTCCTATATCAGCTTTGGCCTTTAGTCTTGTTTCCTCTATTTTACATAGAGACCATAAATCATGGAATGGACTGGCTTCTTTCTTCCCATATAGACTAGAAGTGAAGCTTGCCCATTCCTCTGGTAGAGCATTCAACACCACTGTTGTCATCTCAGTGTCAGACATCACTTCTCCTAGTTTCTGCAGTTGATCTCTTATTTCAAAAATCCTCATAAAGTATGGAGCGATTCCTGCTTCCCTTGATAGTTTCATTTTGTATAGTTCTTGTCTCAGAGAGATTGCTTCTCAAGCAGTACTCACAGAGAATAGCTCCACCAATTTTTCATATATTTGTTTTGTAGTCTTTAGTTTTGATACATAGGGAATGAGAGAGTCTTTGATGGATTTTATGAGAATCCTTTGGGCTGTAATTTCTCCCTTCATATACTTGGCATGGGCTGAAGTATCTTCTTTTGGAGGTTGAATAGTAGATCCTTCGATATAGTCCATTACTTCGTCTTCAATTAAATTCAAGTCTGTTCTCTTCTTCCATGCACTGAAGTTTGATGATCCAACCAGCTTGTTGCATTCTTTACAAAAAGGCATCTTGATAGATAGGGTCATGAATACTTACTTGAGAGGATTTGCATGCAGCTTCCTTGATGATATTGAGAATGAAGTCAAGGGTTTCCTTTCTTCAATGTTGTTGTACTTGAACCCTTGGTTATAATGACTATCTTTAGAAGTTGAGATTTCCTTCAAACAATGTCTTGAGTGCAAATCTTTTGATGCCAAAGATTAATTTCCTGAATGAGTTGATCTTCTCACATGAAGTAGTTGGATAGTCTTTCTTGAAAACTAGACTGTCTTTCCAACCCAAACTTTGGTCTTTGCTTCTTTGAGCGTCTTTGTTGATAAGGAGCCCTTATGTTCAACACCTTAGCTCTGAAACCATGTTAACAATTTGGAAGGCTGTAGGTTAATACAAATTCTCTTCTTCAAAATTACTTGTGAACATACTTGAGGTACTTATGTCTTCGCTTCTTTTAGTTAAGTGAATCTTTCATCAAGTCAATTATCAAAACACAAGACACAAAGGTTAGGCTCCTAGAGCCAGGGCAAAAACCTCCCCTTCTTCGAGAGGAAAACCCGCAAAGAATTCTTCTTATTGATCTTCAAATGACAAGTATCATGACCTAGACTTAGACCCTAGACCTAGATTTGCTTTCAGAACTTCGCTCTTCACCTTGTGATGACTGTCTTAACTTCAACACATTCTTTCTTCAGATTAACAACCCTTAACAACTATATATCAACAACTGTATCCTTCCTACACTAATTCGAAATCTTGTGGCATCAATCCGCAATTCAGTACGCTTGTTATCCTTAATTCTCTTCCTGCATTCCACAGTAATCTTCTTCCTGCATTACACTGCAATCTTCTTCCTGCATCACTGTCTTAAATCCGCACTTTGTGCTGTCCCTTATCTGCACTGTAAACTTAGAAATATCCGCAATGTAATCTTCAGAAATATTTGCAATGTAATCTCTGAGATATTCGTATTGTAATCTCTGAAATATCAACACTGTAATCTTTGAAATATCCGCACTGTAATCTCTGAGTTATCCGCAAACTTTTCACTTAAAATCACTAAGACAACCGCATTTGATGATGAGCTAATGCGCCACAGTTGACAGGGTTATATATAGTGTTTCGTCTGGCTTTTAGGCCGACCTCTAGGCCGACTTTCCCAATGAATATAGGCCGACATGAAGGACTGTAATTTCAGTGTTAATGTGGCATCTTTTACTGTAACTATAGCTTGTCTTTCATCGTTGATTGAGGGTTTTTGTGAGCTAGTCTTCTAGCCTAGTTAGGTGTCCTTCTTCAAGGTCTTGGGGCATATATTTGCTAGATGAGCATGACACTTACAATTTATACGTAGAGGACACAAAACCTAATGGACATCAAGAAGAAGTCCATCTATTTAGTAAATGAAACAAAAATACATTTTACTAATTTGACTTCTTCTTTTCATAATTACATAGTCAACATGAAGACAGACCTAGTTACACTCTTCAATAGGTAGCGATATGGACTTACATTTACTGTTGTTGAATCTGGTTTGACTTCAATGATATGTTTAAGTTTCCTTTCAAGGGGTAATTTCATCGGCAAATCTTGAAATACCTTGGCATATTTATGGATAAGGGATGTAACTTCAGAGTATTGGTGAATCCCTTCCATCGATAATAACTCTAATTGTTGACATTGTGCGACGAATATCGGGCTCCCTTGTGAATAAGCTTCTTCATTTATTGAGCATAAATGACTTGGGTAGGTGGGGCTTAGAATCCAAACAACTTATACTTCCTTCCATCCGTTTTGAACTTAATGAACTGTTTTTGGTGATTTGCAGAATATGTCCCTAGTGTTTGCAACCGTTGAACTCCTAGGACGACGTCTACACCTCCTAAGGGGACCATATAAAAATTGGACTCCATTTCGTATTCGTTTAGTTGCATTTTAACTTTATGGCACTTCCCTACTCCATCTATTCGTTTTCCATCTGCCATCGTAATTTTTAAATCTGCTACGAGATAAGCAAAAATGTTCTGTCTTTTTGCAAAATCGACATCTATAAAGTTGTGTGTACTTCCTGAATCTATTAACACAATAACGTTATGCTACTTATTATGTCCTTTAAGTTTTAATGCTTGTAGTTGAGCTATCCCTGTGATAGCTGCCAAAGAAATTCTTGGCATATTTTCTTCTTCTAGATCTAGATTAGGAGTCTCGTTTTCTTCATTGTTTTCTTCGTCGGAGCTATTCTTTGAAGATTCTTCTTCACAGTTGTAAAGTTTTTGCGTAGTGCACCTGTGCCCTGGGGAATATTTATCTCCGCATGTCCAAGATTTTCCATCTTTTTTCCTTTTGAAATTTGATTGTTGTTTTCCTCCATCGCGCATTGGTGGTGGAATATACTTGTCCATGTGAAGATGACTTACTTGACATCCCTTTTGAGTAGTAGTTTGATTTTTCATTACTAGCATATGGCGTTTTATGGAGCTTATATTTTCACTCAATTATTATTGCTACATGTCTAGCTTATTCAATGATTTTGGGTTTATATAGTTTTAGTTCTTCCCAAATATATTCTTTAAGGCCACATCAATATATTTTCAGCAATTCTTCATCTGAGAACCCCCTTTTTCTTATAGCTAATACTTCCCACTCGTGGGTGTATTCGCTTACCAATCCTTTTTGTTTGAGGTGAACGAATTTTTCGTAAACATCGTCTTCTTCTTCATCATGGAACCTTTTGAGCAGGGCATTTTTAAAATTTTCCCAATTGAACGAACGATCTCACATCTGTTGGACCACCATTGAAACCAATCATATGCTTAAGCTTCCAAGTTGTTGGATGTGGTCAAGACCTTCTCTTGTTCACCTATTGGCGGGTTTGCTCCGAAAATGGCGTCCATTTTATTTACCCATACAATGGCGCTCTTATGGTCCTTACCATCGTACTTAGGTAATTCCCTTTTAATTTTGAGGTAGTCTCTTTTGGAAAACTTTGTATAGTACTGAATTCCTTTGAACTGTATATGTGGTATTCGTGGCTTTTTGTGCATCGACAAGAATTCATGATTTGGAAAAATTTCACCTTTCGGAGTCTTGGGACTTTGTGTGGCTGAGGGATTAAAAGGTGGATTGGCTCCTCCCATAAACTGGCTCATCATGCTCCCAATTTTTTTGATATTATTTGCCATTTGGTCTGGAGTACTAATTATCTACTCTTGGCCTTTTCCAAATTCATCTTGCTTTCTTTCGACATTGTCAAGGTGCTTGCGCATTCTATCGAGTTCTTCTTGAAATTCCTTGAATTGTTGTCATTATTACTTCCCATTTTGTTCTTCTTTTCTTAATAGACCCAATTTCTTTTTTTCTTTGGGTATATAAATTGATTAAATATTATTATTATTATTATTATTATAAGTAATATTATTTTTAAATAATTTAATTAATTTAATTTGTAACTATAGATTATGATATATATATAACAATTAAATTAATTTAATTTGGAACTATACTATAATGTATAGTTATAATTTTATGAACTGATATGCCGAGTTTCACACCGTTTGATTGACCGTTTGACTCGCAATAACATAATGACGGACAGTGATCTGGTGACATGAACTTGGGATGTCGGATTATTGGGGAAAGACGACTACGTGCAGTGGCAGGTCGACGACAGCAAGGACGAAGAGCTAGACTGGATAGCTTGTTGCCTGTCGGGAAAAGGTGACACGCCCACAACACAGGCAATCGGGATTGGTCAAGGAGGCCAACCAATCACACAGGCAACGGGCTAATCGATGGAGAGACAACGCAGTCTGGAACGACCTGCAGTTAGTTGCAGGGAGCACGAGGCGTGGACAAGGAGTGAAACAGTGAATGAATCCACGGTGAGTGAACCCAACACAAGCAGAAGGATTTGTTTGCTCTGATACCACTGAAACAAGATTTTTTTGTTCACTTATATTCACCAATGGAATAGACATTTGTATGTAAGACAATATATTTTATTATTCAATATTCGATGATGGTTTACAAGCCCTTGGGCGGTTCTCCTTTATAGGATTTCACTGGCCACAAGGGTTAAATATCATGTCTTTTGACATTAGTGCCCTTTTATAATTAATGGGAAAGTAATTTAATTAATTGTTTAACTATTAATATTTTTTTATTACTATTTTTTATCTTTTTATTTAATTAAGAAATATATATAAGCTATGAGTATTTAATTCATAACAATTATATTATCAATTGATTTCTTTTATTATTATTATTATTATTATTATTATTATTATCATAATCATTATACTTCAATGTTTATTTTATTTCTTATTTATTATTATTATTATTTAGCTTTAGATTTTATGTATGTAACGGAGTTAATTATTGGTGGGTTCAACTCCAAAATTATAGTGGTGTTGAGCATGGGGGACTTGTCTATCATGGATGTATTGTTGATTATGATATTCTATTGGCTAACTCAATGGGTGGAGAAGGATGGTTGATCACCTAGTGACTGAGTAGGTCTATTTACCTTCTAACCAGTCTTTAATAATTTTTCCTAACAATGCATGTATCAAGTTAAAGGGGACTGATCCAAAACAAATTGTTATTAGGAAATATTTTGGTCAAGAGTTCTAAAGAGATGATGTTGGAAGTTCATCAACATTTATGTGGGAACCCATTGAACAGGAGGGTCCATTATACTCCTAAAATCTTTAAAAATGTCTTCGTAATTGTCTTGTCGAACCTTTTAGATCTATAGACTATTTCTTTTGAATGATTTATCTTTTTGTCATTAGACTTCTATTGATCTTGTATATGTTGAAATTTGGGCAACTATGGGACGAATTTCCCCATAGAAACCCTAACACCCCAAGAGGAGCCCATTTGGCCCCGAAGGAGAATTCAAATTGATAATTTTTTTATTATTTTTTTATTTTTTTTATTTGGTTGTTTAATTGTAAGTTAGGCTAAAACTATATTAAAATCATAAAAGAAACTTTACAAAGGCTATGGGCTGGGATGGCAAGCAGTCCTTAGCCAATCCCTGCCTTGGAAGTTTTCAAAATAAACCAAGTTTGGGGTTGCCTCATAGGAGGAAACTAGCCCCTTAAGAGAGTCAAACTGTCTTGTTTTACAAAATGTTTAGTGACACATATGAAAACAAAATAGTTGAAGTATGTCCTGAGATGACAAAAATCAGAGATGAACCTTGCTATCGAGCAGTTATGGAGTTCCTTCATCTTCCTCCATCGCGTGGTCCTCCTCAATTAGGCATCCATATTCTCTTGCAATGGCTTCCTCAGCTGTGGGCTCACAAGGAGGCTTCGTAGGGGCCGCGTGGACGATGGGAGCAATAGGATAGTTAGCATCATAAACTTTGGTCCTGGCACCATTCGAGTCCATAATCCAAACGTTTGTCTCCTCCTCCGCAGGCTCATGAACTGGAAGCGGTTCGGTTTTCCAGGGTATGGGCAGCTCAGATTGCACAATGGTGGATTTTCTGCGGCCTCTTCTGCCCTTCGGCTTCTTTGGAGGCTGAACAATCTCCTCTTGTGTGCTGACAGGCGTTTGAGTGGCCGACATTTCATGGCTTCCTGATGAGGAGGCTTCGTTGGATTACAGACGCTGGTCTTGGCCACGATGAGAGCAGCCAGAGAGCGCCCCTCTGTAGTTGCCCTTGATGGGCTTTTGAAATTGGTGTGGTACCATGGAGAGGTTATCGAGCAGAGGATGGGGAGACGACTGTGAGACGAGGCTGAGAGCAGGGGGGCACGCAGCAAGGGGCGCGCAGCAGGGGGGCTCCCAACAGGGGGGCACGTAGCAGGGAGGAGCACAAGGGGAGGGGCGCGCAACAGGGGGCTCGCAACAAGGGGAGCGCGCAGCTGGGGGAGCGATGGCAGTGGTAGCGCGCGAGGCTTGCTAGAGCAACAACAAAATGGCGAGAAGAGGAGCAATGAGGGCAGAGAGAGCTTGCGAGACCGACTAGAGCAACAATGAAATGGCTGATTGAGGAGCCTTTGTGCCTTTTGAAGGAATGAGGCAATGAATTCGAGTGCAGAGGCAGAGAAGGACACTCCAAGCGTGCTTGCATGTGATGCGTGGTGTGGCAAGAGATCAGGTGTGGCAGCAGGGGGCGCGTAGCAAGGAGGAGCGCAAGGGGAGGGGCGCGCAACAAGGGGTTCGCAGCAAGGGGGCGCGCAATAGGGGGAGCGCGCAGCTGGGGAAGCGATGGCAGTGGTAGCGCGCGAGGCTGGCTGGAGCAGCAGCAGAATGGTGAGAAGAGGAGCAATGAGGGCAGAGAGAGCTCGCGAGACCAGCTAGAGCAATAATGAAATGGTCGATTGAGGAGCCTTTGTGCCTTTTGAAGGCATGAGGCACTGAATTCAAGTGCAGAGGCAGAGAAGGACACTCCAAGCGTGCCTGCATCTGATGCGTGGTGTGGCAAGAGATCAGGTGTGGCATAGCGCCGACAGAGATTATTAGCGATTTGAGGTTCCGCATCAGGTTGGAGTTGGCGATGCATGGCGACGTCAGACTAAGCATGGGAAGAGTTGTCCTCGCTCGATCTGGAGATTTCACTCGCATCCGGGGGTGATAAAAGAAATATTATTGGGCACTCCTCTTATTATTTATTGTGATATAGATTTGGGGCAAGCATTTGGAAAAAAGTTATTAAAAGAGAATTCGAATTGGATTCAAGAAAATATATTTAAATATTATTGAGTAAAATTTGAATTCAAATGTTCCTGCCAAAGATCTCATGTTGACCTCAAGTTGGCCTAACCATAAGTCGCGACCATTCATTCATGGGAATGACTATAAATTGGGTACCTATACTCCTCCAATCAGCAAGAAAAGAAGCTCACACTTCTTTGAGGTCAATTTGTTTCTGTGGTGAATTTTTGAGGTTCTATTGGTTCACATTATTGATAAGGCTCACTAACGCTCGCATACTCTATATGTATTACAGTGACACGCAATATATTCTTGTAGCTCACATTTGATTCTCTGTGGTAGCTTGTATAGTTTAGAGGGTCGCATTATTTAGTGGCTCACATTATTCATTGGATCGCATACAATTTTTTATGATGCCTTGCATGCTCTAATTAAGGGGCTCTCTTTGTCACTGTGGATCGGATTTAGGGATCGCTTTATTTTCTAAGTCTTGCTCTAAGTTTTTGTGGTCTGCATAAGCTTTTGTGGGTCCTATATGATATATCTAAGGCAATGTTGCATGACTCGTACTCATTAAGATTCGCCTGGCTATTGACTCGGCGACCCATATAAGACTCGGTAAAATTTTCCCTCCATTTTCTCTTTCCCTCCACATGATCTCAAAAAAAAAAAAAAAATATTTGAATTTTGAGGGTCTCCACGGGTCTTATGTGGGTCATATGCAGTTCTTCACGGGTTCAATACGGGTAGCTGGGTTTTATGCGGGTTTTGGCGAGTACGGGTAGAAACCGTAGGTTCTATGCGAGCGACCCATCTCGCTATAAAACCCGTCAAGACCCACGGGTACTCACGGGTCTTATAAGAGTCGTGCTACACTGATCTAAGGCTCGATTATATATTGATTCGTATAATTCAACTCTAAGACTTGCATCTCGTAATTCTGCAACTCGTATTGTCACTATGGCCTGCATCTCATGCTCCTGTAGCTCACATTTATCACTGTGGTTCGCTATATATATTGCTCTGTGGTTTGACTCGCATTTCAATGGTTTTGTGGCCCGCAATGCAATGGTTCTATGGCTCGCCTATCCAATATATTTCAGTGGCTCGTATCTGTGACTCATATCTTATTGCAGTGGCTTGCACACTCTAGTGTATGGCTTGCATACTCCACTACTTCACAGTGGCTTGTATTCTCTACCCTATTTCTTGTTAACATATATTCAGTATCTCTGTAGTTTGCATTGTTATTTGCGGTTTGTTGTACAACATCGACTTGGTGATATGACTGTAACTTGGAGACAGAGTGACCTTTGATACGACTGTAACCTTTTATAACAGTGCCCTTGGTGCATATATAAATGGCAACGAATCTATATGACAATGACAACAGCACAGGCAGTAATCTACATATGACAGTGAGAGTGACTTAATGTTACACTGATTCTTGTGAGAGTAATTTTGCTCTTATGATATATATGATACAGTGACCTATGTTACGTGATGACAGAAACCTTACCTATGTTGCATGATGACAGTGATTACATAACAGTGACCTTTGTTACACAGCAGAGATCTCGGTTTATGATTATGACAGTGACAGTGACCTTTGTTATATGGCAGTGTCCATGACAATATGACTGATGTGACCTTGATGATAGTGACAACACGATGGATGGCAGATGTGATATTCTATGTGACAGTGATATGATAGCAGTTCTCCTAGACTTGTTTCATTCAGTTCACAAACAAAGTTGTGAACTGACTTGGGTTGGCCCTGGGAGGCCTGATTGATATCTCTTATTCTCATTGTACTTTGTATCTCAGCTGAACAATTGATGAACATCTAATAAAAGAAGAATCTGGTTTGGGTTTTCCCCCTTGTGGGGTTTTACCCTGGTCTCTGACCTAAATCCCTGTGTCTCTTTTGTGCATGCTTTTCTTCTACTGTTATTTACTGTTCTGCTGCATTGTTGATGTTATTGTTTTCTCTACATAATTGCTAATGATGATATGCTGTAATGGGGTGAATGTAATGTGTAAATGATGAAAAGTTTTGAAAATGCAATTATCTACTGCAGAAAACAATAAAGTTCTAAAAATTAACCGTTAATGTATTTTCTCATTTAGGGAGCTTCTCCTCTTATCTTGATTTCTTTTCCCATAAACATTACCCATTCTAGAATTGTTTTCTGTTTTGAAGTGATAAACATATACCCTTGTTGAAGGAATTTCTCTTATTTTAACTTTTGATGCTAGATGTTGCCACATCTCTATCTATGTGGTATCACTGTGGAGTGTAACTGTGTACATCACGAGTTTATGTAGAACAATTTGAAATCTTAAGACAGTAATGGTTATGCTTAACTTTAATTGGATTGTGTTAATTTTAAGTACCACGTGAGGCTGTCAACATTTTGGAACTTTATGAAAATCTTATGTGGAGAAAACTACATTTCGTATTACTATCTTCTCTTCAATGCATTGATTATTTCCCTGCTGTAACCTTGTGATATTAGCATTCTAAAATAACATTTTCTGTCCATCTTTACTACCAGTAATTGTTGCCGTATTTAGAACTTTATCTGCATTTGGTTGCATTTTTTCCTAAGTCATGCCATTTTTTTTAGTGTTGATATTACTATGGAGTCTGGTCTTCCAAGTTCATATTACTTCTGTTGATATTCTTTGTGGGTGTTTGAATCTTCTTAATATATTTGCATGCAAATATGTGGATCAGAAGTTAAAGTAGGAAGATTGTAGGTACCAAGAGATGAAATTTGTTTTTGGACATTAATAAATTGAATCCTGATCTGTGGTAGTTTTATAAAAATGTTTTTATGACCTTGAATCTCCATACCAATCTAAACTGCATTTTATCAGATGTATTACTTTTCAAGCATTCTAAATTGTTGATTCCTTTTCCAGCTTTGGGACATGCGCACTCTTAAGTTGAGAGAAGATCTTCCAGGCCATGCAGATGAGGTATGTTGTTATGTATTTTTTATTATAGGAATTATACACACAGTTATTCCTATGGGCGAAAGTTTTCAGCTGTGTTGTGAAATGATTTTGTTGGATTTGCCTTCTTGGTGACTGACGAATTGTTGTTTTTGTGCCCTACCTTGATAGGTGTTTTCCGTGGACTGGAGTCCTGATGGTGAGAAGGTAGCATCTGGTGGGAAAGACCGTTTGCTAAAACTATGGATGAGTTGACAATGTGGAATGAGGGAGTTACATATTGGATTCTGGAACTCTAATCAGTCTATGGCATAGAAGGTTACATTTACAGTTGTGGTTCTTTGTTCAAACAGTGGGCTAGGTC
Organism: Pinus albicaulis; assembly: GCA_034641835.2. Classification (NCBI taxonomy): domain Eukaryota; kingdom Viridiplantae; phylum Streptophyta; class Pinopsida; order Pinales; family Pinaceae; genus Pinus; species Pinus albicaulis. The sequence continues at coordinate 506,303,155 of CM076569.1, forward strand.
TGTGCTGGCATTATATTCATTTGGTCTGTTCATTGATTGAGAAATTCTTTAACACGAGTATTGAAATATAAGCAGGGCATTTATTTTCAGGGCAGCGTGTTTCAGTTTATATTACAATGGAAAGGCATGTAGAAATATCATTGACAAGCAATGCTGAATGTTCACGAAATTCACAATGTGCATCCTTATGTAAAAGGATTTATGTATTGAAGTAAATTATGCCTGAAATGTGCGTTTCCATGTCAATTGACATAAGTGGTAGGACACACCAATTTTGTATACCCAGTCATTTACAACTACCGATGGTAAGTGTTTATACTTAAAGCTGAAAATTATGGCGAGTAGTGAAATTCTTTATTCAGGTTGGACAACACAACATGTCCATTTGGACGAATGAAAAGTTAAATATTGTACTGTGTGTCTCGGAGATTTCTTTTCCGTGTCAAACTATATGAATGGCAGGAGCCACAATGGATAAGTCATAAGGAATAATGTATTCTAAGCTACCTGATAAATTGTTCTAATGTGTATTTTATGTTCATCTAACAGGGTAAACTAAGTGTTTATCATGAGCATGGGATCTGAAATTTTGTCAGAACAGAGTGTTTTAATTGATGTTGAACATTGATAGCCTGGCTTGCAATTCATCTTCAATGACATTACCATGATGATGATGATGATTACCATCCACTGAGACTACCTTCGGTCTATTGTATTTATACAATTAGATTAATTACCTTGATTGTCATGTTATTGTTATGGTTGAATAACATGAAGTTGAAATTTTTAAATTTCTTCTGATTTTTATAAATTAACAAGTTATGGAATTTGGTTTTATTGTAAACATCTTGATAGTTAGATGTAATGTCTTTGTAGGTCAGGCATTGCAACAGAAACTGTTTTTCGCCCTCCACATAATTTGTCTTACACATTTCACATCTATTTTGTTGAGGAGTTTTAGGCATTGTCCAATGTCTTGTTTTGCTGTGAAGCTCATGGGATTTTGTTCTTTTCTTTGTAAGATTTATTTTCTTTTTTGTATTGGCAACAAGGGAGAGTTAGTTTTGATCATTTAATTTTGAGTTAATGAGTTCTTTATAGTAATTCAACTCCCTTATTTTCATCTGTTGCTCCACATTTTTGTTTTGAACTTAATTACAAGGGTGCTTTCGAGCCTTGAATAAGTTTCACTGATGTTTGAAGCATAAGCCTCTCATTCTTCATGCTAATCAAGTTCTTATCCTTGATCATAGCATTACTCTCAACAGGAAGAAGCGTAGAGTCTATAAGGTGATAGGATGAAGAGTATTGTACTTAGTTTACAGTTTATTATTAAATTGTTTCTGGATGTGCGTGATTTTTCTCCACATTCCCTTAGAGATACTACATCCCAAACTTGCCAGAAATTTAAAATCACGGAGGTAACTAGCTATCAATTCCAAAATCAAAATTCTGCAGCTGTACAATTTCCTCAAGACCAATATGCTTTCCAATCTCCATTTTCTTTTTTCAACACTGCAGTTCAAATTTAGATTGTGAAGAAATCAGTTCCAAGATATTTAAGGAAAACAGATGTCCTCCGAGCTGTGAGTATTATCATGAATAAAATTAGTGTATCTGAATTGTTTTATTTTAATATCGCTACCTTTATTTTACCTATATTTATAGAGATCTTGGAGCTAGTACAAAAATCTTTAGTATATAGATCTTAGAGAAGTTTAACTTGCCTATTAAGGGCAATGGGGCACCATGCTAAAACGACTATCATCTAAGGGAAAAGCGGCACCATGATAAAGGGCATCGAGTCCACTTCCAACTAACATATCGAGGTTTTGGTTTGCTTAGATTTTGCATTTGGATTTATTTTTAATTGGATTTAATTCAATATGGATTTTTGTTAATTTTCTTTAATATATTGGAGCCATTGCATACCAATTTTTGCGGTGTCTATTTCAGATCCTTAGAACTCATCATAGTCTTTTTATCTTGTAATCACAGTTTGTCATATCTTGTAAATCTGATTTATCTTTGGAACCATATTTATTTTGAAGGATATATACATATATATGTAACGTAATATTTGTTTTTTAGAAGTTTTATCAACCCATGTATTTTCTTTCTAAAAGGAGGGTTTGTATCTTAGTCAAATGGTTTCATGCAATGAAAGAGTTGACACAAGTTAGACAAGGATTGCAAAACCTCAATGAAAGAGTTGACAAAAGTTAGACAAGGATTGCAAAACCTCAATCAGCTTCTTGTGTAAGAATTGTGTGAATATCATCTAGTGTACTTGATTTCAAAAACTTATGTACGATCCAGTGTCAATGTTTTAATGGATGGTAAGACAATATGCACAATTGCAACAATATTGAATTTTTATTGTAATCCATATTAATGAGGCATTTTTAAAGCAAGAAAGAATGTTAGTATTCACTATTTTTATGACACAATGAATTGAGATAAACTTGATCCTTGGAGCCAAAGTTTTGAGTCCATTTTTAGATAGTAGATTCTCAGCAAGCAAGATCATGAAAGAAGAGGTGCATATCAAAGGCGTTGGGGACACTTTTATAGGGTTTTTTCATGCTAGCAATGAAGACTTTGGTCTCTATTGATTCTACCATTAATGACGTATTTCATTGACATTTACTCCCTTTTGATGGCTTGGTTATCATGCAGAGGCTCTTGGTGGCTTTTCCCACTTTGCACAAGGCATGAAGTAGTTCTATTATGGCTAGGCCTTAGCATTCTGATTATTGATCTGACTATTTTTGAAGCTCTAATCATCAGCAATGAAGCGGCGTTGGGGACACTTTTCTAGGGTTTTTTCATGCTAGCAATGAAGACTTTGGTCTCTATTGATTCTACCATTAATGACGTATTTCATTGACATTTACTCCCTTTTGATGGCTTGGTTATCATGCAGAGGCTCTTGGTGGCTTTTCCCACTTTGCACAAGGCATGAAGTAGTTCTATTATGGCTAGGCCTTAGCATTCTGATTATTGATCTGACTATTTTTGAAGCTCTAATCATCAGCAATGAAGCTGGTACCAACCATGGCACCAAAGGCCCTTGAACTTTTGTTACAAAGCTGTATCACTAAGTAATGATATCCCTATCAATAAAACAACACCTAATAATGACGTTTTTATGAATATGTTTTTTATTATGAATGAGGAGATTGAAAGGAAGCAAAAGCCAACCCCAAAACTTGCAAAAGTAAAGGAGGAAAACACTAAACAAGTTCATTAGAGTTATCCATAATATGCTCTAGAGAGAGAAAAAGCACAACCATAGAACAAGAGAATACAAAAGATATAATGCTCTAAGCTTAATCACTTGTATAAAAGAATGTTTCTTTCAAGCTAAAGGACAATCACATCATTGCACAAAATGATCTTACAAATGAGGTTTGGGTTGTATAAAAGAATGATTCTACCATTAATGACATATTTCATTGGCATTTACTCCCTTTTGATGGCTTGGTTATCATGTAGAGGCTCTTGGTGGCTTTTCCCACTTTGCACAAGGCATGAAGTAGTTCTATTATGGCTAGGCCTTAGCATTCTGATTATTGATCGGACTATTTTTGAAGCTCTAATCATCAACAATGAAGCTGGTACCATGGCACCAAAGGCCCTTGAACTTTTGTTACAAAGTTGTATCACTAAGTAATGATATCCCTATCAATAAAACAACACCTAATAATGACATTTTTATGAATATGTTTTCGATTCTGAATGAGGAGATTGAAAGGAAGCAAAAGCCAACCCCAAAACTTGCAAAAGTAAAGGAGGAAAACACTAAACAAGTTCATTAGAGTTATCCAAAATATGTGCTAGAGAGAGAAAAAGCACAACCATAGAACAAGAGAATACAAAAGATATAACGCTCTAAGCTTAATCACTTGTATAAAAGAATGATTCTTTTAGGCTAAAGGACAATCACATCATTGCACAAAATGATCTTACAAATGAGGTTTGGGTTGTATAAAAGAATGATTCTACCATTAATGACATATTTCATTGGCATTTATCCCCTTTTGATGGCTTGGTTAGAATGCAGAGGCTCTTGGTGGCTTTTCCCACTTTGCACAATGTAGTTCTATTATGGCTAGGCCTTAGCATTCTGATTATTGATCTAACTATTTTTGAAGTTCTAATCATCAGCAATGAAGTTGGTACCTCAAAAGGGGTTAAGGGACCATATAAGTAGTATGCACTCCTTAAGAGGGTTATTGAACCTACAAATCAAAATTGACTAATTTGGCCTTAACCATAGCCGAGTATTACAATAAATGATGTCCTTGGATGTGGTGGAGGAGATGGACAACAACTTTCGGAGACTCATTTCTTATCTCTAAAAATGGGCTTGGGAGCATGTTCCAACAACTATGTATAGCTCTTATCTTTAAAATTGTTGTTTATGTTTGCAATTGAGAAAGGAGTGGATTATTTACAGGTCTTTAGATACTTTATGTTGGTTATAAATTGGGTCAAAGGGTCTTACAAATGTCACAACATGAGACTATTGCCTTTGTTGGAAGAAATAGCAAGACTAAAAGACACCTTTACTCAGTTTTTAGTGCTTCATGTTTATAGGAAATCCAATAGTCAAGCGGATGATCCTTCTGAGGAAGACATGCAATTGGATTTTGGAACTTGGTTGATTAAACATCAAAATGATCAATTCTATGAATTTCATTATAGACCTTTCATTGATACAATTAATCAGATATGACAATTTTTTATTCACATGCTTCAGTAACATTTTGGGGGACTTTTCATTATATCTCCATGCATACATACTTATCTCATACAGTGATTTTATGTACAGAGATTGTGATTATGTTTGTACTCAGGCTTGTAGCTATTTTGGAGGACAATATTTGTATAAGTTTTTGTATGGCTATATGGCCTCTCTTTTTGGAGAAATCTTGGTGGATCCTCATATTTGAATACATGCTTGTCATGTATGCGCAACATGTAATTTTATATATTTAATAATAGTAGACATTTTTCCAAGGAAAAATAAATAAATGATGTCCTTGGATGTAAATAATCCTTGAAAAATGCAATAATGGCACAATATAAGATGGTTACACCATGTGAAGATTACACCACTTTTTCACCATTCTCACGAAGGAATGGTGACCTAGCTAGCTCACTTACTTGACTAAACGATGACAAGTTTCTATTGTTGGCATTGTTATTTTAGAAATAAGAACCCCACTAAGCATATAAGGGGCATGACAGATTGGTTTTAGATTGATTATTTTTAGATTCAACGATAATATTTGAAATTTGTGGGCCAAGACCCCAAGGAAAATCCACCCCTTGGCCTAGGTTCAGTACCTGTTGAATTTTGTAGTCTTAATAATGTACAATTTGTACTTGTAATGATAAAAAATAATCATATTTGTGATGAAAGAAAAAATATTTGAAGCATGTTCTTCATGCTTGCAAGAAAAAGAAAAATATTTATTGATTCTATATTCAAAAGAAAATATTAAAAGGCATGTTCTTCATGACCTTATCAAAGGTGAGAATTCGATTTTTTTTTTTTTTTACTTTGGAATCTATACACCATAAGGTGTGAAGTTTGCGTCCCTAGTAATGAAGTCGGCTCAACCCCAAGATGCACCAATTTAGACCCTTTCCAGTGCATATAAATATGAGACTCGTCCTCCTTCCAAAAGCACCATTTTTTCTCACTAAAAGACACATTTGTTTATGATCAAGAGCAAAGGACATAAGAAGAAGGAAGGTCGAGATCAAGGAGAAGAAGCTAACCTAGAGGAAGATTTCCCTCGCACGTGTGAAGAGACTCTTACTGTAGATCCAAAGCTTCCTTAGGTAAAAGTTTGAGATTTCTCTGGAATAGTATGAGTTCTCTGTGGAGAGTAGGCTAAATTTTGATCTTTATTATAGACCCGGTATAAGTTGTTGAGGAGCATGTTGAAGACATCTTTGTGACATCTTTGGCTTGGCATATTATGGTTGTCTTGAGGTGACATCTTGCTGGTTGGTTTTTGACCATGAGCTTGACTTTGATGTATCTCTTGTTGAGAATTTGGAGGGCTAGTGATTAATACAAAATTCTCTTCTTGATAATTACTTGTGAGATTACTTGAGTTACTTATGTCTTTCCTTCGTTAGCTTATTAAATCTTTCATGAAGTCAATTATCAAAAGACACGAGACACAAGAGTTAGGCTCCTCGAGCTAGGGCAAATCCTCTTCCTCTTGGAGAGGAAAACCCACGAGAAATTCTTCTTATAGATTTCAGATGACAAGTACCATGACCCATTATTAGACCCTTGACCTATTTATGCATCCAAGACCTTGTCCTTACTTCTTCCGACCACTGTCTCAATGTCACCCTTTATCAACAATTTCACTTTAGGATAGTATGCAAACTATCTTTGGACATATCTGATACTTCAACTATGATTTTGCACTTCCTTGTCACGTTGTAGCTTGCTTCAAGATACTTCAACCCTGCTCATGCACTTGGTGGATCTGAAAGGTGATTCTCCTTTAGGATGTCACAACACTTTATGACACTTGGATGATACACGGATGTGTATGTAGACTAGTTCTGCAAACCTTCAAACATCCGCACTTCAATTGTATGCTATTGCACCTTATGGTATACGAATATACATATCTAGACCAGTTTTGTACCCTTTACACATCAACACTGAAATCCGCACTATACTTGTCCTTTAATCCACACTGAAATTGGCCTTGTAATCCGCACTAAACTTCAGAAATAGTCGGCATTTTCGATGCAGATGACCGAAAAACTTGATGTGAATGAGCCGTAGGATAGATGTATATATAGGGGTAATTGCACCGTCTTTAGGCCAACTTGTCAGTTAGCTTGTAGGCCGACTAGTTCAGCTGATTAAGGCCGACTTTAACATAATATAGCTTCTCTTCCAACATAGATTTGAGGGTTGACATAAGCTTTTCTTCCATGGATTCTTGGACAAGATCTTGGAGCATTTAGACTAGATCCTTCATACATAAGACACCTAATTATATCTATTCCTAGAAGACAAAAACCTAACAAACATCAAGAAGTCAAGTTAATCTATAATAAAATCTTGCTCATGAGACCCATGAAGCAAGTACAACAAATATACATTTTATTATCTTTGTCTTCTTCTTTACATAAATACATAATTACATAGTCAATATGAAGACCAATCCTAGCTACACTTTTCAACACCCCCTCTTACCTAGAGAGGTATTCATATAGGTACATGGTCACTTTCAAATTGAAGTGTAAAAATGCTACTGCAGTATCATGATTTATTTCTCCTACTTGATTTAAATTATTACAAGTTATTTCCATAAATTAGATTCAGAAAATACCGAAATAAACACAACTACAGTCTACACATGCAGATCATTCACTGAATAATATGCTCATCCAAAAAAATGACACATGGATTTTTGGACATAAGTCCTCAGAAAACCCAAAGCGAGAAAACTAGTGCAGCAAATATGAGGGTTTATTTTATTAATTAGATTCTAAGTACAATAAATCTAGGTTCCAGATTTGGAAAACCCATCAGAGAATAAAAGAAATCAAATATGTAGCTAACCTATTGTTCTAGAACCAAATATCTGACTGATCTACGCCCTCAAATGGGTTTTACAAGACTCAACCCGGATCTGGCCCTAGAAACCCCAACGCTGCCCCCAAAGCCCCAGCGTCAGCCCTGCTAGCCTCAAAATGCCACTGTGTTGCCTAGAGAGGGATTGCGTAACCCCTTAGAGGGTGACGCAGGCCTTATGCTGACCCTGGAGACCATCTGCGTAATTTCTAAAGCCCTTTGGAGCCTCTCCGCTATCCTGCGTAGCGGCTGCACATCACATGCATAGCTACTACTCTACTTCTCTACGCTGCCCTTGTTGCTGCTTCTCTGCCTCTTACTGATTCTTGGCTTTGGGATCAAATCATCCCCTTAGCCAATACTACCCCTCGCTATAGAAAATTCCTTCGGAAATTCTTAGCAAACCGCCCTAGAATTCGAGATCTATTTCTTAGCTCTGCAACTGTGTGTGTGTCTCCAACTGATCCTCAAGCCTTTCTCTTATACTTTTCCGTTGAACCCTTCAATAGTCGAGATTAAATCATTCATCAACGGATGAGATTAAAAGACTCCTTGATCCGTGTCTTTTAGAACATTTAAGCACATGTGTTAATTAATTCAATCTAATTGTTTAATTTTTGTAAGTTTAGACTTCGGAAATCCATTAAAATAATTAATTATTTGAATAAATTGAACACCAAAGAAATTTTCTCAAAACACTTTCTAGGTTTTGGAGATCAAGCGTGTCCTAGCCCCTCCACAAAATTTTAGGGCTAGAGCACACCTGATGCTACACCAGCTATACAAAATCTCAACACTCCCTCTTAGCACAGAGTTTGCTCTAGCAATGCATCCACACCATGCACTACAAGATCTTGTAGTTGGATTCTATGCTATTGATGCTTGGCTTGCTACCCTCCAGCCACTGTAGTGCTTCTCTCTGTACTGTTGCCCATGCCACTGCCACTGACACTGCCACATTTGTACTGCAGCTCCCTCTCAACTTGTTGCATCATGTTGGCCATAGCACTGCCACTGCTAACTGTTGCATTGCAACTTAGTTGCCGAGAAGTAAGCAACTGAAAGACTTCTGCCCAACTGTTTGACAGATAAGTCAGGTTTCCTTCCATCACTAAAGCTCCGTGGATGTTGATTTACGTTGTCCTCTTGGAGGCATTGTTATGCTGCAACACTGCATTGCGTGAGCACAACTTCTTTGCGTTGTTGAAGTCCCATTAGCCCCGCAGCGCTGTTGCCTCCACGCTGCTGCTGCCTTTGCATTACGCTGCTCCTTCTTTAGCTCTTCAACTCCCTCTTTTGCTTCAATATGACCTTCTGCAACCATCTCTTGACTCATCTCGCTACCTTCTTAAGGCTTCCGTAGCTTGTATGTGATCCAAGAGTAGGGCTAACTCAAGGATCCCGCCATTTTGTCTGTAGATGCTCTACATATCCATGTCACCGCACCTCTTCTCTTGAGGCACATGAGCACTCATGGCTGCATTGTCATCAGAGCCATCATCCTTTTTTGTTGCTTCCTTGGAATCAGAAGATCGTTTGTCCTTCTTCTTAGGACAAGTGTTGGCGAAGTGTCCAATATCGCCACAGTTAAAGCACCGAACCTTGGAAAGGTCCTTCTTCTTCTTCCTTGTTGCTTCTTCTCCTTTGATGCAAGGGCTGCATCATCCTCCTCCTCTTTGACTTTGGCCTTTCCGCTTCCACCATTGATATTCTGCCACTTGGTGACCCTCTTGATCTCCTCTTGGCGGAGGATAGCCCACATGTATTCCCATGATGGTAATGCCACCCTTCGCAGAATGCTCTAGGCAAACGTTTCCCATTCTTCAGAGACTTCATTCAGGGCAGTCCTTACTAAGAGCCCCTCATCCAGAGAAGCACTTGTGCCGATTAGCTGATCTCAGATAGCTTGAAATCCGAAGAGCAATGGATCTATCTATTCACCCTTCATCATTTGGAACAACCACATCTAGTTCTCCAGAAGCATTCTTCGTTGGACAGAGCGGTACATCATTTCCAAGGCTACCCACATGCCATTTGATGTAGTCTTTCTAGCAGTATGAGGTATAACATGGTCCTTGACTCCTTCTATGATCAAACGTTTAGTCCGCACTTGATTTTCTTCATACTTCTTTAGAGGATTTGCATCGCTTGGTACAACAAGAACCTTCTTTTCATTATATTTGAGACCATACTCATCCAGAACTGAGAGGATTCTAGCCTTCTAGATAACATAGTTGGACATGTCATCCAATCTATCTTGATCTCTCAGTCCATATCGTGCAATCTTGCTAAGATTTGACAAAAACAATACTTCTTCTCCCTCTGGATCTGGTTTTCTTGGTGACTAGAAACCCTCTAGTAACTGCTTCTGTTGAAGGTTGATTTCCCTCCTGGAAATATTTCACCCAAACACAATCAGACAACACTCTCTGATCCTCCTGATTGAATCTCAGATCTGCTGAGTAACTGCCTTCCTCCCCCCTTTGTTGACTTAGCTAGGCACAATTTTGCACTTGCAGAATCTCCACCCCACCAACACTACTGAAGATCTGAAGCATTGATTCCAGATCTTGGCAAAAATTTTATGCTACTGAAGAATTGATTGGATTGCATCTTACTGACTGGCCCAGCGTAGCCTCAACGCTGCTCAGAAGTGGACTGCGTAACCCCAGACTGGGTGAGGCAGTCCTTACGCTACCCTAAGAAGGGTCTGCGTAAGCCTGATGGCCTTCTGCAGCGTCAACGATGTCCTCTCCTAGATCTGCATTCTCCTGTTGTCATGATGCCCTTTCTGGATCTGCTGCTTCTTCTACCACCCTGTAGAAAAATATTTCTTTAGCTGATTGCTGGAGATTCAACTTGATCTGCTATCGCTCTTATACCATGTGAAAATTCTACTGTAGTACCATGGTTTATTTCTCCTACTTGATTTAAATTATTACAAGTTATTTCTAGAAATTAGATTCATAAAATACCGAAATAAACACAACTACAATCTACACATGTAGATCATTTGCTGAATAATACGCTCATCCAACAAAGTGACACATGGATTTTTGGACATAAGTCCCCAGAAAAACCCAAAGCGGGAAAACTGGTGCAACATATATGAGGGATTATTTTATTAAGTAGATTCTGAGTACAATAAATTTGGGTTCCATATTTGAAAAACCCGACAGAGAATAAAAGAAATCAAATCTGTAGCTAACATGTTGTTCTAGAACCAAATATCTGACTGATCCACACCCTCAAACGGGATTTACAGGAATCAACCCGAACCTGGCCCTAGAAACCCCAACGATGCCCCTGAAGCCCCAACGTCAGCCCTGCTAGCCTCAAAATGCCACTACGCTGCCCAGAAAGTGATTGCGTAACCCCTGAGAGGGTGACGCAGGCTTTACGCTGGCCCTAGAGACCCTCTACGTAATTTCTAAAGCTCTTTGGAGCCTCTGCACTGTCCTGCGTAGTTGCTGCTCTACTTCTCTATGACATGACCCTTGTTGTTGCTCCTCTGCCTCTTACTGAATTCTGTCTCTGGGATCAAATCATCCCCTTAGCCAATACTACCCCTTGCTGCAGAAAATTCCTCCCGAAATTATTAGCAAACCCACCCTAGAATTCCAGATTTATTTCTCAGCTCTCCAACTGTGTGTGTGTCTCCAACTGACCCTCAAGATTTTCTCTTATACTTTTTTGTTGAACCCTTCAACGGCCGAGATTAAATCATTCATCAACGGTTGACATTAAAAGATTGTTTGATCTTTTAGAACATTTCAGCACATGTGTTAATTAATTCACTTTAATTATTTAATTTTCCTAAGTTTAGACTTAGGAAATCCACTAAAATAATTAATTATTTGAATAAATTGAACACCAAATGAAATTTCTCAAAACACTTTCTAGGTTTTGGAGATCAAGTGTGTCCTAGCCCCTCCACAAAATTTTAGAGCTAGAGCACACTCGATGCTACACCAACTATACAAAATCTCAACATGTAGAATATCATAAGAAGAATCAGATTGGTAATCGCATCTGTATAGCATCATATCAACCAGCATTTTCCTAGTGCAAGGCCTTGAATAACAACCCCATCTCTCAACGAGACAATGGGCTACAATGCTGACGAGACACACGACTAATAAACACCATAGTCATTGTCTCTCCAAGGCACATACCCCACCTAGGTTTTCCCAGAGTATGACTTTCTTGGACTATTCTTCTCTTGGGTATCTAGCCCTCAAAGAATATCGGTCCTCGACTACTGTTACCTTGAATGCCCTATCTTATTCTCAAAGGGTATCGAATTCTAGATGATTACCCAATCCTCCATTCTGTCTTCCAGGTGAAGACCAGAATGATGTGTCTATCCATTCTCTCCACATGGCCTTCACTAAGACTTACGGTTTTTAGTACTGGTCTAGTGCATGACACATGTATTAGAGAATCACATACGTCACTCCCTCTCAACCCAAGAAGGACATACTTCAAGTTTTTTCCAAGTAAGAAACTTACCACCATGCTCCCTCTCAACCAGGGTCCTGCAGTAGCAATCCAACTACTGATGAAGAATTCCTCCCCTTGATGTCATGGATTTTGATATTAAGGAATCTTCAACTTTTGGCTTGATAGGGCACATATCATCCATCACTTTCAGTCACAAGTCATGTCCACATTCATAAAGTGATTCATCAATCTTTATCATCTCCAAGGATCATACATCTTTCTCATGATTAACAGCCCTACACAAATTCATCCAGATAAAAATATACATATGAAATTTTAAAACAAAATTTACCTCAGTGATGATATTTCACCATGAAATCTTCATGTAGGCATCGATATCCTTTATTCAGATTGACACATCTCTTAATGATTTGTTTTGTCAAGGGTATTATTCTTTACCATACTTCTTCCAGAGTCTACATATCCTCCAATGAGATCTCCTAGCCACACCTTCTTGGCTTCCAGATGATAACTGCCTCTTGACATGATTGCATTTCATGATCTCTTCCTTTCTCCACATTCTTCATTCCCAGGAACTTACAAGTTTTCCAGTTCCTTGTTCATATACAACCACCTCATATCCCATGAGGATATATTATGTTGATTTCATCTGTGAGTGCACTGAGAGATCCTCCTCCATATATCATACTTCTAAATATAAAAGTTTATTACCTGAAACCATATGACATGACTTCACAACATCTAGTGTCAGCGTATAAATATATACATACCTTATACCTTTTTCATTTAAATCATCATGAAGCAGTTTTACTAGAATGAAGAGCTTCATTCCCTCGACTTGCTCCATCAATATGTCATCACATCCTAGAATTCTATAGCATGGAATTATTGATGAAACCATTATGTTTTCTTTCTAATCAGTGAATTCATATAGAGCTTCATTATAAAAATTCAGCACCAGTTTTCACTATGATCATTGATCTTGATGACTGCCTTCCATCAGTATTGTTATCAAAGAGGTTTTCCAGGAGCTAGTTTTATCGAGAGCTCCTGCAATGCTTTGATCATGATGCTATAATATACACTGCTTCTTCTCATACTATTTTACAACCAGCAAAAATCACTTAAAGGAGAGGATGATCTCAATCATAGTAGAGATCACTCGGTTCTTATTTCTTAGATTTCTTTGCATCAGGTTCTCCCTCATATCTCAGATATGGGCTTCTTCCCTTTTCCTCTTGTCCTTGTCAGATTTAGGAAAATCTCTTTTATAATGCCCAAGTTCATTACATCCAAAGCATCGTACTTTGTCCTTATTCCTTCTTTTATTTTGAGGACCAATTTTTCTGAATCTTCCTTTCTTCCTGTATGTGGCTGCAAAGGCTTGATTCTCTTTACTTGGCCCTGTATTACCTTTGGCTTTTAGTCTTGTTTCCTCTATTTTAAATAGAGACCATAAATCATGGAATGGTGTGGCTTCTTTCTTCCCGTATAAACTTGAAGTTAAGTTTTTCCATTTCTCTGGTAGAGTATTCAACACCAGTGTAGACATTTCAGTGTTAGACATTACTTCTCCCAGTTCTTGCATTTGATCTCTTATTTCAGAAATCCTCATAAGGTATGGAGTGAATTCTTCTTCCCTTGACAATTTCATTTTATATAGTTCTTGTCTCAAAGGGATTTCTTCTCCTGCAGTACTCACAGAGAATAACTCCACCAATTTCTCATATATTTCTTTAGCATACTTGAGTTTTGATACATAGGGAATGAGTGAGTCCTTAATGGATTCTATGAGAATTCTCTTGGATTTGATTTCTCCCTAAATGTACTTGGCATGAGCTGGAGCATCTTCTTTTGGTGGTTGAATTGTCGATCCATCGATGCAGTCGATAACTTCTTCTTCATTTAAATTCAAATTTGTCCTTTTCTTCCATGTGCTAAAGTTTGATGACCCAACCAACTTGTTGCTCTCTTTACAATAAGTCATATTGACAGATTTAATTAAGGTCATAGATACTTGCTTGAGTAGATGCTTTTCTTCTTCTATCAACTTCCTTGTTGATAATGATGAAGGTATTGGCATGAAATTCCTCTTAGATTGATTTCAAAGTAGGTGATATTATATCCTTGATGATCAAGGATTACTTCAGAATGAAGATGTCTTCAATATTGTTGGTTGGTGCTTAATGATTTGTCTTCCAACAATGTCTTCAATATCAAGAATCTTTGATGTCAATAGTACCTCCTTGATGTATGGATTCTTTGAATTAAGGTTGAAAATCTTCTTTGAGATGGCTTGAGGATTTTTTCGTGCAAACTGACTTGACTTTCTCAATGTAGATTTTGAATTTTTCTCAGATGCTTTCTAGAAAACCTGAATTTTGATCCTTGAGTGTCTTCTTTTCAAATAACCTTAGCACCTTAGCTCTAAAGCAATTTTTAGAATTTGGAGGGCTAGTGATTAATACAAAATTCTCTTCTTGATAATTACTTATGAGATTTCTTGAGTTACGTATGTCTTTCTTTCATTAGCTTATTAAATTTTTCATCAAGTCAATTATCAAAAGACATGAGACACAAGAGTTAGGCTCCTAGATCTAGGGCAAAACCTCTCCCTCTTGGAGAGGACAAACCACGAGAAAGTCTTCTTATATATTTCAGATGACAAGTACCATGACCTAGAATTAGACCCTTGACCTATTTGTGCATCCAAGACCTTGTCCTTACTTCTTCCGACCATTGTCTCAATTTCATCCTTTATCAGCAGCTTCACTTTAGGATAGTATGCAAACAATCTTTAGACAAATCCAATACTTAAACTCTGCTTTTGCACTTTCTTGTCACGTTGTAGCTTGCTTCAGGATACTTCAACCCTGCTCATGCACTTGGTGGATCTGCACTTTAACACTGCTGCTTCAAGGTGGTTCTCCTTTAGGATGCCGAAACACTTTATGACACTTGGATGATACACAGATATGTGTATGTAGACCAATTCAGCAACCCTTCAAAAATACGCGCTTCAATTGTATGCTGCTACACCTTATGGTATACGAATATACATATCTAGACTAGTTATGTACCCTTTACACATCAACACTGAAATCCACACTATACTTGTCCTTTAATCTGCACTGAAATTTCCCTTGTAATCTGCACTGAACTTCAGAAATTGTCCGCACTTTAGATGCAGAGATGACTGAAAAAATTGATGTGAACGAGCCACAGGACAGAGGTATATATATGGGTAATTGCACTATCTTTAGGCCAGTCTTTCAGTTAGCTTGTAGGCCGACTAGTTCAGCTGATTAAGGCCGACTTTAACATATTAATATAGCTTCTCTTCCAGCTTGGATTTGAGGGCTGACATAAGATTTTCTTCCATGGATTCTTGGATAAGATCTTGGAGCATTTATACTATATCCTTCATACATAAGACACCTAATTATATTTATTCCTAGAAGACAAAAACCTAATAGACATCAAGAAAAAGTCTATTTAATCTATAATAAAATCTTTCTCATGAAACCCATGAAGGAAATACAACAAATATACATTTTATTATCTTTGTCTTCTTATTTACATAAATACATAATTACATAGTCAATATGAAGACTGATCCTAGTTACACTTTTCAACACCCCCTCTTAACTAGGGAGGTATTCATATAGGTACATGGTCACTTTCAAACTGAAGAATCTCATAAGAGGAATCAGATTGGTAATTGCATCTGTATGGCATCATATCAACCAACATTGTCCTAGTGCAAGGCCTTGACTTTTGGGACATGATGGTTTTCAGCCCCTGGTATTTTGTAGATCCGGTCAAGGGAACTATGGTTATGTTCTAATCCAGGGTTAATGGATTGAGTTTTATGTATCCTTCGGCATGTATATATATATGTGTTGTAACACTAAAAGAAAAATAATGAAAAATCAAGCTGGTCGTCCCGTTTTGGGATCCAGGGGAAAATATCTGTGTATATCTATTTTATGTTTTATGCTCTCGCTATTGTTTATTTTCTGTTTTTAAGATTCGTTTGTAGATAATTTCTGTACAGGGTTAAAACCTATATTTGGTATCAGATTTGTTTCGGCTTCAAGGAGACACCTTTGCTGCTGAGGGTTTTTTTTGCTCGGGCCTATGGTAGACCCTGTTCAGTGGGAGATCTGTGGGATCGATTCTTGCAGTGAAAGAAGATGGCGAGAAGTGGAAAGATAGAGATTGAGAAATTTAATGGTCAGAGTTTTGAGTTGTGGAAGCTCAAGATGGAGGATATACTAGTGGATAAATACTAGTGGATCGCGGTAGGTCCATGTACTAAACAAATGAAAATATCAGATGAATATTGGAAAAACTTGGATCGGAAGGTGAAGAGCACAATATGGTTGTGTGTCTCAGATTTGGTATTGTATCTTGGGAAGCTATGATGAAGAATTTGTGTGACAAACTTGGGACTTTGTACCAATCTAAGTCTCTGGTGAATAAATTGTTCCTGCAGAAAAAGTTGTATAACCTGAGGATGAAGGATGGAGACTCAGTGACAGAGCATTTGAATGCCTTCAATACTGTGTTAAGTCAATTGTCATCAGTTGATATTAAAATCTCAGATGAAGATAAGTGCATCAGTTTGTTGTGTTCTCTACCAGACTCGTGGGACAGTTTGGTTATTGCAATAGGTAGCAATACAACTACCTTGAATTTTGATAACATTGTCTCAGCCTTGCTGTTGGAGAAAATGAGACGGAGAAATATGGAGGGTCAGAATGGAGATGCCTTATTTGTACGAAGGTGGTCCTAGAACAGAAACAAGAATAAGGTTTCGAGTGGGAGATCTAAATCTAGAGGGATATCTAAATCTCCTGGAAATTTTGTTAAGGTGTGTTAGAAATGCCGAAAGGAGGGGCACTACAAAAAGGACTACAGATCTAAAGATCCTGAGAAAGGAAAGGGATTTGAGGATGCTCCTTCTACAGAGGAAAAAACCACCTCGGATGAAGGTGGGGATGTGTATTTGGCTTCTTCTTCAAATACACATGTAGATCATGAGTCATGGTTGATTGACTTGAGTGCATCCTTTCACTTCACTCCCCATAGGGAGTAGTTCTGTGAGTATGAGAAATATGATGGCGGTGATGTATTCTTAGGTGATGATAGGAAGGCCAGAATCGTCGGACGTGGAAAATTCAAGCTGAAGTTGCAAGGTGGAAGGATTAGAACACTTTTTGGTGTTCAACACATTCATGCATTGGCCAAAAATCTAATTTTTGTAAGCAAGATGGATGATGCAGGTGTAAAAACATTGTTCGAGAAAGATACCTGTAAGATGGTTCGGGGAGCATTGGTATTAATGCAGGGAGTTCGGATTGGAACTCTGTACAAGCTTCAGGGCAACTGCATTGTTATTGATGGGTGCAACAGTTTTGTGGTTCCCGAAAGTGGAGCGGAAAGCCGAGCGGTCTCTGGAGAAAAGAACATGCTATGGCATCAAAGGCTTGGACATATTGGAGAGAAGGGCCTTCAGATACTGCATGGAAATGGTATGGTAGAAGGTATGTCTAATATCTCTCTGGATTTCGATTTCTGTGAACATTGTGTATATGGGAAGAAGAATCGGGTGAGTTTTCCTTCTGGTGCTAAGAGGATGAACAAGATATTAGAGCTTGTGCACAATGATGTGTTTGGACCTGTGTTGGTTCCATCACTGGGTAAGTCTGTGTACTATGTTTCATTCATAGATGAATTCTCAAGGAATACATGGATATATTTCTTGAGGAAGAAATCTGAAGTCTTTGACAGATTTAAAGAATTTAAGGTTCTGGTGGAAAACCAGACAGAGAAGAATATAAATGTGCCGAGGACAGATAATGGTAGGGAGTTCTGCAAGAAGGAATTTGAAGAGTTCTGTAAGAAGTGTGGTATAGCATGCCAGAAGACTACTCCATACACACCTTAGAAAAACAGAGTTGCAGAAAGAATGAACAGAACGCTGATGGAAAAGGCAAGAAGCATGCTTAGTGGTACTGATTTAGGACAAGAATTCTGGGTAGAGGCAGTGGAGACTGCATGTTACTTGGTTAACATATCACCTTCATCAGCATTGGAGGATAAGACTCCACATGAGGTATGGACTGGTAAGAAACCCTCTCTTTCACATATGAGGGTATTTGGATGTGATGCATATGTACATGTTCCAAAGGAGAAAAGGACCAAGTTGGATAATAAATTTGAAAGGTGCATCTTTATTGGGTATAAGGATGGTTTAAAGGGTTATAAGCTTTGGAACCCGGAAACAAGGAAGGTTGTGTACAACCGAAATGTGGTGCTTAAAGAGCTAAAATATGTTGTTAAACATGAATTCCTACCAAAGAAACCTGAGAAGATAGACTTTGAGCTAAAGGAGGATGAATCAGACTCTACAACAGAAGAAGACTCAGAAGAGGAAGAGCCACAAACTCCAGTTGTGAGAAGATTAGTTCGGGAAAGAAGACAACCAGAAAGGTATAGTCCATCTGCTTTATGTTCAAATTTTGCTTTAACTATAATTGATGATGATCCTATAACTGTCAGGGAGGCAGTAGATTCAGAGGATGGAAAACTCTAGAAGGAGGCCATGGTTGATGAAATGACATCTTTGCATAAAAATGAGGCATGGGATTTGGTGGAGTTGCCGGCTGGAAGGAAGCCCATCAAGAGCAAATCGGTGTTTAAGAAGAAGATGAATGTAGAAGGCAAGGTGGAGAAATACAAAGCTCGGTTGATAGCAAAAGGCTATTCCCAGGTGTTGGGAATTGATTTTGGTGATATTTTTTCTCCTGTTGCCAAAGTTACTTTTATTAGATTACTTTTATCTGTTGTTGCTGCATTTTATTTTGAGGTAGAACATATGGATGTGAAGACAACATTTCTTCACGGGGATCTGGAAGAGGAGATTTACATGAAAAAACTTGAAGGCTTTATGGTGAAGGGGAAGAAAGAATTGGTACACAGGTTAAAGAAGTCTTTGTATGGGTTAAAACAGTCACTAAGGATGTGGTATCAGAAATTTGATACCTATATACGGGGACTTGGCTTCACCAGAAGTAAGGAGGATCACTGTGTTTATTTTAAAATAATTGGTGACCGTGTTATTTATTTGGTCTTGTATGTAGATGATATGTTGTTGATTGGAAATGACAAAGAAATTATCCAAGATTTGAAGACCCAATTGTTCTCCAAATTCGACATGAAGGATCTTGGTGTTGCAAACTATATTTTGGGCATGAAAATTAAGAGAGATCGGGCAAAGAGGAAGCTCTGGTTAAACCAGAAGAATTATGTCAAGACTATGCAGAGGTTCAATATGCAGGATAGTAAATCGGTGAATGTTCCTATTTCCGTAGGTGTAAATTTGTCTACTGAATAGTGTCCCAAGACACAAGAAGAAGAGGAGGATATGCCCCGTGTTCCATATGCAAGTGCAGTGGGTAGCTTGATGTATGCAATGGTCTGTACTAGACCAGACATTGCACATGAAACGGGAGTATTGAGCAGGTTTATGTCAAACCCAGGGAAGGAGAATTGGACAATAGTGAAGTGGGTTTTCAGATATTTGTGTGGCACTAGTGATTATGGCTTGTGCTACTAGGGAAGACCAAGATTGGATAGAGTTTTAGACATCTGTGGTTTTGTTGATGCAGACTGGGCTGGAGATCTGGACCAAAGAAGATCTACAAGTGGGTATATGTTTAGCCTATTTGGAGGTGCATTCAATTGGATGAGTAAAATATAGTCTGTAGTGGCTCTTTCAACTACAAAGGCAGAATACATGGCAGCACTCATGCAAGCAAGGAAGTAGTTTGGTTGCAGAGATTGTGTTCAAGTATGGGGTTGGTGCAACAAGCTATAAGGATATATTGTGATAGCCAAAGTGAAATTTTCTTCGCTAAGAACCCTACTTATCATTCAAAGACAAAGCACATTGATGTTCAATATCACTTTGTGAGAGATATGGTTGAGGCTAAAAGGGTGTTGCTGGTAAAGGTGGACACTTTGAAGAATGTTGCAGATGCATTGACGAAGTCTGTGAGCACTTAGAAGTTCTCTTGGTGTAGAGAAACAATGGGTGTTGCAGAGCTGGGCTAATGAAAAAGCTCTCATGTGGCCCCTTGCGAAAATAAAAGAACAAGTGGGAGAATGTTGGGTATGTGTTATATTATTTCCACGACTAGTCATGCGCGGGCGCAACCGGGCCCTGTACGTTGTGTCGGGCGCAACAGGGGGGTCACAAGGGGGCGACAGCCCCCCCTGTTCGGGGTCCAAGGCAGCGGCTCAAGAAAATTTTTTTGGACCCTATTTTTCGGTGCGCGGACTCGCCTGTGGTTTTGTGCATGGGTTTGCACATGGTTTTGGGGCATGATGGTTTTCAGCCCCTAGTATTTTGTAGATCCGGTCAAGGGAACTATGGTTATGTTCTAATCCAGGGTTAATGGATTGGGGTTTATGTATGCTTCAGAATTTATATATATGTGTTGTAGCACTAAAAGGAAAATAATGAAAATCAAGCTGGTCATCCCGATTTAGGATCCAGGGGAAAATCTCTGTGTATATTTGTTTTATGTTTTGTGCTCTCACTATTGTTTATTTTCAGTTTTTAAGATTCATTTGCAAATAATTTCTGTACAGGGTTAAAACCTACATTGACTAACAACCCCATCTCTCAATGAGACAATGGGCTACAATGCTGACGAGACACATGACTAATAGACACCATGGTTGTTGTCTCTCCAAGGTACATAACCCGCCTAGGTGTTCCCAGAGTATGCCCTTCTTGGAATATTCTTCTCTTGGATAGCTAGCTCTCAAATAATATCGATCCTCTACTACTCTTATCTTGAATTCCCTATCTCATTCTCAAAGAGTATCAAATACTTTATGATTACCCAGTCCTCCATTCTGTCTTCCAGGTGAAGACCATAATGATGTGTCTATCCATTCTCTCCACATGGCCTTCACTAAGACTTATAGTTGTTAGTCCTGGTCTAGTGCATGACACATGTATTATAGAATCACATACGTCACTCCAATACTTCAAGTTTCTTCCAAGTAAGAAAGTTACCACCAAGCTCCCTCTCAACTAGGGTCCTCATGAAGAATTCCTCCCCTTGATGTCATGGATTTCGATATTGAGGAATCTTCAACTTTTGGCCTCATAGGGCACATATCATCCACCACTTTTTGTCACGATTCATGTCCACTATCAGAAAGTGATTCATTAGTCTTTATCATATGGTCCACCATTATGCCATGTTGCTTTCCTTCGAATCATCTCCAAGGATCATACATCCTTTCTCATGATTAGCACCCGTACACAAATTCATCCAGATAAACATATACATATGAAATTTAAAAAAAAAATTGACCTCAATGATGATCTTTTGCCATAACATATTCCTATTGGCATCGACATCATTTATTCATATTGACACATCTCCTAATGATATGTTTTGTCAAGGTTCTTCTTCTTTACCATACTTATGTCAGAGTCTACATATCCTCCCAGGAGATCTCCTAGTCGCATATTCTTGGCTTTCGGATGATAACTGCCTCTTGACATGATTGCATTTCATGATCTCTTCCTTTTTGCACATTCTTCATTCCCAGGAACTAGTTTTCTAGTTCCTCGTCCATATAAATCCACCTCATATTCCATGAGGATATATTATGTTGATTTCATCTGTCAGTGCACCGAGAGATCCTCCTTCATAGACTATACTTCTAAATATAGAAGTCTATTACCTGCAACCATATGACATGACTTCACAGCATCCAGTGTCAGCGTATAAATATATTCATACCTCAAACCTTTTTCATTTAAATCATCATGTATCAGTTTTACTAGAATGAAGAGCTTCATTCCCTTGGCTTGGTCCATGAATGTGTCATCACATCCCAAAATTATATAGCATGGAATTCTAGATGAAACCATTTTTATTTATTTCTAATCAATGAATTCATATAGAGCTTCATTAGAAAAATTCAACACCAGTTTTCATGGTGAACATTGATCTTCATTACTGCCTTCCATCAATATTGTTATAAGAGAGGTTTTCTAGGAGCTAGCTTTATCGAGAGCTCCTGCCATGCTTCGATCATGATGATATAATATACATTGCTTCTTATCATAATATTTACAACCAACATAAATCACTTAAAGGAGAGGATGATCTAAATCATAGTAGAGATCCCTCGATTTTTCTTTCTTAGATTTCTTTGCATCATGTTCTTCTCTCATATCTGAGGTATGGGTTTCTTCCCTTTTCCTCTTTTCCTTGTCATATTTAGGACAAAATCTTTTATAATGCCCAAGTTCATTACATCCAAAGCATCATACTTTTTCCATATTTCTTCTTTTAGTCTGAGGACCAATTTTTCCGAATCTTCCTTTCTTCCTGTATGTGGCTGCAAAGTCTTGATTCTCTTCACTTGGTCTTGTATCATGTTTTGACTTCAGTCTTGTTTCCTCTATTTTACATAGAGACAATAAATCATGGAATGGTGTGGCTTCTTTATTCCCGTATACACTTGAATTGAAGTTTCCCCATTCCTCTGGTAGAGCATTCAACACCACTGTAGACATTTCAGTGTTAGATATTACTTCTCCCAGTTCCTGCAGTTGATCTCTTATTTCATAAATCCTCATAAAGTATGAAGTGATTCCTTCTTCCCTTGAAAATTTCATTTTATATAGTTCATGTCTCAAAGAGATTTCTTCTCTTGTAGTACTCACAGAGAATAGCTCCACCAGTTTCTCATATATTTCTTTAGCATACTTTAGTTTTGATACATAGGGAATGAGTGAGACCTTAATGGATTCTATGAGAATCCTCTGGGCTCTGATTTCTCCCTTCATGTACTTGGCATGAGCCGGAGCATCTTCTTTTGGTCGTTGAATTTTCAATCCATCGATGTAGTCCATGGCTTCGTCTTCAATTAAATTCAAATCTGTCCTTTTTTTCCATGCGCTAAAGTTTGATGACCCAACCAGCTTGTTGCTCTCTTTACAATAAGTCATCTTGATAGATTTAAGTAAGGTCGTAGATACTTGCTTGAGTAGATGATTTTCTTCTTCTATCAGCTTCCTTGTTGATAATTATGAAGGTGATGGCATGAAATTCCTCTTAGATTGATTTAAAAGTAGGTGATCTTATATCCTTTATGATCAAGGATTACTTCAAAATGAAGATGTATTCAATACTATTGGTTGGTGCTTAATGATTTGACTTCCAACAATGTCTTCAATATCAAGAATCTTTGATGTCGAAGATTACCTCCTTGATGTGTGGATTCTTTGAATTAAGGTTGAAAGTATTCTTTGAGATGGATTGAGGATTTTTTCTTGCAAATTGACTTGAATTTCTCCATGTAGATTTTGAATTTTTCTTTGATGCTTTATAGAAAAACTGAATTTTTATCCTTGAGTGTCTTCTTGTTAAATAGCCCTTTGTTTTTAGTACCATAGCTCTAAAACCATGTTGAGAATTTGGAGGGCTAGTGATTAATACAAAATTCTCTTCTTGATAATTACTTGTGAGATTTCTTGAGTTACTTATGTCTTTCCTTCGTTAGCTTATTAAATCTTTCATCAAGTCAATCATCAAAAGACACGAGACACAAGAGTTAGGCTCCTAGAGTCAGGGTCAAACCTCTTCCTCTTGGAGAGGAAAACGCACGAGAAATTATTATTATAGATTTCAGAATACAAGTACCATGACCTAGAATTAGATCCTTGACCTATTTATGCATCCAAGACCTTGTCCTTACTTCTTCCGACCATTGTCTCAATGTCACCCTTTATCAAAAACTTCACTTTAGGATAGTATGCAGACAATCTTTGGACAGATCTGATACTTCAACTCTGCTTTTGCACTTCCTTGTCACGTTGTAGCTTGCTTCAGGATACTTCAACCCTATTCATGCACTTGGTTGATCCACACTTTAACATTGCTACTTGAAGGTGATTCTCCTTTAGGATGCTGAAACACTTTATGACACTTGGATGGTACACGAATATGTGTATGTAGACCAGTTCTGCAACCCTTCAAACATCCACACTTCAATTGTATGCTGCTACACCTTACGGTATACAGATATACATATCTAGACTAGTTTTGTACCCTTTACACATCAACACTGAAATTCACACTATACTTGTCCTTTAATCTGCACTAAAATCTCCCTTGTAATCCACCCAGAACTTTAGAAATAGTCCACAATTTAGATGCAGAGAAGACCGAAAAAATTGATGTGAATGAGTTGCAGGACAAAGGTATATATAGGTGTAATTTCACTGTCTTTAGGCCGACCTGTCAGTTAGCTTGTAGGCCGACTAGTTCAACTGATTAAGGTCGGCTTTAACATATTAATATAGCTTCTCTTCCAGCGTAGATTTGCGGGCTGACATAAGCTTTTATTCTATGGATTCTAGGACAAGATCTTGGAGCATTTAGACTAGATCCTTCATACATAAGACACCTAATTATATTTATTCCTAGAACACAAAAACCTAATAGACATAAATAAAAACTATGTTTAATCTATAATAAAATCTTGCTCATGAAACCCATGAAGCAAGTAAAAAAAATACACATTTTATTATCTTTGTCTTCTTCTTTACATACATACTTAATTACATAGTCAATATGAAGATCGATTCTAGTTACACTTTTCAACACCCCATCTTAACTAGGGAGGTATTCATACAGGTACATGCTCACTTTCAAACTGAAGAATCTCATAAGAAGAATTGGATTGGTAATCGCATCTGTATTGCATCATATCAACCAGCATTGTCGTAGTGCAAGGCCTTGACTAACAACCATATCTCTCAATGAGACAATTGGTTACAAAGCTGGCGAGACACATGAATAATAAACACCATAGTCATTGTCTCTCCAAGGTACATACCCCACCTAGGTGTTTCCAGAGTATGACCTTCTTGGACTATTCTTCTCTTCGGTAGCCAGCCCTCAAAGAATATCGGTCCTCAACTACTCTGATATTGAATGCTTTATCTCATTCTCAAAGAGTATCGAATGCCATATGATTACCGAGTCCTCCATTTTGTATTCCAGGTGAAGACCAACATGATGTGTCTATCCATTATCTCCACATTGCCTTCACTAAGACTTACGGTTGTTAGTCTTGATCTAGTGCATGACACATATATTAGAGAATCACATATGTCACTCCATCTCAACCCAGGAAGGACATACTTCAAGTTTATTCCAAGTAAGAAACTTACCACCAGGCTCCCTCTCAACTGAGGTCCTGCAACAACAATCCAACTACTGATGAAAAATTCCTCCCCTTGATGACATGGATTTTGATATTGAGGAATCTTTGACTTTTGGCTTCATAGGGCACAAATCATCCATCACTTTTAGTCACGAGTCATGTCCACTATCAGAAAGTGATTCATCAGTCTTTATCATCTAGTCCACCGTTATGTCATGCTACTTTCCTTCAAATCATCTCCAAGGATCATACATCCTTTCTCATGATTAACAACCCTGCACAAATTCATCCAGATAAACATATACATATGAAATTTTAAAACAAAAGTTACCTTAGTGATGATATTTCACCATGACATCTTCCTGTAGGCATCGAAATCCTTTATTCAGTTTGACACATATCCTAATGATTTGTTTTTTCAAGGGTCTTCTTCTTTACCAAACTTTTGTTAGAGTCTACATATCCTCCCAGGAGATCTCCTAGTCACATCTTCTTGGCTTTCGGATGATAACTGCCTCTTGACATGATTGGATTTCATGATCTCTTCCTTCTTGCACATTCTTCATTCCCAGGAACTTATAATTTTTCTAGTTCCTCGTTCATATACAACCACCTCATATTCCATGAGGATATATTATGTTGATTTCATCCATCAGTGCACCGAGAGATCCTCCTTCATAGATCATAATTCTAAACATAGAAGTCTATTACCTGAAACCATATGAAATACTTCATAGCATCCAGTGTCAGCATATAAATATATACATACATCGTACCTTTTTCATTTAAATCATCCTGTAGCAGTTTTACTAGAATAAAGAGCTTCATTCCCTTGGCCTGCTCTATCAATGTAATCACATCCTAGAATTCTATAGCATGGAATTCTTGATGAAACCATTTTTCTTTCTTTATAATTAGTCAATTCATATAGAGCTTCATTAGAAAAAGTCAGCACTAGTTTTCATGATGACCATTGATCTTGATGATTGCCTTCCATCAGTATTGTTATCAGAGAGGTTTTCTAGGAGCTAGTTTTATTGAGAGATCCTGCCATGCTTCGATCACGATGTTATAATACATACTTCTTCTTATCATACTATTTTACAACCAACAGAAATCAATTAAAGGAAAGGATGATCTCCATCATAGTAGAGATCCCTCGGTTCTTCTTTCTTAGATTTCTTTGAATCAAGTTCTTCCCTTTTATATGAGATATGGGCTTCTTCCCTTTTCCTCTTGTCCTTGTCAGATTTAGGACAATCTCTTTTATAATTCCCAAGTTCATTACATCCAAAGCATCGTACTTTTTCCATATTCCTCATTAGGGGAATTTTGAGGTCTAAAATGGGCCTCCTAAGGAAAATGTACAATCAAAATTCACTTTATGAGAACCAATCACATTTTAGGGGATGCTATCATCCCTAATGGTTGAGGTGGCATTACTTGAGTTAAAGGTACTTACTTGTCACATTCTCAACGATGGATAAAAAATCATGGTTAACCATGATAGTGTTCTAAGTATTTGTAAAGTCATAAAGTAAGGTATTCTTATTAAATTTCATTTCACACTTTTTGAATAAAATATTATTATTGTCATTTCATATTTTTGAAAAAAACAATACATATCCCTACACAATCTTAATGTATTTACACATTTTTCAATAAATATTATATTTGTATATTTTCCTATATTTATTTTTAAATTTTATATTCATCTCATTTTATTTAATATTACAATTTCAAATTAACTATTAGTTAATATCTATACATATGAAATAAAAATAAATAAAAATGTAACATTGTAATTTTAGGATAAATCAAATCTATAAATAATATCATTATAATATTAATAGCAATACAAACATATTGAAATTAAAGAAAAAAATATATTTTAGTTTTGTAGGATGAAAAAAGGTATATTAGTTTTGTATGTTGAAAAAAATATATCAAGTTCAACATAGTTTGGGAAAAAAAAATACTAAATTTCAATGTATATGAATCTTATATTATACTTATAAATATACATTAAATTTATTTCAATATTTTTTTTTCTTTAATTTTAAATAAAATTCAATTCATTTTATTATGATTATATTAATATTATATATTAATATATATAATATTATGAAAAATAATCTAAATGTTATATAATATATATTATATTCAGTTTTATATTATATATATTATTTCTTCTTATGTTATAAATGAAATGAAATCAATATGTAATATAAAATTCATACATAAAACAATATGTTACATCTATCATATTATATTATGTTTATATAGTATATTAATTACATGTTATTATATAATTTAAATAATATAATTTTTAATTAATAATATATTCTATAATTAAGAATTTGTGAATTTATATTTATATTTTATTTTAAGTTATTTAAGTATAAAGGACAAATGCATTAATTGTGCAATGATAATGACTTTTTCTTGAAAAGTTCATTCTTATTTAGTCACATCAATACAATTTTTTTATTAATTTTATTTTGGAACAACTTTTGCATTGAATTTAACCATGGTTACATGGATTTTGGTCGAAAAAGTGAATTTCAAATTCATAAATATTATTTTATTAGTTTAGCTATTATTTTATTATTTTCTTAGGAGGCTCATTTTAGACCTCAAAATTCCCCTAATGTTCTTTTATTCCGAGGACTAATTTTTCTGAATCTTTCTTTCTTCCTATATGTGGCTGCAAAGGCTTGATTCTCTTCACTTGGTCATGTATCATCTTTGGCTTTCAGTCTTGTTTCCTCTGTTTTACATAGAGACCATAAATAATGGAATGGTGTGCCTTATTTTTTCCCGTGTAAACTTGAAGTGATGTTTCCCCATTCCTTTGGTAGAGAATTCAACACCATTGTAGACATTTCAGTGTCAGACATTACTTCTCCCAGTTCCTGCAGTTGATCTCTTATTTCAGAAATCCTCATAAAGTATGGAGTGATTCATTCTTCCATTCACAATTTCATTTTATATAGTTATCGTCTCAAAGAGATTGCTTCTCCTGCAATACTCACAGAGAATAGCTCCACTAGTTTCTCGTATATTTCTTTAGCAGACTTTAGTTTTGATACATAGGGAATGAGTGAGTCCTTAATGGATTCTATGAGAATCCTCTGGGCTCTAATTTATCACTTCATGTACTTGGCATGAGTTGGAGCATCTTATTTTGGTGGTTTAATTGTCGATCCATCGATGTAGTCCATAACTTCGTCTTCAATTAAATTCAAATCCGTCCTTTTCTTCCACGCGCTAAAGTTTGATGATCCAACTAGCTTGTTGCTCTCTTTACAATAAGTCATGTTGACAGATTTTTAATTAAGGTCATAGATACCTACTTGAGTAGATGATTTTCTTCTTCTATAAGCTTCCTTGTTGATAATGGTGAAGGTGATGGTAGGAACTTCCTCTTACATTTATTTCAAATTAGGTGATCTTATATCCTCGATGATTAACGATTACTTCAGAATGAATATCGCTTCAATACTGTTGGTTGGTGCTTAATGATTTGAATTCCAACAATGTATTCAATATCAAGAATCTTTGATATCGAAGATTACCTCCTTGATGTGTGGATTCTTTGAATTAAGGTTGAAATTTTTATATGAGATGGCTTGAGGATTTTTTCTTGCAAATTGACTTGACTTTCTTAGTGCAGATTTTGACTTTTGCTTTGATGCTTTCTAGAAAAACTGAATTTTGATCCTTGAGTGCCTTCTTGTCAAATAGCCCTTTGTTTTTAGCACCTTAGCTCTGAAACCATGTTGAGAATTTGGAGGGCTAGTGATTAAAACGAAATTCTCTTCTTGATAATTGCTTGTGAGATTACTTGAGTTACTTATGTCTTTCCTTCGTTAGCTTATTAAATATTTCATCAAGTCAATTATCAAAAGGCATGAGACATAAGAGTTAGGCCCCTAAAGCCAGGGAAAAACCTCTCCCTCTTAGAGAGGAAAACACAAGAGAAATTCTTCTTATAGATTTCAGATGACGATTACCATGACCCAGAATTAGACCCTTGACCTATTTATGCATACAATACCTTGTCCTTAATTCTTTCAACCATTGTCTCAATGTCACCCTTTATCAACAGTTTCACTTTATGATAGTATGCAAACAATCTTTGGACATATCTGATACTTCAACTCTGCTTTTGCACTTCCTTGTCACGCTGTAGCTTGCTTCGGGATACTTCAACCCTTATCATGCACTTGGTGGATCCACACTTTAACACCGTTGCTTCAAGGTGATTCTCCTTTAGGATGCCTAAACACTTTATTGCACTTGGATGATACACAGATATGTGTATGTAGACCAGTTCTGCAACCCTTCAAACATCCACACTTCAATTGTATGCTGCTGCACCTTATGGTATACGAATATACATATCTAGACCATTTTTGTACCATTTACACATCAAAACTGAAATCCATAGTATACTTGTCCTTTAATCTGCACTGAAATTTCCCTTGTAATCCGCACTGAAATTCAAAAATAGTTGTCACTTTAGATGCTGAGATGACCGAAAATATTGATGTGAATGAGTCGCAGGACAGAGGTAAATATAGGGGTAATTGCATTGTCTTTAGGTCGACCTGTCAGCTAGCCTATAGGCTGACTAGTTCAACTGATTAAGGCCGACTTTAACATATTAATATAGCTTCTCTTCCAGCGTATATTTGAGGGCTGACATAATCTTTTATTCCATGGATTCTTGGACAAGATCTTTGGGCATTTAGACTAGATCCTTCATACGTAAGACACCTAATCATATTTATTCTTGGAAGACAAAAACCTAATAGACATCAAGAAGAAGTCTACTTAATATATAATAAAATATTTCTTATGAAACCCATGAAGCAAGTACAACAAATATACATTTTATTATCTTTGTCTTCTTCTTTACATAATTACATAATTACATAGTCAATATCAAGACCGATCCTAGTTACACTTTTCAACATCTCTTGTTGTATTGAATACTTCTCTTAGAAGAAGGTTGCTAGGTTCTGCCCCTTCCCCCCCATGTGAGTTTTCCTAGTGTAAATTCTTGTGTTCTTTATTTGGATTTGTCTTCATGGTCCTACTATAATAGATGTAATATTGTTGATGTCTTCTATGTATTTTCTTAACGATAAATTTATGAACAAGAATGTGAAAAAGGGATAAATCATTAGAAGTAATTATTTGTATAGAAGACACTCTAAAAAATCAACATGGAATCAAAGCCAAGTTTAAAGAGCATTGCCACAAAGAAATCCGTCCTTGTTTCATGCAAGCCCTAGAATTTGAGAAGACCAAAAAATCTCAGAAGAATGCCTCTGTTAAGTTATAGGAAGTCACCTCATGGTCGAATATACTTGTGAAGAAAAATAAAGGCCTATAAGCCTAGGATTTTTCATTTGTGCACTATTTCAAAGGTCGAGGTCTCTGCAAGATCAAAGGTTACCTTAGGATGGAATCTCAATCGGTCTGATATAAAAGGAGTCTTTATATTAAAGTAGGCAAGGCATATTTTGCCTTAGACCTTCGCATATATTGTAGTAAGGAAAAAGTCTCAGATTATATTCAGTAGGCCTAAGACTACTTTAATTCTCTATTTGAAAATCTCAAGAGAAGCCTCAATATGCGGAAGGATAATCATAGTAATAGTCACTTTCCACATTTGTCTTGGTTTTATTTTGAAGAAGATTCAAGAGACCAACCTACATTTCAAGGATAAAACACCATTGTGCTTAGACGACTCACATTATTACAAGGAGGTTAAGAAAGGGATACCTCAAGACAATTGACGTCTTTCACCTCAAAAATGAGATTAACTTCAGAAATCCACAAATCCAAAGGCTTGTTCTGAAGAACAAGAGCCTTAGGGAAGGTGATCAAAGTGACCAATTGACAAGTTAGTATTTTGTTTAAGGTTAAGGACATTAGAAGTGTTCATGATCCATTCTTCAATAGTGATTGGTATTAGTGTATTTTAAAATTGAGTGTTGTATTAGTTCGAAGTCCAAAGATCTAAGAACTATTAATAAAGATCGAGTAACTTCAAAAGATCTCGAATTACCATAGAGTCTACATGTTATTGAAGCATATCTTGCTTTAAAGTCTAGATCTCAGAATTTGTGACCAAGAAGTCTCAGAAAGCAAGTCTTCTCTATACCTATGAAGAAGTTGAATCCTCAAAATCATTCAAAAATCAATATGATGTTAGCTCAAGGAGATATTTGTTCTATACATAAAAAAGGTTGAGACCTATATGAAACACATTTCAAGGAGCTGACCCAATATCCCTTTGAAGTAAGCATCTCGAAGAAATTTAAAGATACCTTTGTACTGAAGAAAGGATTGATTTGGCCAGAGATCCAAGTTGCAATACAATCTTAAGTTTATTCTAAAGTCTCGATGATCATTTTGGAAGCTTTGTCTTGACATGACTTGTGTATAATTCCTATCTCTTCAAGATTGAAAAGAAACCCTTAAGGATAGACATGGAGGAGTCCATTCTTTGATAAATTGATATGGCAAAGAGAAATGACATCATTTTTGTGGATCGACATAATCACACAAGTAAAATATGTGACTTTTTTTTTTCATGAATCAAAAAATTGAAGTATGATGATAAGCATGTACAAAAGCACATATAAAATTTATAACATGATATTTTGAGGAACGATATATATTTCATGGGCTATGGACACTAAGTTTTTGAAGGAAAAGTAAAGGTGATCACTGTCACATAAGTCTTCTTTAGGGAAAATACGTCAAGTCCCTCTTCAAGATTAAAAGCTCAGGGAACTTGCAGATTTAGCAATCCAAGAATATTGGACTAAATAAATCTATTGTTACTAAGATCTGAGCCTCTTAAAGAATTGATACCATGTGTGTTACTATGGAAAACCTTATTGCTGACATAAATACTTGGATGAAGACGAGCTTCTTGGTTTGGCGAAACCAAAGATGATTATTAATTGGAATCACATGTGTAGATCAAATCTAGGGTTTGTAAACCCTAGTAAGAAACAAGGCTTGAAGAAGAAAAACCATAGGGTTTATGGACAAAACCCTAGAATTGGATGTTTCCGTTGAAAGTAGAGACCCTTGCTTTTACAAGGAAGGAACGACATCAAGATAATGACGTGGATAAAGTTAATAAAGATGCAAGATGGATGCAAGGAGACTAAAGATCAAGAGGGATTTGACATTCTTATTAAAGATAAGTATTTTATATCTCTCTTATTTGATTATTGTTATTGTTGTTGATTTTACTAGTAGTTAATCTCTTCTCTTTGAATTTTTTTCTTGGTTGTAATTATTCTTCCATGGCCTCCTAGTGAGGATTGTAGGTACATATTAAAAGTTGCCTTTGTAGCAGGTGGAAGAACAAAGAAAAGTTTTGACAAGAGGACTCTCCCAAGAATAGGGATTTATGTTGAGAGATATTGTATTATATGAGATATGGACTCAGAGGGAGTAGAATAATCAACAAGATGAAAGTATGCCTAGATCTATGTCGAAAAGAAGTCAATTGTGACTTCCAAGACAAAGTATGATTGGATGGCAAGAAGTACAAAGTGAAAAAGGAGAAGACTATGACATTAGGTACACTTCTACTAAAAGTCTATTATCATTGTAACAATGTAAACTTTGAAACGAGAACAGAAACGAGTACCCGCTTTTTTTAGGTAGAAAAAAATCATTTGATTTTGAAAAGTGCTGATTCATAATACTCTTAATTTCTTTTTAGCATGCTTTTTACACATTAAATTTTCTTATGTACCAAGTATAAACATTATTTTTAAAATTTTAGTGATTTTTATGTTGATTTTGAAAAGTTATGATGCCAACATCTTTCAATTTTTTAGAAAACATATTTTTTACTTTAAATTTTCTAATGTATTAAACGCTAATAATTATTTTCTAAATTTCACAATTTTTGAAGTACTCGTCTTATTCCTCTTCACTTACTCTTTTTTTTTTTTTTTTCGTTCATTTCATTTTTTTGGTAGTGAGATATTTGATTTTTTGTAGTGTTAAAAAAAAACCAAAATTTTAAAGTTTTGATCTTCTATCTAATTATATATTGTTAAATAATATTTCATTTCTCATGAAATACTTGTCACTAAAAAAACACGAATTTTTAACAATTTACATAAAAAAACACATTTTGAATATAGATATAATTGAAAAAATACACATTTTGAGTTTTTTTTTGCTAAAAGTGACATGTCAAATAAACTATTTTTATAGAAAAAAAATTAGCAGAATTCTTTCGGTAATAATCACATGAAATGGATCGTGGTTGACGCATTTTGAACCAACTAGTGTGGTTCATCATCAGGACTAATATATATGATGGATCATAGAAACTTAGATTCCAGAAAAAAATTAACCAAAATAAGTATAAAAATTAGCAAATTTTATGAATTTTATGTCAAATATTAAAATAATAACATGTTTTTTCAAAAATTAAATGATTCACATAAAGAATGAAGTGAAAATCACATTATACAATTTTTTAATATTTAATTTTCAAATTTTTAATATATATATATTTTTTTAATCTTAAAAAACCAACTGAAAATCACATAATTTTATTAAAAAAAAACATCAAAATCATAAACTAAAAAAAAAAAAATCATTAAAAAAAAGAAAAAAAGAAAAAAATAAATTAAATATTTAAAATTAAAAAAAAAATAATAATAATAGTTGGGTTGCCCGAGGACAGTCGTTGTGGGCTAACGGAGTTGGCCAAGCTCTGCCAGCCCATGACAGTCGGGTGGCCTGAGGGGCGGTCGCTGTGGGCCGATGGAGTTTGCTCGGCTTCGTCGACCCACGATGGTCACCTCTCGGGCCACTCGACGGGGCAAATCTGATTCTCAAAATTGGATTTTCCCTGCCGGATGGCCCGAGGGGAGGCCGTTGTGGGCCGGTGGAGCTTGGCCACTTAGCGGGGCAAATCCGAATTGGATTTGTCTCGCTGGGTGGCCTGAGAGGGGACCGCCGTGGGTTGGCAGAGCGTGGCCACCTAACGGGGAAAATCTGATTCTGAGAATCAGATTTACCACACCGGCTAGACAAATCCGATTCTGAGGGCAAATCCAATTCTTAGAATCAGATTTACCCTGCTAGGTGGCCCAAGGGGTGATCGTCGTGGGCCAGCGAAGCTTGGCAAGCTCCACCGTCACACGGCAGCTACCCCTCGGGCCCCTGGGTTGGATCAACTCGATTCTGAAAATCGGGTTGAGGCCGCCTAGGGGCTTGAGCGGCCACTGGGTAGGCTGAACCTGATTCCAAGAATCAGGTTAAGCTCGCCCAAAGGCTCGAGGGCATAAATTTTTATTTATTTATTTTTTTTGATATAATTGTTATTAATTTTTTTAGACTTTTAATTTGTTTTTAAGTTTTATTTTTTTTATTTTTTAATGTTTTATTAATTTTTTATTTTATTTTTATTTTTTTGTGTTATTTTTTTAAGTTTTTTTAGTTATTTTAATTGTGATTATTTTTTTAATTTGTTTTAGGTTTTTCTTTTAGATTTTTTAATTTTTTTAAATTTATTTTTTTCAATGTTTTTTATTTTTATTTTTTTCAATATATATTTTTCAATTTTATTCTGAGAATAGGCTCTAGCCAGCCCCACTGGGTGGTCGCTGTGGGCTGACAGAGCTCGCCAAGCTCCATCGGCTGCCCCTCGTGCCACCCGACGAGGCTTAAAGCTGATTTTGAGAATCGACTACCCCCCAACCGATTCTGAGAATTGGCTTTCAGCCCCTCAGGCCCCTCGGCGAGCTCAATCCAATTCCGAGAATCAGGTTGAGCCTGCCCAAAGGCTTGAGGGCCAATTTTTTTTTAATATTTTGATATATATATATATATATATATATATATATATATATATATATATATATATATATATTTTAAATTTGTTAGTTTTTTTTAAATGTTTTATTAAGTTTTTATTTTTTTATTTTTTATTTAATTTTAATTTTAATTATATTTGTGCTCATTTTTTGTTTTTAAATGTCTTTTAGTTATTTTAATTGTGATTTTTTAAAAATTTGTTGGTTTTTTTTTTTTTTAAATTATATTTGTGTTCTTTTTTTACGTCTTTTTAGTTAGTTTAATTGTGATTATTTTTTTAATTTGTCTTAGGTTTTTCTTTTAGATTTTTAATTTTTTTTTTTTTTCAAAGTTTTTAAATTTTTTTTTTTTTCAATATATATATTTTTAATTTTATTCTGAGAATAGGCTCTAGCCAGCCCCGTTGGGTGGTTGCTGTGAGCTGGCGGAGCTCTCCAAGCTCCGTCGGCTGCCCCTCGAGCCACCCGGCGGGGCTTAGAGCCGATTTTGAGAATCGACTGCCCCCCAACTGATTCTGAGAATTGGCTTTCAGCCCCTCAGGCCCCTGGGCGAGCTCAATCCAATTTCGAGAATCAGGTTGAGCCCGCCCAAAGGATTGAGGGCCAATTTTTTTTAATATTTTGATATATTTTTTATTGTTTTTTTTTTTTTTAAATTTTAATTTGTTCTTAGTTTTTTTTTTAAATGTTTTATTAAGTTTTTTATTTTTTATTTAATTTTAATTTTAATTATATTTGTGCTCATTTTTTTTTTAATATTTTTTAGTTATTTTTATTGTGATTTTTTAAAAATTTGTTGGTTTTTTTTTCAATGTTTATTTTTTAATTTTTTTCTCATTTATTTAAATTTTTATAATTGTATTTTATTTTTAATTGTCTAATGTTTTTGTTTTGAATTTTGAATTTTTTTGCTATGTTTATTTTTTAATTTTATTGATTTTTTTAAATGTGTTTTTTAAATGTAATATTTATTTATTTATTAAATTGTCTAATAAAGTATTATTTATTTTTATGTTTCTTTCGCTAATTTTGTTTCTTTAATTATATTTTTATTGTTTAATTATTTAATTATTTATATATTTTATATTTTTATTTTATCTTTATCTTTATCTTTGCAAGTTAATTTGTTTTTTTTTTTCTTTTACTATTTTTATGTTTGATTTTTTTTTTGGTTTTTTTATATACTTTTATATATTTGATTTCTTGTTGTCGTTTTTTTAATTTTATGTATTTTTTCTAATTTATATTTTTATTTACTTATTATTATTTTTTTTAACTTTTGTTTTTTTGCTTTTTATTGTTTTAATTTTTTTTTTTTTTTTTTAATTATATTTGTGTTCATTTTTTTTTAAACATTTTTTTAAGTTATTTTAATTGTAATTATTTTTTTAATTTGTTTTAGGCTTTTCTTTTAGATTTTATTTATTTATTTTTTTTTTTTTTTTAATATACTTTTTTGAATTTTATTCTGAGAATAGGCTCTGGCCTCCCAACCGATTCTGAGAATCGGCTTTCAGCCCCCTCAGGCCCCTGGGCGAGCTCAATCCAATTCCGAGAATCGGGTTGAGCCCGCTCAAAGGCTTGAGGGCCATTATATATATATATATATATAGTTTTTTAAATTTTAATTTATTCTTAGTTTTTTTTGACATGTTTTATTAAGTTTTTTGTTTGTGTTATTTATTTTTTTATTTTTATTTTTATTTTTTAATGTTTTTTAGTTATTTTAATTGTGATTTTTTAAAAATTTGTTTTAGGTTTTTTTTTTTTAACGTTTTTTTTTAGATATTTTAATTTTATTATTTTCAATGTTTACTTTTTAATTTTTTTCTCATCTATTTAATTTTTTTATAATTGTTTTTTATTTTTAGTTGTCTAATATTTTTGTTTTGAATTTTGAATTTTGAATTTTTTTACTATGTTTATTTTTTAATTTTGTTGATTTTTTAAAATGTAATATTTAATTTGTTTTTTTTTTGTTTTAAATTGTCTAATAAAGTTTTTTAAGGTGTTTTTTTTTTAAAGCTAATTTTGTTTCTTTAATTATATTTTTATTGTTTAATTATTTATTTCTTTATATATTTTACATTTTTATTTTACCTTTATCTTTGCAGATTAATTATGATCATTATTATTATTATTTTTTAATGTTTGATTTTTTCTTTTGGTTTTTTTAATATACTTTTATATATTTGATTTCTTGTTGTCCTTTTTTAATTTTATGTATTTTTCTAATTTATATTTTTATTTACTTATTATTATTATTTTTAACTTTTGTTTATTGTTTTTATTGTTTTAAATCTTGTTTTTATTTGTAATTTTTGTTTTTTTGTTTTTTTGGGAGCGATGATATTTTATCTTTTACATGGTATTTCAAAATGTTGAAAAATTGTCTTTAAAAAAATGTTATTCCAACATCTTCACTTTTCGTTTTAAGGGTGTTTTTGGCACAAAAAAATTGGTTTTCACTGTCATTTTTTAAACAGTTGAAAACTTACCTCTGAAAAAAAAAGTTGTTATTTCAACATCACCACTTTTCATTTACGAGTTATTTTTTAATGTTTTTTGGGGTTTTTGGCTAGAGTTCTCGTTTTGAGTTTATAGTTCTCGTTTCATAGTTTACACCGTTTTTTTATTTTTGTTGAAAACTACATCAGATGGATGTAGAGATTGACTACCTTGGTGAAAGAAGTGTACATAAGAGCTACCTCAAGCTCGTGGGGTACATACTTGTAAGTAGGAAAGAAGGCTTTGTACAGGCTCCTCAGATTTTATACACTTGGATTGATGAATCAAGGTTGATCCTATATGATTTTTTTTTTTTTAATTATTTTTTCTTTTGACGAAATCATGAGAGCTCATGTGCTAGAGGGAGTTACATTGACCAAAAAGAGGAAGCAGTGAAAGTTTTCTCAGGAATCCTTGCCTTAGCTTCAAAGAGAGTTGGTTGTTGAATTTGATATGAAGGATTTTGTACATGGATTGTCTACTCCAATGATGAACAATCTGAGAGATTTTGAGTCTGAGCAGTTGATTTCCTTCTTGATGTATTAGGTTGGAAATTTTCTTTGCAGTATGTATTGAGATATATACATGATATTATGGTTTGAGATGTACTGTTACATGATTATATTGATTATGATTGAGCAGAGAATGTTGAAAAATAGGAAGAGTACATCTAGAAGTTGCTTTTGTTTTACTATGATTTCTCGTATGAGCAGGAAGCATAGGCAAAGTATATTGCAACTTGGTTGGTGAGTAGTGAAGCAATGTGGCTTCAGAAACTACTCGAGGGATTGTTTGATCATGTGCTAGATTCGACCAAGATATATTGTGACAATTAAAGCTATGTGAATATTTCAAATAAACTTGTGTTTCATAACATAATCACATCGAGGTAAGTACCACTACATTTGTGACGTAGTACATAAAGAAGAAGTGAGGCTCCAATATATTCCTATTGATGAGCAGACAATTGATATTCTTCAAATCCTATATCCCTAGAGAAGTTTGTATACTTCAAGGACAAGCCTGAACTTGTGGAAACCCCTCTATTAGTGAGAGGGGGTGTTGATGTGATATTAATAGGGGCATGACTGGACTATTGATGACAACAGGGGCATGGCCTAGATTGTTGATGAGTGGAAAATAGGGGCATTTCCCAGACTGTTGGTGAGATAGTGTGAGGGACATATATTCTTGAGAGGAATGGTCCCTGAGGCTCAGTCACTCGAAAGAGTGGGTGACTTTCAATGTTTTCACTCGAAAGAGTGGTTTAATTTTAGTGTTTGGGACCGATCACTCTATAAGAGTGAGTGCCTTTTATCATCATGCTAAGTTACTCATTGAGTGAGCCCATATATCATCAATGGCCTTGTGTGAAGCATGTGTAATTGGGACATAGATGTCCTTTAGGGTTTGACCATGGTGATGGGAAATTTTTTTGGAGTGAGGATGTGGACGTCCCACGGGGTTTGGCCAACTATGTGAAGTTGGAACGTGGATGTTCCCTAAGGTTTGACCATTGTGATGGAAAAATTGTACTAGTCTGTATACCATGAGGTTGAGGCATCGATTAGATCATGGTGACTAGTTGATATTGATGTTGTACCATAGGCTAGGTGTGCTACCCTGGATGATGGTACCTAGTGGATATTAATGATGTACCATAGGTTAAGTGTGTTAAACTGGATAATGGTATTGAGTGGATGTTATGATTGTTATAGGTCAAGAGTGTTGACTTGAATGATGTTGATGATGTTATGAAACCTTATTCTTAGAGAGAAAATATGTCAACATAGAACATATGGATAGTCATTATTAATACCACCCTAGCTAAGAGGGGGTGTTGAATTTTGTAGCTATTATCGGTCTTCATAATGTACAATTTGTACTTGTAATGATAAAATATAAATCATATTTTTGATGAAAGAAAAATTATTTTAAGAATTTTCTTCATGCTTGCAAGAAAAAGAAAATATTTATTGATTCTATTTTCAAAAAAGGCATTTTCTTCATGACCTTATCAAAGGTGGGAATTTAAATTTTTAAATTTCGAATCTAGACACCACGAAATGTCAACTTGGCCTCCCTAGTGATGAATTTGACTTAGCCCCAAGAGGCACCCATTCAAACCCCTTCTAGTGCATATAAATATGAGACGTGTCCTCCCTCCAAAAGCACCATTCGATCTCACTAAAAGACATATGTTTCTTATCTAGATTGAAGGAGACGAGAAGAAGGAAGGCTAAGATAAAGAAGAAACCAACTTAGAAAAATATTCCCCTCACACGTTTGAAGAGACTCCTCCTGGAGGTTTAAAGTTTCCTAAGGTCAAAGTCTGATATTTCTATGGAATAGTTTGAGTTCTCTATGGAGAGGAGCGAGTTGAATTTCGGTCTCTATTACAGGCCCTATCCGAGTTGTTGAGGAGCATTTTGAAGACATGTTTGGCTTGGGATCTTGTGGTTGTGTTGAGGTGAAATCTTGTTGGTTAGTTTTTGACCATGAGCTTGACTTTGATGTATCTCTTGTTGAAATGAATATTTCTTTAAGAAGAAGGTTGTTGGTTTTTCCCCCATGTGGATATTCCTATGGTAAATTCTTGTGTTCTTTATCTGGTTGGATCTTTGTGATCCTACTATAATAAATGTAATATTTTTGATGTCTTTTTTGTAATTGCTTAATGATAAATTTATGAATAAGAAAGTGAAAAATGGATAAATCATTAAAAATAAATATCTGTATAGAAGGAACTTGGAAAAATCAACAATACCTACTCTTGCATGACTCTTTGTTGTCATGTGTCAGTGAGTTGGCCTTGCTTTTTTATTCTACCTTCAATGACTTTGGTGTTAAGCCTTTGAGGTATTTTTGTAATATGTATGCCAAGTGAATATATTCCTACACTCTTGTCTTTTTGGACTCTATTCTTATGCACATGGTTGTTTCATAGTGCAACCCCATTTTCTTTGTATGAAATGCCCTTTTATGTTGTTTATTTTATATTAGTTAAATGAAGCATTTTATCCAAAAAATAATAAATGATTCATATCAATGCTCAAATGATCACATAGTGGTAATTCCATGTTCACCATATTTTAATTACATTTTAGCTTGTCATCTAACGATGGGCTCAATTTCTAGCAACAATTCAAAAGAAACTTTATCTCTTGAAATATATAGAAGATTTATTTATATTTGATTGAAATAAAATGGCATATTATTTACAGATACATCAACAAGTTAAGCATATCTCTACTAAATTGGAGATATATGATTTGATATGAAAACACTTAAATTTATTGGAAGATTGCTTACTAATATTCATAATGAAATGAGAGTTTTTATTATTGCTTCCTTGAAGAAAGAATTCCAATATGCTCTAAAGATTGAGCCAATATTAAAGAAATGGTTTTTCTTGCATTCTATTCTAAATATTTTGGTTTCATTTCTCCTTGCCAACTTAAAATATTAGATAAAGTATTAACCAATCCCAATCTGAGAATTAGGGTAAGTATCTATGTAAGTATTATATATGTCACAATCAATATATATGGTCATTTTGATGAGAAGTTCCAAATAGAAGGCCATTATATTGAAGGCTTTGATAGAGTGTAACAATTAGATAATGAAGAAGATGAAGAGATTTTGATTTTCAATCCTAGCACCTCTATTCCTGATGTCATCTTTGCACAATCCTTAATCCTTTCTACTCCAAAAATGGGCTCACTCAATGAAATCAAATAAGAAATAATGAGGAAACATGGGATTGGGTTGGTTCTATTTAAAATTATTGTATTTAGTAAAATTTTGGTAAATTTTAGGGGTTTAGAGGTTGTTTTCTTAATTTGTGTTTTTTATTAATGAAAATTGTTGAATAATGATACAACCTCTTTGTGGTGATTTGCCTAAATAGGCAGCGAATGGCCATGAAGGTAAAAAATCACAATTTTAGACCTTACCATTTCCTTAATTCATTTGTTAATTTAATAATCAATTAGTTAATTATATTTACCTATTTAATATTATTTTATCAATATTTAATTAATATATTTGTTCATAGCATTGCCTCTCCCTTAAAAATGTTTTTTTCTCAAAGAAGAGGTAACGAGGGATATTGTTGTCGAAACTTTTTTATTTCCCATGAGGAATATTCTTCTAGAAGTTTTTTCCACTTGATGAGGTATTCTCTAATATTTTTGGAAGGTAATACCTTCTCTCGAGTAGCAAGGATGCCTTCAGGTTCTAAAAAGATCCTTCCTTCTTCATTGATTTTAGGTATCTCAGTTTGAATTGATTAGTTTTGTCCCAACATTTTTTTGAGACATAAAACACAGAATACGTTGTGGATTCAACAGTTATTTGGTAGTTAAGTCCATAAGAAACGTCATTGATCTTCCTGATTATTTGGAAATGCCCATAATATTTTGGAGCCAACTTGTTCTTCCCTTGTTGTTTCAAAGATAATTGATTGTAGGGTTGCAATCTTACAAAGACCCAGACGCCTTCCTCAAATTCTCTTTTTGTATGGTGTTGGTCAGCTTGTTGTTTCATTCGATTGCTAGTGGATGTTAAGTTTTTGATGCAGGAGCATCCTGCTTGGGTTTTATTAAAATATTGTGTAATTAAGGGGGTGATGATTTTTTTAATTATTTTATAAATTATTGTGCTCATTTTAATAAATTAAGAGAGAAAATTGTAAGTGAGGATTATTGTAAATATTATTTTAATAAATTAAGGATATGAGTGGAGTTTAATTAGGTAGAAAATCTAGGGATTAGGAATTCCTTAAACGAGACTTAGTTGAGTCCAAAAAAAGGATAAATCTAATTTAGATTTTAGTTGATATTTTTGTGGAGGAAATTATTGATTGGAATAAATTCATTATTATGTGTAATATGAGGAGTGTGTGAGGATGGAAAACAGTGAGGAATACAGAGAGAGAGAGAGAAATGGTTTGAGAGCTTTTGTAAAAGAGTCGAGAGCCGAGAGGCCATCCATTGTAATATTCGGCCAAATGTTTTGTTTAATGAAATTTCGTGTTGTATTTTACATAAGCAACTTGGTTATTGTTTGATTCTCTCTTTGTTTTATTTGGAATTGAATCTAAGTAGCTTTGTATGAGCTTTTTGAGTTACGTTTTGACTAGAAGGGCGAAGAAGTTTGTTGTATATGCTAGGATTTGTTTTATAACAGAATCCTGACATCATTTGGTATCAGAGCCCAAAGATCTAATTAATCCGTGCAGTCACAGACGAGAGATGAGTGAGTGAATTTAATCTCTGCAATTATATATGTGCGTATATGAATGTGTGAACATAGGAATAGTGTGTATTTGGAACAACAATGATGGTAGAAGTAACCTCGGACTGGTTGGCGTGCAAGTGAAATACAGAGTTTCTACTGAAGTCGAAACTGAAGACGACCAGCAATGTGAGTTGGTGTGATTGTCAGAAGCTACAGACGTTGGATGCAGA
Organism: Pinus albicaulis; assembly: GCA_034641835.2. Classification (NCBI taxonomy): domain Eukaryota; kingdom Viridiplantae; phylum Streptophyta; class Pinopsida; order Pinales; family Pinaceae; genus Pinus; species Pinus albicaulis. The sequence goes on from CM076569.1 coordinate 506,346,375, forward strand.
TTTTTTGAACGTGGGCATAGAGGAATTTCGGATCGATGACAGCAAACAACATTAACGCCCTTGCAAAATATGCATTGGGAAATCTGTGTTTCTAGCAGTGGCTGTAAGAGTCAAATTGTCTTGATCGCAGCGCAGAGAAACAATGTCTGGTATTGTGGATAGTTTTGGTGTGACGGCTCATGTGGTAAAGATTTCAAGTAATATAGAGAAATTCCATAGGACATTTTCTCTTCTTTGTGGTGACATCTCATATGACTGATTATATTGACATGCAATGGAATGTTAATTACGTTGAGAATTAATGCAGTCAAGGGAAATTACGACTTGTAGAGCTGGACTATAAGTGTCATGGTTCTATGTTTTAAATTGCAGTCGTGGAATATGTGCGAGAGCCTTGTTATAAAAAAATTCAAGATAATTTTTTGAGCCACTTCTGATGTCAAGCCGCTTATCGTTGTGAAGCTGTGTGGACATTATATATGAACTATTGTGTAAAAAATTGCAAACGTGCCAACGTGACATGTCTGCGCTAAGATGGAGAGAGAGAATGAAGAGATATCTATTTGTGAAGCCCATCCATTGCATTAACTGTGATGTTCACTAGCTACTTGGTACCTTTTCTTTACTTCCATAATATATGTTGCTACAGCCAAACATTGGGTGTGTATATCAATATCAATTTGCAGGGGAACATTGTATGGAATGGGTCACTTTCTTTCACCCTTCGGCTTTTTCTGAGAGGGCCCAGCAGTGGACCAGTGCTTAAATTTTCAAAGACAACTGTTGGATCTACATGTGGATGTGCCTTATATTCAACCTAAATTTAGCGTATTTATTGCCTGCATTTCGTTTCCTAGGCCACAAAGTCATATGTTTATGGAAGCAGAACGTGTATCCCTGTCTTTCTTACGGTATATCTAACTATCATGTTCTAGATAGACTAGATAAATAACAATAATATTTGTAGGCAAAGGTGGGGTTACAAATGATTAGCAAACTGTGAATTCAGAGGCGAAAATGCTCATGAATTTCTAACTGTTACTAAATGCAGCCATAGTTGTGTTCTGTTTGAAGCGGTGTGTCAAGGAGAGACAGAGATCAGTGGAGATCTCAAGATTGAAAGCACAATCATAATCTGCAATAATTAAAGGCCATGGAGCAGTAAAATTGAGTTGCAATGCGAAAATTGCAAATTTGCAGTTCACATAGACAGAAATGTTGAAAGCGCATTTGGAGATCTTGCTTGAGAAGAGACTAGTAAATGGGCTGAGAGTAGGTTCACTCGGACAAATTAGAAGGGTGCAGAAAATTTGAAAAGTATGTTAAGTAAAATTGTGGGACTCATAATATTATGTCATATTTTTGGTTTTCTTAACCGAAATTATAAATAAGTATTTTTTGCGGGAATGATTTATATATGTCAACATGCTATTCAAACCATAATCAAAATTAAAGTGGAAATATTTTAAATGCGGATGTATAATGTTTTATCACCACAGTAATTTTAAAGGAAATTAAGTTCCACATAATGAATGGAAAAGGAGAATGTGCTAATCCTGGGTGATATAAAGAGAAGCATGCATTTTATAATATATGAGATGGTTTATTATGCATAGTGTGGGTTCTTCGCAATCTTATTTGCGTCATTTTGGATCAAGGCTTGTAGTTGGAAATGGGAGAATTCTTTTGATTTGTGTTTAAGGTTGAAAAAATAAACAAACCACAATTGCTCGATGTTATAGAATCCTTGTTTTACTATCATATGGCGGCGCCTTAGGCGGTGTTGTTCAGGATGGACACAATGTACGAGTTGTACATTATTCATCAAAGAGGTTGAAAACATGAATAGCTTGTTCTCTGTATACAGATGAAGAGATGTGAATTGATGTACAATTTATAATGTGCAGTTGTATGGTGAATGGAAGTGCATGAAAACTGTTTGCGCTAAGGTGATGAGCGGCATGTGAATATTCACAGTGATAAAGACTACACAAAAGAATGAAATCTGGAGAATTGAAATTACAAAGAAAAGGTTTGTTAATGGGAGCATAAGGTATGATAATTCAGAGAGGTATTTTTGAATTTTGAAAACTGAATGGTTTATTTATTTTCACCATAAAATAAACCTTGGAAAACTTGGATTTCATTTCGATTAAATAATTCAGCATCATGTGAAATGATAATGGGAAACTGATGATCTTTCAAAAGAATGGAGTATGAGAGACAGTGAATATTTTACATCCCAAGAATGTATTAGGGGTGCATGTTCATTGGAAGATTGTATAACATGAATTAAGTCAAAATATCCACTATCATAATTATTGGGGCAAGCCTTGAAGTCAAAACAGATGTTAGGGTCAAAATGAAAGTTTGGATAGTTTGAGTTAAGATTGAGTATTTTTCATCCAAGATGAAAAGTTGATGTAAAGTTGATGTAAAGTCTGGGTCAAAAAGTATTGAATCAAGTCAAAGGTTTCAATGTAATTGGGTGCATGATTGGCAGAGCCCGACACCCAAAGAGTTTGATCATTATAACACATGGAATACTGTAGTTGTTGTTTTGCCACAAAGAGGAGCAAGAGAGTTGCCAGAGATGATTCCAAGACAGAGAACTGAAAGAGGTCAAGCGTAAGAAGAGAGCTTGTATTTTTGGATGGCAAGTATAAAGGCTTGCTAAAAATGGGATTGAATGAAATCCACACATGAAAAAATGAAGTTCAAAAAGGAGGAGTAGATGACTGGTGATAGTCATTTCAGAGGTTTTGAGAAAGACCGTAATATAAGAAGGAAAATGCCAAGGCAAATGGCATATGTAAGAAGTTGACTGATGAAGAGTATGCGGGAGAAAGCTAAGATATAAATTCACCTTGAGTTATTGATGGAATTGTTGCAGAGAAATAAATACCAGAGAAATGGTTGGACCATGAGGAAGAAAGTGAAGTGGCAGAGGCTACATGCAAAGAGGGAACAATAGGTAAACATACAATTGACATAAGAGCTGAGGAAGCTCGAGTAGATGATAAGTGTTCAAATGGGATGTGAAGAACTCAGAGAGGCTAAGTTGAAAATGGAAGTTTCCATTTGTGGCCTAGAACAGGGTGAAATTCTGGGTGAAGAGATCAATGAAGAAGATCTCATGAACTATTGGAATAGTTCAGAATAATCTGAAGGTGTGTTTTTTAGAGAAGCAGATGAGGCTATGAAGCCTTGCATTTTTAAATCTCACAGTTTATGTATGTTTGCAGGATGTGCAGAAGATGGTGGATAGTATGGTGAAATTGTCGCAGAGATGAACAAAGCTCTTGAGGTGAAGTATGAAGGAGAAGTATTTCAGAGGAGGAAGGTATTGATTTGTTGCGGCAGGAAGAAACCATAAATGAATTCTTGTTTCATGTAAAACAACCAGTTGAAGATGTTGTGGAGCAGAAGCATAATGAAAATTCCGAAGTGATATTCCAAGGAGGTAAACAAATGAATTTGTTTAATGAAATTGATGACAAAATTTTACAATGTGATGATACAGAAACCAGGACAACTTAGAAATATTTCCAGAAGAAGAATGAAGCTGGGAATGAAGGTTGTGATGAAATGATGGAAAGATTTCACATGGAAATATAGTTCTTGGAACGATGGCTTAAAGAACCTGAAGGAGAGATGAAACTTGCAGAACCTGATTCAGAAGAAATTGGAGTTACCATGCATGATAGGGATGAAATGTTTTTAGCATTTATAGAGTTGAGTGAATGTTATAACTTTTCAAATAATAATGTGACTGTAGATACAGAAAATGACATTAACAGATATGATGTCGAAATCAGAGAAATTGAACAGAAAGTATTTAGAGTTGAGATGAAATATCAGAAGCAACAAGGAAGTTGTGTCCTTAGAGACATAAAGGAAACATAAGTATTGAACCAGTAGGATAAGGATGAAAGCAACCAGGAATTCAAAACAAGATTTGTTGAAATCCAGAAAAATAATGATGGGAGATTGGTGCTTGAAGCATCAAAAGAGGCCGAAAGTGTTAGGACCCCATAATGTACCATTTTGACCATACATTTTGCTATCATTCCACTCTTTTCCAGTCCATATTTAAAGCTTACACTATCAATTTCATCCATTTTTCCAAAGGTATATAATATTATTCTCTTTACTATATGTTTAACTTGTTTTACACATAATTTTACATTACTTTCATATTTAACCATTAATCGAAGATATATAGTTGCTGAGACAGTTTGAAGACCGCAGATAATCTATTATGGCTGTCTGAAGACCGTGTTGCTGAAACAGTCAACATGGTACACAAATCCCGTTTTTGAAACAACCCGTGATTTGCGATTTTGAAGCAATATTTCAAGCATGATGGCAACAAGAAAAGACAAGTAAGGAAGTTGTTACACGGGCCATTCTGAAGCCAGTACCATCGTAACCATTGTAACAACATTTTTCTATGGAAGAACAGAAAGTTCCTATTTCAGTATAGAAGATCAGATTGGGTTAAAAATAGGATTTCTATAATGCAAATAAATTGTAATAGATGTCTCCTCTTTAAAAAGAGGAGACATCAGCATTAGAGGATAGTTAGAGACTACGGGGGGTTCATTTTGAACAGAGAAGGAACGTGACTCTTTTGTAATATGTTGCTTTCGACAGATGAATAAAAGTTTGTTCTGAGCATTTCATTCTAATTCCTTCTTCTGGGGAATCTTGTGAGAAGGAAAGGGCTCGCCTTCTTCACAAGATTCACCCATTTGTTCCTGTAGCTTGTTAACTGCTCTTTTCATTCATGCCTTGGTTAAACTCTATTTACTGAAGTTATTTATGCAGTATCAGAATTCCATTGTTTATTGTTGAAGCTCTGTTTCCATTACTTGTTGCATTGATTTCATACAGTTCATTCTTGAGAAGTTGTGGATTATTTTAATTAGCAATCTTGTTTATGGAATGAGTTTTTGGAAGCTTGGTAATCAGAAACAGGTGCTAAAGATTCCTACTCGGTGAATAGGGTTCTGTTCTCTGTTATAGCATAATTGGTCTTCCTTTTTGCAGATTGATTTCATTTCCTAGATCATTATATTTTTAATGTAATCCAGGATTCTTTTAATGATTGTCTACAATAGAAAGATTGTCTTTGCTGTAACTCAAGTAGACTTCAGTTTCGTTAAAAGCAAGGTGTGATTAACGTAATTTTTACTACATCATTTCATTGCTTTTGAGATTGAAGCATATACAGTGTGTGATTGCCTTTGAAATAAACAAACTTCCCTGGGTTGACAATTTATGTAGCACTTGAATTGTTTAAATTAATAAACAATTAAAGTGACCAAAATTTTGGCGCCGTTTCCGGGGAAGGCAATTATAGATTTCAAAAGCATTGATGTTTTTCTTCCAGATGTACAGATTGGATGAGAGGACGTGGAACCCATAAGAAAACTAACCCTACAGGTGGCAAGGGCAAAGGAATGGGAGGAAGAAAGACCTTTATTGACGAGATCATATCAAAAGATTAATCTTCTCAGAGATTAAGCTCTTGAAGGCCAAAGCCTCAACACTCCCCTCAATCGAATGATGAAACAGAAGAAGTTGTGAGCCCTGAGAATGTTGAGGAACCTGTAGTAAGTGTTGGAGAACCAGTAGAAAGCATTGAAGAGCCATTAGAAAGCGTTGAAGAACCAGCAGAGAACGTTGAGGAATCAACAGGAAACATTGAAAAACCAGCAGAAAACATTGAAGAGCCAATAGAAAACATTGAGGATCGAGCAAGTGTAGTAGGAGATCAAACAATGGAAGGAAAAAATGAAGGATTCTTCGGTGGAGGACAAGTAGATCTTGAAGGAGAGGGAAAAGATGAGAATTCTCTCTCTACCTTAGGATTTCCTATTAGTGATCTCCTTAGAGGAGCAACTCCCATGAAGAATATCCCACTTTCAGCCTTACCTAACTTCCATGGTTTATCTTCTGAAGATCCTGACGAATTTATTTTTGAATTTGATATATTATGCAGAAGTTATGATTATGTTACTAATGCCCATAAGTTGAAGCTATTTCCAGCAACACTAAAAGGAAATGCATTAAGGTGGTTCATGAGTCTTGGAGGCCATGTAATCACAACACGGGAACAGATGAAACATAAATTTCTGCTTAAATATAAAGACAACTGCCGGACAAGAGAAAAGAGGGAGGAACTATTTAAGATGGTACAAAATGAGGACGAGAATTTGGAGGACTTTGTGGAAAGACTATAGTGCAACCTGCAGAGATCCAATCATCCCAATGTAAGTAAGGATATTCTTAAAACAATATTACTGAAAGGGGTGAGGGATGACCGTTTAGACATGCTAAATATGATTAGTAAAGGAGATATATCTAAAGAGTCATATGATGAAACTGTTAACCTCTGTAAAAGATGTTCAAGAGGAGCTGCAAGGAAAAGTCAAACAACAAAGATACCACATATTCAAGAGTTCAAAAATCAGCCAGTGGAGGAGCAATAAGAGCCAAAATAGGTAATTTACTCGAAGAATTTATAACTGAAATGTTAAGTTTTTTTGCTTCATAGATTGACACCTTGCAGGTTAAAAAGAAACAAGCCGAAGCAGAAGCAGCTTTGGCTGTCTTTTTCCCCAAATGCAAAGATAAACACCCACTAAGGGAATGCCCATTGGACAAGATACCAATTTGCACCCTTTGTGAGAAATATCATGAAACACAACAATGCCCTTCTTTACCAGGAATAAAAGCAGCATTGCAACCAACCAAAGAAGAAGCTGAAGCAGTCTATCTACTGACACATAGAAGGCAATGGCAACCACGAGGACAAGGTATGAACTCTAATATGCCATTTACATCCTCTAATCATTGGAACAATTATCCTTCTTTTAGTCAAACAAATTACCCTCCCTTTAACCAAATGCAATACCCACACTTCAATCAAATGAATTACCCACGCATGCAACAAACAAACCCTCCCTTTGTAGATCCTGCAATGTGGACTCCTTGGCCTCCACAACAACAATCTTACTTTAATCAATGGAATTCAAATTGGAGGGGCCAACAACTTCCTTTTCCGAATCAATTTCCTCAATTTTAGCAACCACTTCCTCTACCATTAGGTGCTCCACCAAATAATAAAATGAGACCCCAGCTACCTGTACAACCAAATCCTAACCCCAATAGTAAAGTTGGGCAAGCTATTGATATTCATAACCAGTCCACACTTCCTGTTTTCCCTACACAATGTAATGACATTCATTTACGATCTAGGAAAATAGTTGAACCCATTATTGATGATACCTCTTCCGATTCTGAAAAAGAAGAAACTGAGAAACATGATTCACATAAAGAGGTACAACCACCCTCTAATAAGGGTGTTGAAACAGTAGAACCACCATTCTCTGAACGTTTAGTTTTAACTAGAATGCCTGAGCCACCTACTTTTAATCTTCTAGGGGAATTGCAGAATCTGTACGTTAAAATTCCACTTTTACAGGCACTAAGAGATTTACCAATTTATGCCAGAACCATGAGAGATATTTGTGTTATGAAACCTGGTAGGAAAGCTAAAGATCCCCTTACAGTTCATGTTATGGGTGATCTATCTGCATTAATGTCCGGTAAATCACCTCCAGTTAAATATGGGGATCTCGGCCATCCTACTGTGACATTCCAAATTGGTAAAACAATAATCCCTCAAGTTCTGGTATATTTAGGTGCTGCTATAAACATTATGACTCTTGAAACTTCACAATTGTTACAGCTAAAGAACGCAATCAGAGATACACCAACCATTCTAGAGTTAGCTGACCATTCTACAATCAAACCAGAAGGAGTTGTTGAAGACTTAGTCATCTCACTTGAGTCCTGGAATTACCCAGCTGACTTTGTGGTGTTACAGACTAAAACAAAGTTGGGGGGACATCCTCTAATTCTGGGAAGGCCTTGGTTAGCCACAGTTGATGCCTTTATCAGCTGCAGATCTGGTTCAATGACAATTTCCAATGGATATGAAACTAAATAGCTTACTCTCTACCCTCATGCTACACCCATGATTAATAATGAGATTTATGTATGGATGGACTATGATGATAATGCTATTCAACCTATTTTGACTATCGTACAAGCTTTAAACCTTAAAGATACCACTGAGGATGAAGTAATTAATAATTTTATTTATGAACTCTCCTTTGTGACTTCTGAAACACATAACCAACTGGCTGCACTTTTGGAATTAGATACCCAGGAAAAGATTAAATCTGAAGATCTACCTCAAACATCAACCACCATCTCTTCTAAAAGCATAACAGTAGAAATCGAACCTGACAAAACACTGAACATAAATCCTGATCTGACAGTTGCTAAAACACAGTAGTTAATGAAGTTACTACTTGAAACTAAGGAAGCATTCGCATGGGAATATACAGATATTAAGGGAATCTCCCCTGAATTATGTGCTCACCGGATTTATATTAAGGAAGGTTGTCAACCAGTCTGTCAACCCCAAAGATGAATGAACCCTAATTTAAGAGAAATTGTTAAAGAGGAACTTCAGAAATTGCTTGATGCGGGATTTATATACCCTATATCTGATAGTGAATGGGTTTCCCCATTGGTAATAGTCCCTAAGAAAAACGGGAAATGGAGAGTGTGTGTAGATTATAGAGCCTTAAATAAAGCCACTCAAAAGGATCAATTTCCTTTACCGTTCATTGATTAGGTGTTGGATAGTTTGTCAGGGAAGAAATTATTCTCCTTTTTAGATGGATTTAGTGGGTATAACCAAATCCCCAAGACCAAGATAAGACCACTTTTACTAGCTCTTGGGGAACTTTTGCCTATAGAGTTCTTCCATTTGGACTATGTAATGCACCAGCAACCTTTCAAAGGGCAGTTATAGGAATCTTTTCTGATATGCTGAATGACTCCATGGAAATATTTATGGATGAATTTACCCCTTATGGTGTGTCTTTTGAAGATGCATTACAGAATCTTGAGAAAGTACTTAAACGTTGTATACAAGCTCACCTCTCCTTAAGCACTGAAAAATTTCATATGATGATGAGTGAAGGAGTAGTGCTTGGACATTTTATCTCATCTCAAGGAATTCAGGTAGATCCATCCAAAATACAAGTCATTCAAAATCTTCCTGTTCCTAAAACACAAACTGATGTGAGAAGTTTCCTAGGACATGCTGGATATTACAAGAGATTTATTAATTTTTTTTCCAAAATAGCTTCTCCTTTATTTGTGTTACTTATGAAAAATGCTGAATTTAAGTGGACTAATCTTTGCTGGGAGGCCTTTGTAGAACTCAAGCATTAGTTATCCACAACTCCTATTTTGAGAGGATTTGATTGGGAACTTCCCTTTCATATATCTTCTGATGCTTCAGATACTGCAATTGGAGTTTTCTTGGGACAAGAGGAAAACCATCTTCCTTATTCTATCTACTTTATCAGTAAGAATATGACCCCTGCTGAGCTTAATTATATAGTTACCGAAAAGGAATTTTTAGTAGTAATTTATGCCATTAATAAATTTTGACATTACATTACTGGTCACTCTACTTTTTTCCATACTGATCACTCAGTTATTAAGTATTTAATGAAAAAGTCTATCACAAATGCTCAAGTTACCAGATGGTTATTGTTATTACAAGAGTTTGATATTACAATTGTAGATCGACCAGGTAAAGGAAATGTTGTTGTTGATTTCCTTTCACGGTTAAAAACTGATAATAATATTCTAGTAGATGATTCCTTTCCTGATGAGTATTTATTTGCAGTATCTGCTCACTCACCATGGTATGAAGACATTGCCAATTATTTGGTTGCAGGGAAGTTACCATCACACCTGTCACATCGAGAGAAAAGAAAAATCATTCAACAAAGTGCTCAGTATAGATGGATAAGTGGGTGTCTTTTCTACACAGGACTTGATCATGAAATCCAGAGATGCATTAGAGAGGATGAGGTGTATGATATACTAAAAGCTTGTCATGATGGACCTTGTGGAGGGAATTTTGTTGATAAAAGAACGACACATAAAATTCTTAGGATGGGTTATTATTGGCCGTCACTCTTTAAGGATGCAAAGAAATATGTTCGATCTTGTGATAACTGTTAGAGAATGGGTTAACCTAATCATAGAGATGAAATTCCATTAAACCCCCGGGTAATACTTGAACCATTTGAAAGATGGGCCTTAGATTTTATAGGACCCATTAATCCTCCATCCAACCAAAGAGTTTATATATTAGTCTGCACATATTACATGACTAAATGGGTGGAGGCCAAAGCACTTCTTAGAGCTAATGAAGAAGCTGTCCTAACTTTCCTATTTGAAGAAATATTTGTTAGATTTGGAGTCCCTAGAGAGCTAGTTACAGATGGAGGACCTCCTTTCAATTCTCATGGTTTCAAAGCCACCCTTCAGAAATATCATATTCATCATAGAATGACTACACCATACCACCCCCAAGCCAATGGGTAGGTGGAACGCACAAAAAAATAATAGAAGACATTATAACAAAAAAGTGAAGGATAATCAGAAGGATTGGTATCAAAGGCTCCCTGAAGCACCATGGGCTTACAGAACTACCTGGAGAAATAATACAGGATTCTCTCCCTACGAATTGGTTTATGGTAAAAGTGTTGTTTTTCCTGTGGAATTTGAAATTAAAACCTTAAGGACTGATTTAGCTATTAACCTTGATTTGACTGATGTACAGGCAGCTAGGTTGCAGCAGCGTCATGAATTGGATGAAAAAATATTAGATGCCATTCATCAGACAACTATGATCCAACAACAAAGAACAAGGTGGCATGATAAAATAATCAAGCACACCCAATTCCAAAAAGGTAATTGGGCTTTATTGTATGATTCTCGGTTTGAAAACTTTCAAGGGAAGCTACGTACAAGATGGCTGGGACCCTATGAAGTAGATGTTGCTTTTCCCAATGGAACAGTAAGGCTCTTAACAATTGATGACTCTAAAACACCACTATTAGTAAATGGTCATCGGCTTCGCTTGTACCATTGCCCTATTTCTAAAGAATATTTTAAGGCCACTTGCATGGCAGATGCACATTATCTCTTTCTAGGGGAGTCTTCTGCTCCTCACTGCATTTAATTGTTTTCTGCACTGTATTTTTAGTATTAGATTATATTTCTTAAACTAATAATCCCTGTCAAGGGTTGGCATGTTACAATTGATTATTTTGCAGATTCTTGATTAAGGAAGGGCTTACCAAGGAAGGACAATTTCACCACAAGAAGATCCAAGCTTCATTTTGAGAAGCTTTGCTTCCCTCACTTAAACTCACTTCCCCATCTCCCAGTAACATTTCATCATTCATTCCCTTAATTCCTTTTTCCCTTTTCATATCATTTTTCCTATTTTTCCCATTCTTCCCATTGCTGAAACACCATTCTTCAGCAAATATTTTCCCTATTTCCCATTGTTGAAACACCATTCTTTAGCAAATATTTTCCCTATTCTTCATTACTGAAATACCATTCCTCAGCAAATATTTTCCCCATTTTCCCACTGCTAAAACATCACTCAACAACACTTTCCCTATTTTTCCGTTGCTGAAACACCACTTTTTAGCAATATTTCATTCATTTTCCCGTTGCTAAAACACCATTTCTTTCTCCAAAAATATGACTATGCAACTTCTTCAGTCCTTCATTTTCACTTCTCTTATTCCTTGTGTTAATCCTGTCCATTCACTGCCTTTTTCTTATGATCAAGCAGACCTCTAATATGATCTCCCTCATGTTTCAAAACGTTTCTAAAGTTCTTCCATGACTATTTAGCCATTATAAACAAGCACTATATTTTCTAAACTACAAATCAAAGGTAAATATAAAGTATGTAAATTTTATGTAAATACAATTAGACTATGGTTTAAAGAGAAGATTTTGTTCATTATGACCACAATCTCCGCACATTTAAAGACATCATTTCACCGTAGTTGGGGGGGGGATATCGAAATTATATGCCATCATTTCACAGCATGCCAATCACCGTCATTTTTCCTACCTATTACTTTGCCTCTTCACCGTTACTCTATGTTTCCATTCGCAAAGTTTACTCTGTTAAAAGTCCGGCAACTTTGCTCTTGGCCTGTGCATTTTACCAAAGCTGGTTAACTATGGGGGGACCGGTTATTCAACATGAGCCTGGCTCTATAGCTCTGCTTGAATTGTTCCCAAACGCGTATCAGATTTTTTAGCAGGCAGGCTGGGTGGGGTATTTTGAGAGACTTCAAGAGTTCGATCCACAACAGGTCCTGTAATTTGCACAAAATCTTTAGGAAGACCATTCTACTGTCCAGGGAGTCCGAATTCCGGTTTCAAAGGGCGACATAGCATAAGTTTCAGGTCTGTCGGTCACTGGTATTCAATGGTTTAGTCAGAAGCACATCATTCTGAATGCACAATAGGACTTTCTTCTACCAGGAGAACACATCGAGCTTAAAGGTCAGGGTGTTGGACTTCACTCATTGCCTCCTCCTTGGCCGAAAGTTGCTGAATTCGTCAAACATTATCTCACTTGTGAAGGTCGCTATCAGGTAGTCTATCAGCACGAATTTGTCTTAATGAGTCATTTATGACACGGTAGACTAGTGAACATTCCTTACTATTTACTTGGATGCATTAGAAATATGTCATATTATTGTAGACGGGTAAAATTCCCACTTCTTTCCCTCACCCATCACTGCCTTGTTCAGATACTGATTCAGAGGGGTTTTGCTCAATAAAAACCTCCTCTAAACAACTTACCTTTACCTCCTAAGCAAGCTGCCGAAATTCCTCAAGAAGCTGCTGAAAATACCCAAGAAATCCCTGAAAGTTCCCACGAGCAGCAACCGGAGAATATCCCTGACCCTCCATCAATTCCATCCACAAAACCAGCTAATCCAGTTAACTTGTCTTCAAGTCCATCTCACCACTTAGCATAATCATTTGATCTTACCGTCCATATTCCCAGTGATGACTCTCAAGCCAATACACCACCATCTTCCTCTATTTGTAAAAGAAAAAGGCAAATCACAACCGCCTCTCTATAAAAAAGACAAACAAGGGACGCAACTAAAGTAGCTACCTCCTTTGATAGCCTTTCTCCTAGGGAAAAACCCTCTCATAAAAAGAAAAATCATACTACTGCTTTTTCTGCTTTCTTACCTAGGAGACGAATGAGGACGGCTATTGAATCATAAACCATTCCTATTACCCCTGATCCCGCAACCATTTTGTTAAAACTCCATTCATAACCACCCTTCCAAACCCCAGAATTATTACCTGTCTCACCCTGTGGCACTGAAACACAAGAACCAGATGCCCAGGGTAATATGACATCATTTTCTACAGAACAAGTAGTTGTCCCACAAGAACCAGCTACTTAGTCAGTAGCTACTCCACAAGAACCAGCTACTCAGTCAGCAGCTGAAACACAAGAACCAGCTGCTGATGTGAAAAAACTAGACATCCAAGATGCTACTCATTTAGTAGCTGCCACAAAGGAACCAGCTTTAGTTGTCACACAAGAACCAGCTACAGCTGAAACACAACAATCAACTCTAGAGAAAGCAACTGATACACAAGGCCCAGTCACCATGGCCTCCCTTTTACAGGAAAATGAGTTTTTAAAATCAGAATTAGAAGCTTATAATGAGAATTGGTAATGGCAAGGGAAGCCTTTGACAAGGAGCTAAATTTTTATACCTTGGCCCATACAGCATCCATGGCAGACAAACATACAAAAAATGATCCATATAAATAATATATGTACCACCAATGCGGAAACATCTATTAGCAAGCACGATATAAGATAGTTCAAGTTCCAATGCTGGGAGCATCTACATCTTCTGCAGTCAAAGAAGAATGCCCCGTTGTTACACAAGAACCAGTAGGGCCTTCAAAAATTTCAGAAAAAGAAGTCAAGGTACAAGTATCCTGCCCTACTGTAGCTGATTCTGCTACTCAGACTATACCTCAGCATACCACTTGCAATGCCAGAACACAAACTGAACCATGGAAAGAGATGGAAATAATGAACAAGTGGAGGAAACAGTATGCTATTTCCCAAGATAAGACTTTACAGCAGCACAAATTGGTTTGGCAGAATCATATATATTCTAATTGGGAGACCTGGGAGCAGACACTCCAATAATTTAGAGTTTACAAGAAAGATAATAAAGAACTAAAAGGCAAACTGCTCTTAATGTTTCAACTGGTACAAAAATTATTGGCCACTAGGAAACCATCTCTAAACTATTCTTTAATTCTCTCAGAACGCCTTGTTTATTTTCAGTTGAAAGCAGTCAAAGACGGAAGACCCCATGAGGTGCTTACAGCTGAACAGTTTGTGAAAACATTTGCAGAAGCTTCCACCAGTGATCAACACCTACTATGTGAGTTGCACCTTCACAATGAAGCTATCTTTGAAAACAGAAAGATTAATCTCAACCCTCTTGTTGGTGATATTCAGATCAGGGCATTTTGCCTCCTTCCTTGCTAATCAGATTACATGGAAGATTGCTTTTCTTGCAACTAGGCACAATGAAGACAATCGCCTTCTCTGGATAAGGCCAGAACCTCAGAACCCTACCATTTTTGTGGCAGAATATCATTAGTTTTTGCAGAAGCCAGGGATGATTGAACACATACAAAAATTGCAGGCTTCAGTACTCCATGATTGTCACCAATTCATCAGGGCCAAAGAAACTGCTGCTCTAAGAGCAAAAAATATGTTGTGGCAACAATCCTCTAAGGAGAGGTAGGAGTATAATCCTTTTATCCCTACTAACCTTGAAACTGCATTTTCTAGAGTACCCAATTACATTAGATGTGTTCAATGTGCTGAAAAGTGGATAGGGTACCACTTTCATTTTCCTATTTTATGGATGCCAGCAAAAGAATATCATGCCCATTATAGGTTGGCTAACAAGGATGAAGCAGCAGCATGGCAGAGATTTCAAAATGTGCAAGGATTCAGAGCTTTAATAGATAGCACCTTCCATAGCTATTGCCTAAGTAATTTGCATGCTAAAAGCCAGTATCCGGACTCAGACTCAGACTAAAGTTGCCTGAGGACATGCAACAATTTCAGTTGGGGGGGATGTTAGGACCCCATAATGTACCATTTTGACCATACATTTTGTTATCATTACATTCTTTTCCAATCCATATTTAAAGCTTACACTATTACTTTCATCCATTTTTCCAAAGGTATATAATATTCTTCTCTTTACTATATGTTTAACTTGTTTTACATTACTTTTGTATTTAATCATTAATCGAAGATATATAGTTTTTGAGACATTTTGAAGACCGCAGATAATCTATTATGGTTGTCTGAAGACCGCGTTGCTGAAATAGTCAACATGGTACGCAAATCCCGTTGCTGAAACAACCCGTGATTTGCGATTTTGAAGCAGCATTTCAAGCATGATGGCAACAAGAAAATACAAGTAAGGAAGATGTTACACGGGCCATTCTGAAGCTAGTACCATCGTAACCATTGTAATAGCATTTTGCTATGGAAGAACAGAAAGGTCCTATTTTAGTATAGAAGATCAGATTGGGTTAAAAATAGGATTTCTATAATGTAAATAAATTTTAATAGATGTCTCCTCTTTAAAAAGAGGAGACATCAGCATTAGAGGATAGTTAGAGACTACGGGGGGTTCATTTTGAACAGAAAAGGAACGTGACTCTTTTGTAATATGTTGCTTTCGACAGATGAATAAAAGTTTGTTCTAAGCATTTCATTCTAATTCCTTCTTCTGGGGAATCTTGTGAGAAGGAAAGGGCCTGTCTTCTTCACAAGATTAACCCATTTGTTCATGTAGCTTGTTAAGTGTTCTTTTCATTCATGCCTTGGTTAAACTCTGTTTACTAAAGTTATTTATGCAGTATCGGAATTCCGTTGTTTATTGTTGAAGCTCTGTTTCCATTACTTGTTGCATTGATTTCATACAGTTCATTCTTGAGGAGTTGTGGATTATTTTAATTAGAAATCTTGTTTATGGAATGAGTTTGTGGAAGCTTGGTAATCAGAAACAGGTGCTGAAGATTCCTACTTGGGGAATAGGGTCCTATTCTCTGTTATAGCATAAATGGTCTTCCTTTTTGCAGATTGATTTCCTTTTCCATATCATTTTCTTTTTAATGTAATCCAGGATTCTTTTAATGATTGTCTGCAATAGAAAGATTGTCTTTGCTGTAACTAAAGTAGACTTCAGTTTCGTTAAAATCAAGGTGTGATTAGTATAATTTTTACCTCAACATTTCATTGCTTTTGAGATTGAAGCATATACAGTGTGTGATTGCCTTTGAAATAAACAGACTTCCTTGGGTTGACAATTTATGTAGCACTTGAATTGTTTAAATTAATAAACAATTAAAGTGACCAACAGAAAGGTCTTGTATTTTTTAAACTAATATTTTGTTGATGAATGTAGGTACAACACCGGACGAGAAAGTTGTTGCTATAAAAGCAATCAATGACTATATTTGTGATCAAGAAGAAATTCTTGATTATTCTTCGCTTAAGAAAGCTGAGTGTTCAACACAATTGGAAATAGAAGCATCAAACAAAGAGGAATTACTTCGAGGAATTGGCGAAAGAAATTTTTATAAAGGCCGATGGAATCTGATTGACAGAGTGAGTGATGAGTTACCAAATAGAGTTGATACTTTAAAGGACCAGCGCAAAACAGAGTTTGGAATCCTGGAGGGAGCAAGTCATCAAGACTTGTGGCTGTCACATTATTACAGAAAAGTGACAGACATCATAGACATGAGTCTATGGAAACTTCTCTACATGGGGAGTCTAATGCAGGAGCATCCTGCTTGGGTTTTATTAAAATATTGCGTAATTAGGGGGGTGGTGATTTTTTAATTATTTTATAAATTATTGTGCTCATTTTAATAAATTAAGAGAGAAAATTGTAAGTGAGGAGTATTGTAAATATTCTTTTAATAAATTAAGGATATGAGTGGAGTTGAATTAGGTAGATAATCTAGGGATTAGGAATTCCTTAAACGGGACTTAGTTGAGTCTAAAAAAAGGATAAATCTAATTTAGATTTTAGTTGAGATTTGTGTGGAGGAAATTATGGATTGGAATAAATTCATTATTATGTATAAATATGAGGAGTGTGTGAGGATGGAAAAAAGTGAGGAATACAAAGAGAGAGAGAGAGACAGAAATGGTTTGAGAGCTTTTGTAAAAGGGCCGAGAGCCGAGAGGCCATCCATTGTAATATTCGGCCAAATGTTTTGTTTAATGAAATTTCATGTTGTATTTTACATAATCAGCTTAGTTATTGTTTGACTCTCTCTTTGTTGTATTTGGACTTGAATCTAAGTAGCTTTTTATGAGATTTTTGAGTTACGTTTTCACTAGAAGGGTGAAGAATTTTTTTGTATATGCTAGGATCTGTTTTATAGCAGAATCCTGGCATCAGTTTTCCTTTAATATTTTAATAATCCTTTGAATTTCTTCGAAATGATTCTTCATTGCTTGAACCTTGGATCCATTTAATGCAAAATCCTTCCCTTTAAAAGGTTACTAAACACACAGAACTTGGAATGAGGTCATTTTAGTTGAGTTATGATAGGTGGAATTGTGCCACCATTATGGTAGGTACAAACACTAAGACCATTTATTTTTCTTATCAGTTACAAAGCATAAAAGGTATGTTTTCAAACACTTATTCGCTATTTATGTTTGACCATATATTTGTGGATGATATGTTGAACTCATGTTAAGGTTTATTCCAGCTTGATTGCAAAATTCCTTCCAGAAATTTCCCTTAAATTTTACATCTCTATCACTAACAATGACTTTCGAGAGACCATGTAACTTGTATATTTTTTTACAAAAGACTTTTGAAATTTGCTTGGTTGAATTTGTTTTATTGACTACCATGAAATGTGCATATTTAGTGAGCCTATCCACCACAACAAATATCTTGTCTTTACCATCAGACATAGGTAACCCTTCGATGAAACCAAATGAGATTTCCTCCAATTTTTTATTTGGAGTATGTAAAGGATGTAGCAAACGAGGGGTTGGGACATTTCCACTTTTATTTCTTTGACATATGTCACATTCGGTGATGCACTTATGAATTTATTTACTCATTCCCTTCCAATATAACAATTGATGTGTGTCGTAGTATGTTTTGAAGAACCCAACATGTCAAGCTACATGGGAAATGTGTAATTATTTTAGAGCCTTAATTTTAAATTTGGATGTCTGACTTAAATAAATTCTATCTTTATACCACAATATGTTATTTTTCCATTCGAAATTGGGGTGTTGATTAATATTTTCAATTTTTGAACAAGAATATGGATCTTTGGCATATTCAATATGAATCTCATCTAGCCAATTTGGAATTACCACCAATGTGGCACATGTTGTGACATCTTCGTCTTTTCTTGAGAGAGCATCAGTGGCTACATTATCCTTTCCCTTTTTAAGTAAAATTTCCATGTCAAATGTGGAAAGTTTATCCATCCACTTTTGTTGTTATTTTGATAAGTTCTTTTGTTGCAACATAAATTGAAGACTATTGTGATTTGTACAAATTGAGAATTTTCTTCCTAATAGATATTGGCGCCACTTATTCAGTGAATGTATGATGGAAAGCATCTTGTTCTGGTAAGTAAATTGTTGAATTTCAAAAACCTTGGTGTCTAGGATATAATATTAAATCTCTGACACTACCAAACCAAGAATTTCAACAAAGCTACTTAGCACAACAAAACAATACAATGCAGTAAACCAATCACATGCACAATAAGAAAAATAACAACAATATGTGTAACCCAACTTTGTTATATTATCAACATATAATACAATAGTCTATGGCTCTTGTAAAAGGGATAATGGCCCTCAAATATCCACAAGTACAAGAATACAAGATATAATGACAATCTCGCTACAATCACAACATTTATGTCATATCTCGTCCTGTCGGTCCTTTACTTCTGATTTTCTCTCTAGCTGTCCCTTATTCCATCAAGTAACAACACAAAGAGACTCTAGGATGGATTTCACCTATCACTATTGAAATTCACTTATGCTACAATGAACACAGGCTGATCTAATTTGCTCCTCTAGGTTGGCCAATACCTAAGTTATCCAACTACCAATCTAGTAGCTTCTTTCATCCATCAAAGAGCTACACATTAGGCTCAACGCTTCACCCAATCACGCAACAATCCAAATTCCTTCTTGTTTAATTTTCTAGGGCTACTTTGGAAATCTACATGCTTCCCTCCATTAGTCCAAATATTCCCAATACCTCATTGTAGAATCTTCTCCTAGGTTAGGGCTTCTAACCACCAAGTCAAGCCCAACCACTTTGCTTGCACAGGCTGTCAACTGTCCACACTTGGACACCATCCAAATAGAAATCAAATGAACATAACCTCATCAAAAAATACATAAACTCATGGGTTGAACATTGTTGTAACTTTATGGTCTAGTTAGGGCACAATGGAATTCCACGTCAACCCTCCCAATTTGCCACCTAAGCTCCTCCATAGCTACGCCCTTCTATCCTTGATGAGTTGGTCCTATATGCTAGTTGTAGGGAAAGTTTCTAGCCATCTGTTCACAAATTTTTCCCTCTCCAAATAGTGGAACATAACTCGTCCCTCTGCTCAAATTTCTATACCAATCCACAACCTCAAACAAGGATCTGCCCACAACAAATTGACACAAAAATTAGCCCAGAAATATCACAGTTACTTGGCCTTGCCTCTTGCTTAGAATTCAAACCTACAAGGAGAATAATACCTCACAAATCATGCCCAAATTTTCCCTCAAGCCTGTGGTTTTCCTCCTTTATCAACTCGGCCTTGTCACAAATGTCAAATTCACCCAAACAGATACCCAAACAAATTCTTCCTTCTTCTCTTGAGTGCAACCTATTTCATAGAGTAATATTATGATTTGATGCACATTTGGACGAGTAAAATTACTCTCCATAACCTCCTATTTATACACTAAAGGATGGCTCCATAAATTCTACAAGACACGTGTCTTTTAGACATAATCATCTCAAGCCTACATGACTTGTATGTCCAAAAACCCATCATTTTATTTTAAAATAAATAACTCATTGTAGAAAAATCGGAATTTGAAGATTTTCATTATGTTGAATTCTCCTCAATGTCCTCAGTCATATCCATCTGTCACATGTCCAAAAAGCTCCATGGTTGTGGCCCAAACATCAATGGGTGCAAAACACCAACCTTGGGTTCCAAGCCCACAATGACCTATTGTGGTGCTCCAACCTCTAAACCCTGAACCTCAGGGCTTGGAGTACCTCCCAAGTTATCAAAAATCAAAATAGACTTCAATATTTCTCTTTTGTTGAGCTTTTGACTCTCGAAAGCTATGGGGATATTATCTTGCATTAATACTGCTCTAGTAATCCTGAATCCTGAAGCATCACATTCTACCACAAAGGGTTTAGAGAAGTCTGCGGTTGCTAGCACCAGAGTGTATGACATCACTTCTTTTAATTACTTAAAACATCCATTTTCCTTGTTATACCATTGAAAGACATTTTTATTTAACAGTTTTGTTAGGGGTGCAGTTAATTGTGCATAGGTTTTTATGAACCTCTTGTAATATCTTGTTAATCCAAGAAACCCTCATAGTTTTGATATATTTTTTGGTTTTGGCCATTCCTTGATTGCTTTAATATTATTGTATTCTACTATGACTTCTTCCTTGGATATGATGTGACCAAGGTATTCAAATTAATTTTTACCAAAAGTGCACTTTGATAGTTTGGCATAAAATTGGTTCTCTTCTAGTAAAGAAAGTACCTCTTCCAGATGATTGAGATGCTATTTCCAATTTTTTTATAGATAAGGATGTCATCAATGAAAACTAGTACAAACATTTGTAAGTATGGGAGAAATTTTTCATTCATTGTTGCTTGGAAAGTTTTTATTGCATTGGTTAACTCGAATGTCATTATTTTGAACTCATAATGTCCTTCTTGAGTTCTGAATGTAGTTTTCTGAATATCTTCCAACCTTACTAAAATATGGTAATAACTTGATCTTAGATGTAAATTTGATAAATATTATTCGCCATGGATCCCGTCTAACAATTCATCTATAAATGGTATTGGAAATTTCTTTTTAATAATATTTTTGTTCAATCTGTGGTAATCTACGCATAGTCTAAAATACCCATCCTTTTTTCGAACTAGTACTACTGGAGCAACATATGGGCTTCTAATATTTGTAATAACTCCACATTTTAATAAGTTTTTGATTAGCCTTTCTATTTATGTTTTGTGATGATGAGGATAATGATATGCTTTGACATTAACGGGTGTCGCATCAGGTTTAACTTAAATGATTTGTTCTATCTTCCTTTGTGGAGGTAATTTCGTAGGAAACTCTTGAAATACCTTGTTATATTTCTGGCTCAAGGTTGTAACCTCTAGTTGTTGTATTTTTGTTATATTTGTAGTCAATAACTCTAGCTGTTGACATTGAATGATGAATGTAGGAGCTCCTTTATGTTGAGATTCAACAAGAAGATCCTAGTGAAAATTAAGCACCTACACTAGGATGGAGCCTCAGGCTATTTTTAGGTGGAGGTCTATTTTTAGATGCATGAGAAAATTCTATTTATAGATGATGAGAGAATTATATTTATAGATGATGTTCTATTTATAGATGTATGTGCGAGTTCTATTTATAGATGCATGTTTTAGGATATTCCGACACATAGGAAATAGTTAAGAATAACTTAGTCTAGTGTAGAGTTAGGTAAAGTGTGTTTCTTTACCATGAAAATTTGTAACTTATAATCCGATGGTCACGATTTGTAGTGATCCGATGGTTATCTCTCACCTCTATATTAATGGCACTTGATCCGTGGCTTAACACCCGATTAGTCCATGGTCTCTATTTAAAGAGCATGGAGGGTCATTTTTCTGGTAACCGTTTATGAGAGAAACATATGTAACTTTTATTTTTATATTAATAAATTCCCTGAAGTGGCCACGTTGGATCAGGGCGTGGAATGTTTCCCTCTTTGAGGGTTTTAACCACGTGATTATACTGGTGTACTGATTTGTGATCTATTTTTGAGTGGTGATCTTTGGTTCTTAATCTACGGAACTTACCTTGTAAATTCCTACATCATGTCGACTATTATTATCCCTTAATAATAGTTGGACAATAAACAATAATCTATTCTCAATGAGCACTTGGAAATAGTTAACTGAAGTGGAAAATCAATTAGCTATAGGAAATTCGAGTTCAAAGGTTGGTTGGTGGGACATACAAGTGGACTTAGTTGTAATTGAGTGATTCGAAGTTGTAATAGAGTTGGATGTGTAGTTATGCGAGTTGTAAAGTAGTTTAATTGAGTTAAGTGAGTTAAACTCAATTGTGCTAGTTGTAACTGAAGATACACTAGTGAGAGATCATTGAATTAATTATTAATTAATTCAAAATCAGTGGTCTCACATGAAACTGAAGATTTACTACTATTAACTACATGCATGTCAGATCCAGTGGAGACCCAGTTGAGATGTAGGTGAAAGGGACAATTTGACTATCAATTGTGACATTAGTGGGTGCACTCATGCAACCACACACACTTTGGAGATGCCAATGAGGATTGCGCAGTAAAGGAAAGCATGATTCCATTCATTTAGGGATTTCTATTAGCTGGGATTGTGCAGTGGAGGCAGGGTGTCTAGGGGCAGTAAATTGGCACATGACTGTGCCAATTTTTGTATGACAGTGTGAGACAATTATATATTTTATTGAGAGCTCTTGGATTAGAGCCTTGTATGAGATTGTTTCATGATACATGATATATATGTAAGATATGATAGTGGGGTTTTTAGCTTTATTCTTTCCCAGTAAAACATCTGTGTTATGTGTGATTGATCTTTCTTCTTGATATTGCAATTGGCGATCGTGTTTTAAATTCTGCAAGATTTTTTTGTAGAAGTGATTTTGTATTTAATAGTGGCATATAATTTTTAGATCAGGAGAATCCAGGAAATACATAATTGTATTAAAATTTCTACATGGTATCAGAGCACAAAAGATTGCAATTTTGAAGTAGGAGCTGAGTTTGTTGGTGGAAAGAATTCAAATTTGCAGAAATATTTTCTTGGTGCTACCATTGAGTAAACATCGAAATGGATTTCAATGGCTTGCGGCTAGAGTATGCACTCGAGGGCAGCTCGAACTACATTTCCTGGAAGGGTAGGATGGAGGCATTTATCGAAGATAATGGCTTGAAGGAATTCATTAACAGTGATGTTCCTAAGCCCACTTCGACAAATATTGCATTACTTGATGCAAGGAAAAATAAAGTGGCAAAGGCGAGAAGGATTCTGTTGGAAGGTGTACGATACCACATTGTCTCAAGCTTTCATGGGAAAGCCACACCATATGCTATGTGGAAGGCATTGAGGTATCTTTTCCAAAGTAGAAACGACCATAGGAAATTGGCACTGAAAGATAAACTCAGGAAGATCAAGATGGAAAAGGGAGACAACATTCCAAAGTATCTCACAAAGTTTGTCCAATGTTGGGATGAACTGGGGAGTGTGGGAATCACTGTTGCTGATGATGATTTGGTGAGCTTGGCTCTCTTGGGACTTCATACGAGTTGGCACAGTTATGAAGACTCTATCAACGGACGGGAAAAACTACCGGATTGGGAACCACTGTGGTTAGATCTAGTGCAGGAGGAGTTCAGAAGGAACACTAGAGATGTCTCTTCATCAAAGCATGATGATGAAGAGAATTTTTCTTTGACTACCAAGGAAAGGAAGGGGAAGGGGAAGAAATTTCATTCAAAATCCGTTTCTAAAGGTAAGAAGCTATATTTTTCCAAGGTGAAGTGTTTTCACTATCACGAACATGGGCATCTCGCTACTAACTGTCCAGAGAAGAAGAAGAAAAAGAAGGTTTCTAGAGCTGCAGCTGGTGAGGCCCTTGCCTCGAAATTTGAACTTGAATTCTCCTTGATCGCATGCATGGTGGCAAGTGCATTGGGATCGGTGTGGTATTTGGATAGTGGCACTTCCTTCCACATGACGAGAGATAAGGAGCTTTTCAGTGACTTGGAGGAGAAAGATCTCCAAATGCATATAGATATGGGTGATGATGGATGATACAGTGTGACTGGCATTGGTACCATTACCTTTCAGAGGGATTCAGGTAAACCATTTCAATTGAAAGATGTTATGCATGTTCCAAGTCTGAAGAAAAACTTGGTCTCAGTCACAATGTTGGAGGACAGAGGCTATGATGTTGTTTTCAACGATGGAAAAGTTTTCATGCGACATAAAACAACGGGTCAAGTCAAGAGGATAGGGATTCGAGTTAAGAATCTCTACAAGCTAGAGGTAGATGGCTGCACTGCCATGATGAGAAAGGTAGAAAAAGTGGTGAGCTGAGATGAGGACAAATTATGGCACAAGCGATTGGGCCATATTCATCATGGAGCCTTGAAATTCATGCAGAAAATATATACTAGACTTACAATGGGAACACTTGTTCAGTTAGATCAATGCATGGGTTGCACCATGGGGAAGTATAAAAAGTCCACCTTTCATGAAAAGGAGAACCATGCTTCAGTGATTCCGGAGAGAGTTCACATAGACGTGTGTGGACCATTCTCGGTTGCTTCAATAGAAAAACATAAGTATTATGTTATTTTTGCTGATGAATTTTCTCGTAAATGCTGGATCTTCTTCATGCAGAAGAAGGATCAAACATTCTCAAATTTCCGTGAGTTTAAAGCATTGGTGGAGAAAGAGTCGGGGAAGCAAGTGAAGGCTCTGAGGAGGGATAATGGTGGAGAATTCATCTCTAACGAATTCAAAGACTTCTGCAACAAAGAAGGAATTCGAAGAGAAATCATAGCACCTCATAACACACATTAAAATGGGGTCACGAAGTGGAGGAATAGAACGATCGTGGGAAACACGAGTGATGTTGCATGATTAGGGTCTACCAATGCATTTGTGGGCAAAAGCATGCAACACTACAGTTTATGTGAAAAATTGTTGTCCTCATAGAGTACTTGGCATGAGTACACCTAAAGAAGCTTTCACTGGTAAGAAACTAGATGTTTCACACTTTAAGATTTTTGGCTCATCTGTTTATGTGCATGTGACCAAGAACGCCAGGAAGAAGCTGGAGCCGATTGCTGAAGTTAGGATATTTGTGGGGTACATAGAAACACCCCATCATTATCGTGTGTATTTTCGTAACAGTATGATGACTGTTATGTGACAGGATATAAAATTCGATGAGGGGAAATCCATGCGTTTGTTGCTTGAGAGGGAGCTAGACTTTGTGAAAATTCTCAACCAGTTGCAGTGATAGATTTATTTCTCCTACTTATTATTCCAATAAGTTATTATTTATAAATCTTCTGGAAAATATCGAAATAAATACTACTGCAACATTCAAAATTATATATGCAGAGAAATAAACAGTAGAGAACATAAGCACAAGAATAAATCACATGTACACAGTTATTTTTGAACAAATGTCCCCTAAAAAACCCAATGTGGGAAAACCAGTGTAGCAGATGAGGGTTTTATTATTTCTTTAGAAAATGATATCTTTATAGGGAAATATTCAGTAGATAAATTATGAACCGCCTAAGATTGAATGCCTAGCTTTCTCAGACAAATATCTGACACCCAGATCATCCCCTACAAGCCCCTGCATCAGTCTACGTGATTCTCTGTGCAGTCCCAGAGAAATATTGCGTGAATATGCGTGGGGTCTCTATGTTGTAGCCTCAAGCTACCTTCAGTGACACATTGCTGCTCTATAACCCTGATCTCAATCACCCCTAACCTCCTCCTGCTTCTACAACTTCTTGCCCTGTAACTTTCCCGCTGAAATTGAATTCTACATCAGAATGGATCTCCTTCGGGTAATGAGTCTGTGCCCGACTTATATTCCAAGTGACCCTCAAGCCTTCTTTTATAATCTCCCTGTTAGAGAACCAACGACCGAGATTAAAATATTAATCAATGGCTAAGATTAAATCTTGACTTGATACATGTTTTCTAGAAGATTCACACTTTGAATTATTAATTCCCTTTAATTATTTCCTTTTCCTAAGTTTGGACTTAGGGTCTTCATTAAAATAATTAATTATTTTAATAATTCTTAAACCAAGTGGAATTTCCACAAACTGTTTCTGGGTTCTTTGGAATGTTTTTGTCCAAGCCTCCCTACAAATTTTGAGACTTGGAACACTTCCAGATGCTACAAAAATCAATAAAATTGCATGCGGAGGAGGAATTGTTGGTTCCCAAAGATGAGTCTCTAGATGTGGATCAACCACAAGAGGAGGTTCATGGAGTGGAGGAGTCCACTCATGCAGAGCCAAACATCAGAATAGGCATAAGGCATACTACAGAAGCTGATAGGCCGAGAATTTATGTTGTGTAGAATGTAGGAGCCCTACTTCACAGCACAGACGAAGACAGTCTCCTGATCGATTTACTGGATACATGGCTCTCATGGGAAAATGTATTGTGACTGAGCCATATTCCTTTCAAGAAGCAGTGTAGGAGCCCACATGGGTAGATGCAATGGTGGAGGAGTATGACTCCATTGTCAGAAACAATGCTTGGGAAATTGTTCCAAGGCCGGTTGATAAATCAGTGGTATGTTCGAGAAGGATCTACAAGGTAAAGCAAGATGCTAATGGGAGTATTGAGAAATAAAAGGCCAAATTTGTGGCCTGGGGCTTCTCACAGATTGAGGGGATTGATTATGAAGAAACCTTTGCACCTGTCGCAAGCTATTCTTCCATAAGGACCATCCTTTATTTCTCAGTGCAGATGGGTGGGCGCATTCACCAGATGGATGTGAAGAATAATTTTCTCAATAGGATCATTGAGGAAGAGGTGTACATAGAGCAGCCTGAAGTATTTGAGATATTTAGTAGCGAGTCACATGTGTGCCGACTCAAAAGAGCACTGTATGGGCTGAAGCAAGCACCCCGTGCTTGGTACACTCGAATAGACAACTATTTCACCAGACTTGGCTTCATCAAAAGTGAGGCGGATGAAAACTATACCAAATTGTGGTGGAGGGTAAGCTTCTAATCATTTTTCTTTATTTTGATGATTTAATACTAACTGGTGATGAGCAACTGATACACTCATGCAAGAAGGACCTTGCAAAGGAGTTCAAGATGAAGGATATGGGCCTCCTTCATTATTTCCTTAGATTGGAAATATGGTAGGGAGATGGTGAAATTTTTGTGTCTCAAGGAAAGTATGCAAGGGAGATACTGGGTAAGTTTCACATGGAGGGATGCAAACCCATGGATACTCCTCTTCCAGGAAACTGGGGGAAAGAGGATGCTAAATCTGGAGAGGTAGTGGATGTTATTGTCTATCGCCAGTTAGTGGGTTTGCTAATGTATCTAGTGAACACAAGACCGGACGCTTGCTATGCGGTTAACCAGCTAAGTCAAGCGATGATCAAGCCTACCAAGCTCTTTTGGAAGGCGAGAAAGCATGTCTTGAGATACCTGAGGGGCACATCTGAGTATGGCTTATGGTATAGATAGAAGGATGAGGTGAAATTGCATGGCTTCATGAATGCATATTGGGTGGGTAGCCCAACGGATAGAAATAGCACATCAGGGGGGATCTTTAGTATCATATCTACAATTGTTTCTTGTTACAACAGGAAGTAGAGATTTTTTGCACTCAGTTCAGTGGAAGCAGAATACATGGCAGTGAGTCAAGTTGCATGTGAGGCTGTCTGGATGAGAAAGATCTTGGTTGTTTTGTTTGGTTCTCATTTAGATCCGAAAATGATTCATTGTGATAATCATAGTTGCATTAAACTCTCTATTAATCATGTGTTTGGTGATATATCTAAGCATATAGATATCCGATATCATACCAGAGATTGTGCAGCGGAAGATCATGTTGCTTCAATACATTCCTATGGAAGATCGGGATGTAGATATTCTGACAAAGGCGCTCACCAGGAGAAAAGTCGAATACCATAGAGACAGGATCGAGATGAAGGATAATCCATTTCTTGTTGAGAGGGAGTGTTGAGATTCAACAAGAAGATCCTAGTGAAAATTAAGCACCTACACTAGGATGGAGCCTTAGGTTATTTTTAGGTGGAGGTCTATTTTTAGATGCATGAGAAATTTCTATTTATAGATGATTTTCTATTTATATATGTATGTGCGAGTTCTATTTATAGATCGTATGTCTATTTATAGATGCATGCCGACTATTATTATCCCTTAATAATAGTTGGAAAATAAACAATAATCTATTCTCAATGAGCACTTGGAAATAGTTAACTGAAGTGGAAAATCAATTAGCTATAGGAAATTCGAGTTCAAAGGTTGGTTGGTGGGACATGCAAGTGGACTTAGTTGTAACCGAGTGATTCGAACTTGTAACAGAGTTGGATGTGTAGTTATGTGAGTTGTAAAGTAGTTTAACTCAGTTAAGTGAGTTAAACTGAGTTTTTCTAGTTGTAACTAAAGATACACTAGTGAGAGATCAGTGAATTAATTATTAATTAATTCACAATTAGTGGTCTCACATGCAACTGAAGATTTAATACTGTTAACTACATGCATATCAGATCAAGTGGAGACCCAGTTGGGATGTAGGTGAAAGGGACAGTTTGACTATCAGTTGTGACATTAGTGGGTGAACTCATGCAACCACACACACATTGGAAATGCCAATGAGGATTGTGCAGTAAAGGAAAGCAGGATTCCATTCATTCAAGGATTTCCATCAGTTGGGATTGCACAGTGGAGGCAGGCTATCTGGAGGTAGTAAATTGGCACATGAATTTGCCAATTTTTGTATGACAGTGTGAGGCGATTATATATTATACCCAGAGATCTTGGATTAGATATTTGTATGAGATTGTTTCATGATCCATGATATATACATAATATATAATATTGGGGTTTTTAGCTATATTCTTTCCCGGTAAAAAAATCTATGTTATGTGTGATTTATCTTTATTCTTGATATTGCAATTGGCAATCGTGTTTTAAATTCCGCAAGATTTTTTTGTAGAAGCGATTTTGTATTTAATAGTGGCATATAATTGTAGATCAGGAGAATCCAGAAAATACATAATTTTATTAAAATTTCTACACTTTACAGATGATTTCTGGTGATTTGCGGAATATGTTCCTAATGTTTGTAACCATTGTATTCCTAAGACAACATCTACACCTCCCAAGGATACGGTGTAGAAGTTCTATTCCATTTCGTAATATCTTAATTGCAATTTAACTTTTGTGGAATTTCCCAACTCCATCTATTCTCTTACCATCTACCACAATAACTCTAATATTTATTTCAGGGTATACAACTAAGTTTAGTCTCCTTGCTACATTAACATCAATGAAATTGTGGGTGCTTCCTGTGTCTGTTAATACAATGATGCTTTCTTTCCTTATATGCCCTTTTACCTTTAGGGTTTGTGGTTGTGCTATTCCTCTGATAGTGGGTAGGGAAATTATTGGCATAGATTCTTATTTTGGCTCTGTATTTGGAGCTTCATTTCCTTCGTTAGTATCTTCGTCTAAGTCACTACTTGAGTCCTCTTCTTGTTCTGCTTCACAATTGTAGAGTTTTTGTGTGTTTCATTTGTGTCCTAGTGAAAATTTGTGTCCACACTTCCAAAATTTGTCATCCTTCTTCTTTTTAGAGCTTGAATATTGATTACCTTCTTCTCGCAATTGAGGTGGTATATACTTGTTAGGCTTGTCCAACGTTTTCTTACTCGATCTCCCTTTTGAGTAATTGTTTTTTTTAACAAGTATATGCTAGCTTGTTGAATTTACTTTTTTATCCAATAAGATTTGTTGCATGTTTGGTATATTTGATAGTTTGTGGTTTCTACAATTTAAATTATGTACGAATATAGTATTTAATTCCACATCTATACATTTTAAGTAGTTGTTCATCAATAAATCCTCTATGTCGTGTATAAAATACTTCCCATTCATGGGTGTATTCGCTTATGGATCATTTTTTCTTGAGATGAACAAATTTGTTATAAAAATCATCTTCTTTGTCGTAGAACCTTTTCAGAAAGGCATCCACGAAATTCTTCCAATGTAAAGAACAGGTGTCACATTTGTTGGACCACCATAAGAACCAAGTAAATGCTTCTGCTTCCAAATTGTTGGATTCCATCTTGATTTTCTCACGTTCACCTAATGTTGGTTTTGCTTCAAAAATTGCTTCCATTTTATTAACCCAAACAATGGTACCTATATGGTATTTTCCATCATATTTTGGTAACTCCCTTTTAATTTGTTGATGGTCCTTTTCTAGAATTTTAGTGTAATATTGGCTACCTTAAAAACATATCTCAAGCAGGTCAGCAGGTTCATGCACATTCCTATTTTCCAGGTTGTATTTTGGTCCTTGAAATTTTTTTACTCTTAGGAAGGCCACCTTCTTTATTAATTAATTCATTTGTTATGGTCATCAAGTCTTTTGGTGGTTTCATCGAGTGTGTTCTCTCTTTGTAGTATCTTTTCCATCATCAAAGTTAACTTATTTTGGCCTTCATTAAATTATGTTTGCGCTTTTTCTAAATTACCAAGATGATATCATGCGCCATTGATTTCATATCTGCAATGGCTAATATCAGCTTGCGATTCTTCATTATTCGCCATTTTGTTTTTTGTTTTTATGCAAAACCCACAATTTTTTTTTAATTACATATATATATATATATATATATATATATATATATATATATATATATATATATATATATATATATATATATATATTTTTTTTTTTTTTCTACCTCTCTCTCTCTCTCTCAAAAAGTAAACCCAAGTCTTTCGGATATGGTCATCCATAAAAGTGAGGAAGTAACAACTTCCACCAATCGATTGTGTCCTCATAGGTCTACACAAGCCTGTATGCACCAACTAAAGTGGTTTCTTTGCTGTGTATGAAACTCCCTTCAGAAAACTTTCACGGTGTTGCTTTCCCAAGGTGTAACACTCACAAGTACTTGCGGGTTATTTGATGGGAGGTAATCCTCTGGCCATCTGTTTCTGCTGCAACAATCTTAAACCAAAAAAGTGGAAGTGTCCAAACCGAAATCACCATAACCAATAATCATTAGAAGATGCAACTGTAAAATAATTGACCTAATCATTGTAATTCATGATTAGAGGAAAGAGTATGTTCCTCGTCATCTGCACCTTTGCTATCAACTGCTTTCTTGGGGGCTTGTCATAAATAACACACTCTTGTCCCTGAAAGATAACTATGTATCCTTTATGTGTAAATAGAACAACACTTGTCAAAGTATGTTTGATATCAGGAACATAATATACCTCTGATATTGCCTTTAGCTCCCCCTGCTTGGTCATAATGTTGACCACTCCTTTTCCATCTACATCCACAGTCTTCATAGATTGATTCAAATTTGCAACGAAACCCTGGTTGCCTGTCATGTGGTTACTGAAACCACTGTCTAATATCCACACATTATCAGACGGTCCATGCATGTTATGGAAAGCTAGGAACATGGAGTTAGTATTCTCTGTACTAACATTAGCTCTCTAGTTTCCTTGATCAACTATCCTCTTCTTGTAATCAAAGGCATGCTGACAAAATTTATTGCAATAATAACATCTCACCTTTGATTATTGTTGAAACTTCAACTGATTTTACTTCCACTTTCATGCTCATGCTCTTCTCAGCCATCTCTCTGACCATCATATCTTCTGCCTCATCCTCTTCCTCTCGATATACCTCTGCCTTGACCTCTTGAAATAGAAACTTGACTTTTGAAAGCAGTTTCTAAAGTGGAATCCTTATTTTTGTATATTCTTGCCTCATGCGATAGAAATGATCCCATCAATTCATCAATTGTCAGTTTTTCCAAATCCTTGGCTTCTTCTATGGTTGCTACCACAACATCAAACTTGGTATACAAAGATCTAAGGACCTTCTCAATCAATGTTTGATATTTAATATATTCACCATAAATTATTAACTGATTTACAACAGACATGAACCGATTTATAAAATAATCGATGTCCTCTATGTCCTTCATCTGCAAACTTTCAAAATATCTCCTAGTATTATGCAATATAACTATATTTACTTTGGCCAAACCTTGATAGCTTGTCACCAAAGTTTCACATGCTTCCTTTACTGAAGACGTGATCGTAATATTCTAGAACACTACTCGGTCCACTCCCTCTTAGATAAGAAGCAACACTTGTGCATTATTCCTTTTGCATTTCTTCCATTACTCCTTCTCTGCATTAGTGAGAGCTCATTCTTCTGTTTCATTCTGAGGTTATACAAACCCAGACGTGCCATGATCCCAAACATCATGCACTTTTAACATGGTCTCTATATTAATGGCCCACACATCATAATCATTCCCTATGAAAGAAGAAATTTACGGTTGGAAACTACTTGTTGCCATATTTCTTCAAATTTTTGACTTCTCTTATGAAAACCTAAGTTTCCTTTTTTTTTAATATATTCTTTCCAAAGCTCAAAAAATAACCCTTATAATAAAACCCTAAGTTATGTGTGTGTATATATATATATATATATATATATATATATATATAACTTATTATATAAACTATATAATAAATTATTATATAATGAATTATTGTATAACTAATATATTGGCAAATAATATGATGGAAAGGATACAACGGAAGGAAACGAGATGATTGACTGATGTAAGACACAATAAATTCATCGGGGGAGACAGGTGGTTGTTTGGAAGACAGGTGGTGACTCAATAGAATCGAATGTTGGAGTGTCAGACGGTAAGGGAGATGACAGTAGGGAGATAGTGGAAGGAATGTGGTCAAAAGAGATGATGACTAGATAGTGGTCAGAAGAGACAACATCTAGAATAGAATATGGTGATAACATGCAACGAACAATTTACATCTTGAGGCCGTAACACGTGAGGTGCAGAGATGCGTACATGAAAATGGTATTTTAGGGACACGAAGGAAATAGGCATATGATGCAACGGGGTATACGTCAAAGGACGCAGCAGAAGGCACATTAGATGAATGGCAACGAAACAATTAAAAAATTTAGCGGTGTGGAATAGGGATATGAGAGAGTCTATGCAGAAGAGGTAAGAAATGTGAAGAACATAGGATTGAAGGAGAAATGGACCAACGCAGCGGGAGGAGCAGTTGAATCAATTAGTAGGTGAGAGGATCAGAGGCTCTAATATAACTGAAGTGAGCAGAAGCTTGATTATAGAAAAAAAATTGTGTGTGTAATAATACATATTTTATTAATTTATAATTAATAGTTAATTATAGTTATATATTTACCTTTTAAAATTATTTTATCAATATTTAATTAACATATTTTCTCATAAAAAATTTCTTAACTTTGAATATATTATAAATTGACTCCAAGCATTGCATTTTTAGTTGAGGAACATTGCATGGAGTTGAAAGGTTTTGTATGTGAGTTGTGAAACTATGCATGTTATCAAGGTTTGGTTGCATGTTAGTTGAGGAGTGTTGCATATAGCTAGGGATTCTTGCATTTATGTTAATACCATTGCATGGTGGAGAGAGGATTGGATTGCATCACCATAAACAAACACATATGAGGTTGTTCACAAAATATTTCACCCTTGCCTTAAAGGATGTGAACTTGGGATAGGGACACAATCCTGATATACAATGTGAGTATAATGATGCATATACTTTAGTGAAGTGTGTGATATTTATCCCTTAGGTATAGTAACTCTACCCATATTGATCTCTTGATTGGAAATAAGGGGTGCCTCTAGAAACAATAAAAACTAAAATTTCATTGATTTACTATATTTATGTACCATTGTTTCAAGAAATATTATGAGTTTTATGTTGATATTCCATGTTGTGTTCACCTCCAACCATTTTATTCCATGGTTCAACAATTAGTCTGTTAATCTCCTTCCACACATTCATCTTGAACATTAATGACATACCAAACCTGATGACTTAAGTACTAATAAAATGTTTCTAACTTGGGGTTGCATAAGTTTTCCTTTTGATCCTCCACATCTTCATTAGGGAATAATTGGGTGTATAGAATTGATATTGGTTTTAATACTAATTTCCCTCACTTGTGTCACTCAACGTACCCTGCTAGGGTTCTAACTTCTAAATTTTTTTTTTTTTTATTGTGAGTTTTCGATTGAGAAATAAATAGTCAATGATGTTGAAATAAGGATATAAGTTGCAATGATTTCATATCACACTTTAAAAGAGTGTTTTTTTATGATTAATTATGTACGCCCTTATGTTTAGATTACCATCAATGGATAATTGCAAGGGGAAATTTGAAAATGATTTTGATTTGTGGAATTTGGGTTTAATTGTAGGAATTGGTGCTTAAATTGTGGGCTCAAAATAATAGATCTAAGAAGTGATGGAGAAAGTAAATAGAGAGAAGTAGTTGTACAGGGAATTTTTGTGCATGGATTGGATATCATGTTTAATGCGTTTGGACTTAGTCTTGGATAGAGGTGATCGAGAAAAAAAATCTAATTATTGCAGTTGGCCACGTTCCACAAAGAAATTAATGGCATTTGGTTTAGGAATTCCACAAATTTGTGTCCTTTGCACATGAATTCAATCCTAATTTGCATACAAATTCCTCATTCATGAACATAGAATTACAACGTTTTAGCCATTTGGGTTTGATTTATACTCACACCAAATAAATGTTTTGATCAACACTTCATAACACTTTTCAACCTCTTTGAGCTAGAGTCAAGATTTAGTGAATTCATATTTCCTACTCAAATTTAGTGTAATCCAAGATATTTCTATTGTTCATAATGCATATTTTTAATATTTACAACATGAAAATAAGATATATTTGGTTTATGATATTGCTTGAAGTTGTTTCCTTTACAAGAGTTGTATATGATTTGGCATCCCCAACATACAAAGTTAGGTCATGAACTATTCATTTCTTTGGAATTATTTGTTTCAATGCCCCTAACATACAAAGTGAAACCATGAAAACTAAAAAGGAAAATTTAAGACAAATGAGTAGTTCATTGGTTGGTGTTGTGCACTAGTTCGTTTAGGGCATTAATATGTATCATGAGATATTTGAATTTAGAGAGGCTTCCTGCCAAAAAATTGTTAAATATCATGGTTGTTGAAGCCATATAATCATTACAAAAGTTCAAGCCATTTCAAATTTTCAAATAACCATATTATGGAACAACTTGTGCTTGGTTATAGGAGAGATGGTACATGTATAAGATGTATGTTATGTGGTGACTTTTTTCCAAGGAAAACTTTATGAGAGTCACTCCTATTTCGGAACATATTTAGATGGTGATTAACTACTTTCCATTCCAAATTAAATCAATCTAAATTTAATTTATTTTTACATTTATTTATTTATTTTCCAAGAAAAATAGAACTTTTTATATATAGTAAAAACGTTACATCTCAAATGTCTCATCATTCCTTTTGTTTTCTACGCCCAAAAGGGCATCAGGTCATTCTGTCCATTTGTAGACAAAAACGGGTAGTAACAACCCACCAAAGTGTCACAAGAATTTAGTTATGATGATCAAGCCAACCAAATTGAGAAAAATTATAAAAACAAGTGTATCAAAGACCTCCTTTCTGGAAAAACAACCTCGTTAATTTTATATTTATTAAATGCTAAGAAATAAATTCATATAAATATTTCTCAAATTTTGTAATTTAAATTAAAAATTTTTCCTTAAAAATAATCTCTTACTATTAAATGAAATTTAAAATTAAATTATTTAAGATTAAATTAAAAATAAAATAAAATAAGTTAATATAAAAAAACATAATATTATTAAAAATATTTTGAAAATATCTAGATTTAAAATATTAATATAAGAGATAAAAGTGATATTTTTAGTAAGTGAGTAATATATTTGAAAAATATCATAAAAAAACAACATAATATTTCACCAACAACTTAAAAAAAATATTACAAAGAATATACTTAAGTAAAGAATTAGAATTACAATATGTGGTTTGACCAACCATGAACTACTTCATGATAAGAGCAAAGGTAGTAGTGAGAGTTGCAAGTAATACATGAGTTTGACCTCATAATTAATTTTATAGCCATGTCTTCTAAAGGATTTGTATTATATGCAAAATGGTGAATTCCTATAAATGTGGTGAAATAACCAAATTATGAAAATACCAACTTTGTTAAGGTGCACGAAAATCATAGTTTAATTCCTTGCATATTATTGTGTTAGTACAAAGTTATTGTTTTCCATAGTACAACTTTGTACTATGACACTAGCTTTCAAATATTTACATTACTTTTACAAAGTTGTTGTTTTACTAATTTGATTAAAATAAATTATGAGAATAACAATTTTGTTAAAATAAAAGTACAATTATAGTGTATAGTTTAAGTCGTTGTATGTTGTTGTGTTAGTATAAAGTTAAAATAAATTTGTTATCAAAAAATATAATATTATTAAAAATCTTTTGGAAATATTTATATATTTAAAATCTTTAGTAATATAAAAGATAAAAGAGATATTTTTATAAAGTGAGTAATATATTAGAAAAAATATCATAGCAAAAACAGTGTAATGTTTATTGAACAACATTTTAAAATTTATTACAAAGGATGTATTTAAGTAAAAACTTAGAATTACAAGATACAATTTGGCCAACAATGAACTATTTCATGATATGAACATAGGTAGTAGTGAAAGATTTGCAAGTAATACATGAGTTTCAATTCATAATAATTTTATAGTCATATCTTCTAAAGGATTTGTGTTATATACAAAATGGTCAATTCATATGAATGTGGTGAAATAACCAAGTTATGAGAATACCAACTTTGTTAGAGTACAAGTAAAATTTATAGTTTAAGTCCTTACATATTATTGTATTAGTACAAAGTTATTGTTTTCCATAATACAACTATGTATTATAATAATAGCTTCCCAATATTTACACTATAATTTTAGTTGTACTTTCACAAAGTTGTTGTTCCCATAAGTTGCTTGAGAAACCAAATCATGAGAATAATAATTTTGTTAAAATACAAGTAAAATTATAGTTTATAATGTGAGTCCCTTGCATGTTGTTGTGTTAGTACAAAGTTGTTATTTTCCAAGTCCAATTTTGTACTATGACCATAGCTTCCAAATATTTATACTAAAATATAATTTGGCTTCACAACCCACTTTGTTATTTCAAGATGTTCATAGGAATTGACCACTTTGTATATAATGCAAATCCCTTAAAAAATTTATCCATGTAATTATGAGAAGAATATTTAAAATGTGTAAGCTATGATGTGAACCTCATTTATTGATTTCAACTCCTTCACTACTACACATGCTCATATCATGAAATAGATCATGGTTGGCCAAACCAAATATTATAATTTTAAGTTTTTATTGAAACATATCCACATTTTCATCACATTTTTTTTAAAAGTATTCAATGTACATTAAATTGTTTTTGTTATGATGTTTATTACAAATATATTATTCATTTTCGAGTCATATCATTGTTATAGCTCATGCTAATGAAGATTTTATTTATAGGAAACAACAAGTCAAGATATATAAGATCCTAATAAGCATCTCATCGCATCACATCACATTTGTACTCTACACTGGTTTGGATTTGACCATGGTGAGAACCAACCATTTAGATGACCTGATTCCATATGAAGAGCAGAGTTAGCTTTTGTAAGCTACTCTCCCAATATTTTCTACTTTATCTCTCTTCATTTCATTATAGGTTTTTAATATTAAATTAAGTTAAATTTAATATAGTTTAATTTTAAATATATTAAGTGATGAGAGATAATTTTTTTCATAATACACTTTTTTATTTAAATTACAAAATTTGAGAAAATGTTTATATGAATTTAATTCTTAATATTTAATAAAATTCAAAATTAAAATAAATTTGTGTTTTAGGGTAGCTCAATTGTCATGTAAATATTTTGTTAAAGGGAAAGGGCAATCATAAATTTTTAATTGGAAAAACAAAATTACTACATAACTTACATGTCATGCACGTATGTGTTATTTATTTCACCTATCACCATACACAAGTTGTTCTATAATGTACCTTTAATTGAACTTTTGAAATGATTTTCACTTTTCATAATGATTATATTATGGCTTCAACAACAATACTATTTAACAATTTGGCTTGAATTTTTTCAAATATAAATATTCAAATGCAATTTGAAATGGGACCAAAATTTAATTAAACTAAATTAAGAAAAGTTGGTTCCTTTATTATAAATGGGTATAATAAATATTGATTTAGATATCTTACTAAACACAACGATGCTCTAAATAAATTCACTCACAACATTGACCAATGAATTACTCATTTCTCTTGAATTCTGTTTTTGGCAATTATGGCCCGAATTTGCATGCCAAGGGTGCCAAAATAGAGAATTCAAGAGAAATGGGAAATTAATGGCTTAAATTTGTATGCTAGGGATGCCAAAGTAGATTCAACTTCTCTTTGCAATAGTGAAAACTTCAAAATATTTTGAAAAACAAGATATCTCAATACCATGCCAAAAATGATGAAACCGTGCATTATGAGAAATAGAAATATCTTGAATTACTCTAAATTTGAGTCAAAAAGTTGAATTCATTCAATATTGACACTAGCAAGCTCGAAGAGGTTGAAAAATGCCATGAAGTTTTGGTAGAATTCATAATTCTAGTTGTCTCTAGATTCATTCATTCCAAATCAAAACCAAAACAACTAAAACTTTGTAAGGTTGATCCCACGAGGGAGGAATTTGTATTCTAGGAGGCTTGAAGTCAAGTGCAAAGACAATATGTGGAATTCCCTATCTAAATGCCACTAATTTCTCTATGTAATTTGGTCAACTAAAATGATTTAATTTGATCATCATCACCTCTCTCCAAGACTAACTCCAAAAAACTTGAACATGATATCCAATTTGAACACAAAAATTCCCCCTGCGATTTCTTGTATCTATTTACCATCTCCATCACTTCTCATATCCCTTCTTTTGAACCCAAAAATTCAAGCATCAATCTACAATTATCTCAAAATTCCACAGACAAAGATCCTCTTCAATTTTTCCTCACAAGCATCCCTCGATTGTAATATGAACACAAGGAAATGTAGAAAGATTCATCAAAATTGATTTTGTCAAAGTCAGATGTGTTATCATTGAAAATTATATCCTTGTTTCAATACTATTAAAAATATATATCTTAATTTAAAACCCACAATAAAAACAAATTAGAATTTAGAACCCTCGAGAGGTGGTTCGAGTGAAATAAGCAAGGAAATGGAGTACAATAAACATCAATTCTAAGCACCAAGTTCTTCCCTAATGAAGAATTGGAGGAGCACGAATACAATCTATGTAGCCCCAACTTAGAAACATTTAATTAGAAGTTGAGTCATTGAGTTTCATATGCCATCAATGTTTAATATGAACATGTGGAAGGAGACTAGGAGACCAACTATTAACCCATGACATAAAATGGTTGTAAGTGGCCACAACATTGATATCAACATAGAACTCACAATTGAATGCATTATGTAAATATTTCTCACAATAAAAATGCATACAATACATTTAATCTCAATCAAATTGTTGTTTTTAAT
Source organism: Pinus albicaulis (assembly GCA_034641835.2). Classification (NCBI taxonomy): domain Eukaryota; kingdom Viridiplantae; phylum Streptophyta; class Pinopsida; order Pinales; family Pinaceae; genus Pinus; species Pinus albicaulis. The sequence continues at coordinate 506,386,123 of CM076569.1, forward strand.
GCTTATAAAGGTGTCCCCTATTTCCAATCAAGGGGTCAATATGGGTAGGGTTACTCTACTTGAGAGACAACATAACAAACTAGAGCATAGAATAGGTATCCTTATACTCACATTGGGGATGTGGATTGTGTCCCTATCCCAAGTTAACATCCACTAAGGCAAGGATGAAAATATTTGTGAACAACCTCATATGAGCTTGTTGAAAATGATGCATCTTAATCCCTCAGCTCCATGTAATGGTCCTAACATATATGTAACAATCCCTAGCTACATTATGTACTGAACTAACTTGCAACCCAACTTAATAACATGCATAGCGTCATAACTCACATACAAATCATTTTAACTCCATGCAATGTTCCTCAACTAATATCCAATACCTCCTTGTAAAAATGCAAGGTTTGGATTCAATTTATAATTATCTACAAAGTGAAGAAAATTAAAATAACAAGCAAAGTAAAGAAAATGGAAATGGAAAATATAAATTAAGAAGAAACAAACAATAACCTCAAAACCCTAAAATGTACCACACTTTTACTAAACATAATCATTTTAAGGATAAAAACAACCTAATCCCATGTTTCTCCATTATTTATTGTTTAGTTTCATTGAGTGAGCTTGGTTTTGGAGTAGAGAGGATTGAGGATTGTGCAAGAAAAGAGGTGCTAAGATTGAAGGTTTAAATTTCTTTATCTTGTTGATTATTTAATCATTACTCTCTATCAAAATATTTGCTTTAGTGGCCTTTTATTTGACACTTATGGCCATATATATTGAATGTGATATATATGCAATAATTTCATAGATACGTATCTTAATGCTTGGATTGGTATTGTTTATAATTTTATCCATATTTTAAGTTGGGAAGGAGAAGACATGAATAAGAAATATTTAGAAGAGAAGTCAACAAAAAGCATTGTTGTAAAATTGCCACAATATTTAGAGCATATTGGAATGCTTACTTCAAGGAAGTAATGGTGAAAACACACATTTAATTATGAGATGAGTAAGCAATCATCTAATGAGGTATTATAGATTATGAAGTTTTAATGTGCGAAATGCGGGATGTGGACATAGGTTTGAATGCACTTATTGATTTTGACTTTTGACCCTTGTAATATATGGTAATAAATGTGGTTTTTGTACTTAGAGATTGGGGTTGACTCAATATTTTTAACATAAGTTTAATATTTTAAATAAATAATTTTATAAAAAAATATAATTATATATATTTTATAAAATTAAATTTTATTAAAATTATGAATAATACCCCATAAAATTGTATAAACACTCATTTTTCTAGTGACGTTCACATACACTTGAGGATTTGTCCACGAAACCAGATAGCAAAATTTAGAAAAAAAATGTAACTTTTCTTAGAAAAGAAAAAGTTACCACAGGTGGATCATAAATACCAATGGACAATGGGGATCAAAAAGTGGACACCCCCCCCCCCTCCTTCTACATAATAAATGAGGTCAATCCCTTGTACGTTGATCAGACAGAAATGAGACAGGTTCATTGGATTCAAGCAACATAACTATTAATGGTCATATCAATATGTTTAGGACCAATGAAATTACCCTCGACCTTGTTCCCTGGAGATTTTGGATGGAACTCCTGGTAGAACCACCAACGTTAAGGTCCTGAGATGATGTGGTGTGTGGGCTAATTTTGTGGGACAAGTGTCGCATCGTGTGAATGTGTTGGCGAATGTGAAAACAGGGTGGCAAGCTCTAAAACGAGGAGTGTAACGCCACGTAGCCCGGAAGATCGTCCCTAGAAATTCAGCAGGGAGCATTGTTGAAAACTGTTGGGATTTAAATCTCGAGGTGGCGTGACCACGAAGGGCCCACACCTGCATCCATTTGAATCTGTGTGTGTGTGTGTGGACCATAGAAAGGGGATTAATACGTGGCCCTAGTATGAACAGGTCAGCAGTTGTGTGCAATTTCCATGTAGGTGGTGACATGGTGGATGAATGGGGTAGCCACATGTGGTCTGTGTGGCCATGTGGATAATTAAATGTAGTGGCACTGTTTAAAATTTTAGATTTAAACAACCATATATTTTGATTCATATCTCAGATCAGGGAAAACTCTATATCATTGAAATTTTCTTGATGAAACAGGCCCAATGGAATTATCCATTTTAATTTTTGAGGAAGTCAAAGAAAGGTAAAAAAATTTCGACCCCATTTCCATAGTTTGACCTTGTGGATTGGTTCAACATAGTATTTTTCTCCTTCTCACCTTATTGAGGATTGGCTTTAGTAGGGGGTGTTTTATAGAGTTGTATCAGAGCTTCCAAGTTCAATACTTTGACTAGAAGGGCAACATCACAAAACTAATAAGCAAGGGTTTGACACGGATTTTGGGAGATCAAGTGAGGCCTTAAGGCCTCATTTAAACCATTAAAAATATGGCTATTTGCGTATTGATTATTTGTGTTTCTTGGTATATATTATCGTGATATTTTCATGTGGCATAGTATGGATGATTTATATGGTTTACTAATGTTAATGCACCAATTGAGGTGTAGCGTTGCAACTAGTTACACACCAAAAGATTTCCATCAACAAGCCAAGGTGATGGTGTTTATTATGTAGTTGAAATTTTTTAAAATATAAAAATTATGTGTGTGTATGACAACACACAAAATACACTAAGGCTCAAATATATGAAGTTTAAGGACCACATGAACAATAAATAGTGGTACAAATTAGAAACAACATAGCAAGGAAGTAATAGTAAAATGTTGAATTATAGCTCTAAATAATCACAACATGGACATGAAGAGGAATTATTAGTTGGACACTAAGGAAGGGTAGACTCTCTTGATTGGATGGATACGTTGAGGAGGTTAAGAGTAGAAATAAGGAGTTCTAAAACTAAAAATGAGAGGCTTGTTAGAGCACAAAATAATCAAGTTTAAGTCAATGCAATCATACTCCAAATCTTATCAGACCTGTAGAGGTAGAGGTAGCATGAGTTTGGGACCATCCATAGAGGCATGCAAAGTCCATTGGGGTAGGAGGAAAATAACCAACAGGGAAAATGAAAGCAGATCTAGAAAGAGGCACCAGTTGTCCAGTAAAGACATTGTGAAAGGAGGCACTCAGTTGAGCACTACTAGAAAGAATTCAAGCACCCATGAGAAGCAGTATGAGGATACTCATAGAAGGCCACATCACTATCATTATCATCATCATAATCATCATCATGGGATAAGAAAGGAAAGAGAGTATAAACCAAAGGAGTTTAAAAAGGCTAAGACTCCTACCTTTGATGGAAAAATGAGGAGATTAGAGGATTCCAAAGCATGCCTGTTGGGAATGAAGAAATTTTTCCAAATCTACAATCATTCATAAAACATGAAAGAAAATGTAGCCACTTTTAGCCTAAGAAGCAAGACTGATTTATGGGGGGGAGATATGAAAATGTATAGGGAATAAGGAAAGAATAATGGTTTTAGGAGTATTAGGAGTAATTTAGAAGCAAATATCTATCTGAGAGATACTTTGATAACAAAGTGAAGGAGTTCTATGAGCACATATTGGGACAAATGACATATGATGGGTACACCATCAAATTCCTAGAGCTTCTAAGGTATGTTCCATACCTTAAGGAGGAGAAAACAAGATTGATAGGTATGTTATTTGACTGGCACAATATTTAAAGAATAGAATTGAATCTGATGAGCCCAAGACACTAGAGGATGCAATTTGAAAATTGAAGCATTTATATGAGCATTCTAGGTGTAGGCTTGAATATAAATTAGATATGAAATCAAAAGGAAATTCCAAGTTTAAAGGGAAAAGTAAAAAAATAACCAAGGGAGTTGGTGAAAATCAACAAAAGTACAACACTACCAACAAAGGTTATTCTACTCAATATGAATTCAAAGGGTCCATATAAATGCTACACTTGTGGAGGAAAACACCTAAGGAAATATTTCCCACAGCACAAGCATGTTGTCTTGAGAATGTACCATGCATGGGAGGAAAATATAGTCAAGGACATGGCTCAAAATGTGCCCAAAATTTAAGCAACAGTGGATAACCACCAAGTTGATCATCATGTAAAAATTATAGAAATTGAAGGTATGCTTCATGACCAAGGAATTTTGGTTTTGATTAACCCTAGTTCAAATTTTAGTTACATCAATCTCATTGTTGTTGAGAGATCCACACTAAAGAAGGAATCACATGATGAGTCTCGGCTAGTTCAACTGGCCATAAGGATGAAAACAAGGTTTGAATATTGGGTGAAGGCTTTCCCACTCAAATTAAATGAGATGTTGATAGCTACAAACCTCAATGTTCTACCATTGGGAGCATATAGTGTATTATTGGGCATGGATTTTTTATATGCACACTAAACCAAGGTTGATTGATTTGAGAAGGAAATAAAATGGATATATGAAGCTGGAAAACATAGAATATTGTGAGGAAAGAAAAAATCCACTTTGGTTAGATCAATTTCAGCTACGCAAGCCAAAATAAGTCGCAGAAAATGATTCCTTTTTTTCTTGTGAAAATATTCAGTTGTTTTGAAGTTAATCACATCACTAAGAATGATGACAATGATATCCTAAGGAAATACCCTATTTTACGACAATTTTTAGATGTATTCCTTGAAAAAATTCTTGATTTACCTCCTCATCGAGAAGTTGAATTTTCCATCGAAATAGTGCCAGGGGTAACTCCAACATTCAAAGCTTCGTATAGAATGAGCACTACAGAATTACTTGAGTTGAATTTATAGCTCAAGGAGATCTTGGGCAATGGATACATGAGGAAAATCATGTCCCTATGGGGAGAATTAGTTTAGTTGGTTAAGAAGAAGGATGGTGCACTTAGGTTTTACATTGATTGCCAGAAATTGAATAAAGTGACCATCAAGAATAGGTATCCATTTCCAGGAATCGATGATGTATTATATCAGCTAAGAGGAGGAACAATATTCTCTAAAATTGATTTGAGATCAGGTTTTCATCAGGTGCGTATAAAATAGGACATCCATAAAATAGCCTTCAGAATGAGGTGTGAGAATTATGGATTCATGTTAGTTCCATTTTGGCTTACCAATGCACCTGCAACGTTTATGTGCTTCGTAAACAATGTGTTGAATCCTTGTTTGGATAAGTTTTTCATAGTATTTGTTGATGAAATTTTGATCTATTCAAAGACCAAGGAGGAGCATGAAGATAATTTGGTTAAAATGCTACAATTTTTAAGAGAGCATAAAATTTATACAAAACTTAGTTAGTGCATTTTTTTTCAATCACATATTCATTACTTAGGACACATTGTATGAAGAGAGGGAGTATTTGATCCCTACAAGTTCAAGGCTATCATGGAATGGCCAACAACTAGAAATTTGTTTTAATTTAGATCCTTTATGGGACTAGAAAGCTATTACAGGAGGTTCATTAATAAATTCTCTAAGATTGGGCACCCAATTACCACATTGCAAAGAAAAGGGAATAAGTTTGAATGGACAGTTGATTACACTACAGGCTTTGACCAACTAAAGTAGTTGTCAACTAATGCATTAGTGTTAAGAATAACAGATCCTGAAAAGGATTGCATTGTGTGAACAGGTTCCTACAAGGAGGGACTTGGTGGAGTCTTATTGTAGGAAGGTCAAGTGGTTTTCTATGACTCTCGAAAATTAAATGAGAATGAAAAGAATTTTGTAACTCATGATTTGGAATTGATTTCCATCATTTGTGACCTAAAGATGTGGAGATATTACCTTCTTAGTAGAAACTTTATTCTAACAACTGATAATGGATGGTTGAAATACTTATTTGAAAAACCCAAGTTAAATGCAAGGTAAGCCAGATGGATGGCCATGCTTAGTGAATTTGACATTGAAATCAAATATATAAAAGGCAAGGAGAACTGAGTGATTGATGCACTTAGCGGGAGAGTGAAAATACAACATGTAGTACCCATACGTTCCTATAGAATTGATCTTGAAGAAAATATCAAAAACATTGAGCCGTAATATGAAAACTATAATCAATTAAACGGAAACTATAACAAGATTTTCAAGGAAATGAAGGTAAGGACTATTGCCTTATAGGAAACGGGTTGATTAATTCAGAAGCATAATATATTTTCCAAATAATAACAACCTGAAGAAACTCATATTAAATTATTTTCATTCCATGTCGTGTTTTGGCCACCAAAGTTACTAAATGACATTGAAAACCATCAACAAATTATATTTCTGGTCAGATTTAAAATGGGAGGTGGTTGATTTTATCTCTAAATGCATAGAGTCTAAACAAGTGAAGGTTGAGTGAAAGCACCCATCTAGATTGTTGTAGACTATTCTCGTTCTTAATGGAAGTGGGGAGTGATTTTGATGGACTTAATTATAGGGATTCTAAGAACTTCAAAACAACATGATGCAATTATGGTAGCAAGGTGGCTCACTTCATGGTTGTTAAATCTACAAATTTAGCTAGTGAGGTGGCTCAAGTTTTCATAAAGGAGATTGTGAGCCTGCATGGAGTTCCCAAGAAAATTATCTCATATAAAGATGCTAAATTCACTTCAAAACTTTGGAGAGAATATTTTGTAGGCTTGGGAACAGAGCTATCATTTAGCATCGCATACAATCCTCAAACCAATAGGAAAATGGAGAGAGCACACAAAATTATTGAAGACATGCTAAGAATGTATATAATGCACCAACCCAACAATCGGGAAGAGTACCTTCCACTTGTGGAATTTTCATAGAACAATGGGTATCAAGAATCTCTAAGAATGAGCCTATTTGAAGCTCTTTATGGGAGGATATGTAACACTCCTTTCAGCTAGAGCGATCTAGTGAATAGGGTCTCTATCAAGCCTGATATATGTTGGGTGTGTGTTATATTTTTTCCATGACTAGTCAGTGTGCAAACCAAAGGATGGGGGGTGGACCCAAAGTCGGTGGGTGGACCTACCCATGGTTTTTTGCATGGGTTTTGTACATGGCTTTGGGAATTATGGTTTTATGCCCATCGTATTTTGTAGATCCAGTAAAGGGAACTATGGTTATGTTCTAATCCAGGGTTAGTGGATTGGGGTTTATGAATGCTTCGACATGTATATATATATGTATTGTAACATTGAAAGAAAAATAATGAAAAATCAATTTGGTAGTCCCGGTTTTGGGATCCAGGGGAAAAGCTTTGTGTATATTTGTTTTATGTTCTCACCATTGTTTATTTTTTTGTTTTAAGAATTCATTTGCAGGTCATTTCTATACAGGGTTAAAACCTACATTTGATATCAGAGTTGTTTCAGCTTCAATGTGATTCATTTATTGTTGAAGGGCTTTGCTCAGGCTTGTGGTAGACCCTGTCATAGTGGCAGATCTACGGGATCGATTCTTGCAGTGAAAGAAGGTGGTGACAATGGAAAGATAGAGATCGAGAAATTAAATGGACAAATTTTTGAGTTTTGGAAGCTCAATATGGAGGATTTGTTGGTGGATAAATATTGGTTGATCGTGTTAGCTTCTAGTACTAAATCAATGTAAATGTCAACATAAGACTTGGCGAAGTTGGATCAGAAGGAAAAGAGAAAAATGTGGTTGTATATCTAAAATTCAGTATTGTTGAATGTATCATGGGAAGCTACAACAAAGGATCTGTGGGTCAAACTTGGGACTTTGTACCAATCTAAGTCTCTGGTGAACAAATTGTTCTTGCTGAAAAAGTTGTATAACCTTAGGATGAAGGATGAAGACTCAGTGACAGAGCATCGGAACGCCTTTAATAGTGTGGTAAGCCAGTTTTTATCTATTGATATACAAATTCTAGATGGAGATAAGTGCATCAGTTTGCTATGTTCTCTACTAGATTTGTGGGATAATCTGGTTGTTGCAATAGGTAGCAATAAAACTACCTTGAAGTTTGATGAAATAGTATCATCCTTTCTGTCTAAGGAGAGGAGATGAAAAAATATGGATAACCAAAATGGAGATGCCTTGTTTGTATGAGGACGGTCCTAGAACATAAACAGAAATAAGTCCTCGACTGGGAGATCTAAATCTCCAGGAAAACATGTAAAGGTGTATTGGAAATGCGGAAAGGAAGGCCACTACAAAAAGGATTTTAGATCTAAAAAACATCATATATTTTTCTTAACTATTGTGATTCTAAAATAAGGAAATAATATAACAGTAAATAGTTTTTAGCAAAATTGAGTAAATGGTAAAACAATTAAAGCTAAACAATGCCTGAACAATGTTTAAAACTAAAAATCATTGATAACAACAGCCCTTGGCAATAAAAAAACCTCTTAGATTACATTCCAAACAACTTTCTCAATGCAAGGATTTGTCATAGCTCCCATGTAAAATTAATATTTCTTACTATCAAATTTTATCTCATTCTTATTGACCATGGCCTCCTACAATAAGATGTTTATGATGGAATCCATTAACTATTAGTTATATAACTAAATTAAAATTTTCTTTAAAATATAAATATTTATATTATATATAAATAATTAGATATTTATTCAACTCTACCAAGAAACCATTAGGAATTGATAAATAATTTAGCATTTTCTCAGTCATTAGCTTTGTGCACCAAATAAAAAACCCTTCTTTCAATGCAAAACCTTTGAGAAACACTTAAATAAAAAAATATTATCTCTTATAATAGAAATTGAAAATATTTTTTTAAATTATATTTTTTTCGTGTATAATGTGCTTTGCTGATGTGTGCCATTTAGCATTGTTTGTGAGGATATTTTCCATTCTATCTTAGACACTACAATAGATGATCCACACTTCATAGATAATGGGACTAATATTCAATTTTTAACCATTATTCTCACCATGTGGGGTAACTAGTGCATTGCACCTAAAATTTTCTTCTCACCATGTAGAGTAACAAGTGTGTAGCAATTGAACTTTGGGACCATGAAATTTATGTTTGCGCAACCATGTGTTCTTTGTTATTTAATACACCATCTGGTACTTTTTTATTTAATACATCATCTGGTACTTTGTTATTTAATACACCATCTGGTACAAATACCCTCGAACAATGAAATTAATTTTTCGTTTGTTATTTTTGTGACATGGTTTACATTTTCTTTCATTGTTTCAATAAACCTAGTAAATTATAACTCAATACGATTTAAGTTACAAATTTTGAAACATTTAACAATCATTTTTTTGTGACCCTAATAAATTAAGGTAATATAAACTTTAAATTCCTTTTAATGATCATATTTTAAGATAGAATTTAAATTTATTAATATAAATTTATAGATAATAAGCCACTTCGAGGGGGAAACCTCCCTTTACATCACATAGATGAACAATTCTTGGATGATTCAAATGAAAATACCTCTTTGGTATATATAGGAGTCTAAAGGGTCAAAATATAATTAGGGCCTACATAAAAATAATAATGTTTGGGCACAACAATAATAATATGGATCTTCTATGGGGCACAACAATAACAATTTGAGAGCTACACTAGTATTATAGGGACCTAACATGCCGCTCTCCTTCAAAAAAGTGTTGTCCTCAATGCTTGAGTAGTTCTAGATTCTTTTGTATAAAATATTCATCCTCCCATGTGGAATCTTCAACATGTAAGTTCTTCCACTTAATTAGATACTTTGTAATTGATCAATTCATATCTATTGAATTCTTGTTTCCGTGATTTCTCCAGGCTCCAATATGATTTTTCCTTCCTTTTCAAGTGGTAATACAACTTGAACGAGGATATTTCCACCTATAACCTTCTTTAAGCATTAAAAATGGAAAACTAGGTGTACTCATGAAGATGTAGGGAGCTCCAATTTGTATGCCATAGAACCAATATTTTGCAACACCTTGTAAATTCCATAGCACTTGGGTGATATTTTATTTTCATTCTTATCTTGCTTGATGGACATTTGTTTGCATGGTTGTAGCCGAAAAAATACCCAATTGTCCCACATCAAAACTTCTTTCACTATGATGTTGATATGCTTATTTTTTCATTCAATTATGCACCAAAGTCAGTTTTTCCTTTAAAATTTGGATAACTTGTTGTTCATTCTCGATATGATCTTCCACTTATTTAACCTTAGAATTTTCTCTTAAATATGATGTCATGGATGGTGGATGATATCCATAGAGTGCCATAAATGGGGTCATTTTTTCTACGATATGAAAGGAATGTTATACCACCATTCTGCCAAAGGTAACCACTTGACCCATTGTGATTATTTATCAAATACAAAGCAACAAAGATATCCTTTCACACATGTGTTTAATATCGGAATGTTTCCATTGGGTTGAGGATGATAAGATGAGTTATGAGCTAATTGAGTACCAAGACAAGAAAATAATTATGTCCAAAAATTTCCAGTGAAAATGGGATCTCTCTCACTTACAATAATATTTTGGTTTCCATGTATCCTTTGAACTATTTCCACAAGTCTAGTAGCATCTCTATTGGTTTTCAAAGGATAATATAGTGCACAAAAGTGTGCATACTTAGTAAGTCTATAAAATACCACCATGATGACACTTTTCCTTCTGACTTGTATAAACCTATGATAAAATGGATTGAGACCTCCTCCCAACACTGGATTATAATGGCTAATGGTTGTAAAGTCCATGGGGTCCTAGTTTTTTTTTTTTTTTGGTCAATTTGGCAGTACCTTTCTATTTTCTATTTATCTTCGAAAAGGCAGGTTACATTAGATAGAGTTTTGGTGGCGTCAACCTGCCCGGAGGAAACCAGGTCTGTTGGCCACCTTAATGCATTAAAAGCCATCCAAAATTGATAGATTTTTGTTCTTCTGTTTGCCACACTTGCCAGTTCACTATTTAAAGCATTGACGATATAACAACATAAAACCAAAATTTTCAAAAAGACCATAAAACTAAACTTTAAAAATTTTCCATCCGAGGAATCAATTGGTGCTGGATCTCTTGCCATGGATCCTGGCATGTTAGCTTGTTGCATTTGATTCATCTGCTGCTGAAGATGTTTGAGTTGTTTCTCAATTCTTTCGATGCGATCCGTTGCCTAATACTGAGTTACTTTGATATGCTAGAGTTGGTTGTCAATATCTTGGAGTAGGTCCTTTACAGATGGTTCTTGAATCTGTTTCCCTGGGTGGAAACTTTGCATGGCTTTAGCAAGGATACACTTCATAATCCAATAGGTGTGAATTGTTTGATTGAACAAGAAAAGACATCCTCTAGTATTACCAGGATCCGTGATGAAATCCAGGATTTCCACCTCTGCTTCGTTGTCTTCTTTATTACTTAAGCTTTTTCTTTCCTAGTCTTGTATCTCCTTCCTGACCTGTGATGAGTTTCCAGCTGAATGAACTGATGAGAGATGTTCTAGGATCTCTTGCTTAGTTTTCCTTCCACGTTTTTTAATCTCGATTTCTTGTTTCACCATCTTTTGCTTCCATTTTTCTTGGTTTTTAGCTACTTTCTTCCTTGTCGGCCTCTTGACCATTATTATGTAATGACTAATTTGCTGAGTTAACTCTGAATAAGTATGTTGATATCTTGTATGAGGGATGATAAAACATTTAACAATTAATGTTTTTAAACTTTGCATTAAACCTTCCATAGTCTCCTAATGTTTTCCATGGTAGATATTATCACTGCCATTACTATTAAAAGAAGCTTGGTATGTTATTTTCCAAGACCTACGGTTAACAGCAGAAACCATGCCATGCAGTTGGGAAATGTTCCTTGTTTTCTGGCTAACTGAGTTATAAAGAATACTGTGATCGACTTTAGAAATCAACTTAGAGCTACTTTTATCCAGAGTACTTTGCCTCCTATTAGAATTATTCATATATAAGCTATGACTTCGAGAATTAACGAAATCCATAGTCTGCATTAAACCCTAGTTTCTATTAAGATGAACCTGATACCCTTTATAATCAGCATACGAAATCTTGACTCTGATTGGACTCCTATGCTCAAACTCAGGATTCCTACCAAGGGAATGAGGACAAATTCCAGCTCGACAAGAGTTGTTATAAATCAAAAGCTTCAAGCAATACAACAGTGGTCTAAGATTACAAGGATCCCTAAAGCAAGGTTCAATAGCTTGCGATTTAATTAACTGAGAGCCTAAAGTTACTGAGACTATTATTTTTTCAGAGTCAATCCTTTCCAGCCATGATAAATGAAAAACATGATTACTGATGAGGGTAATATGCATGATCACATACCATAGGAACAGAGCAAACATAGTATCCAACCTTCGAGCTCGAGTTGTGCTTTCCTCTCCTCGTCGCTGCAGGTCTTCCTTCTTGTCTAAAACGGATGTTTCCAAACTAAAATAACGAGTTTTTCTGCAATATAAGGTTTTCCTTTTCCCATTGTCGTCTGACAGCTCAGGCTATCCTCTTAATTCCATTATCATCCCAATGCCCTCCACACATCCCCACTTGCTTAAACCTGCAGGCTTGCAAATCATGATTTAATGCGCCGGGTTGTTATAATCATCAATGTACCTTGTCGCCACCTATCCATCGGGCTGGTCGGTGGCACGAAGTTCGCACCCCAATCGGGTCCTAGTTGTCTCCACTTTATTTTGTTGGAAAACCAAACATTTTACCACAAATTTCTAAAAATCATATTTAAGGCCATCTGAAAAATAAATAAATAAATAAATAAAAATAAAAAAATAGATGAATAAATAAATAAAATCCTTCTTATCCTTTTGGTAAGTTTAAAAAAATCATGACTACCCTACTATAGGAGAGGTGTGAAATTCCAAAAGAAAATTTTGTTTGATTTGAGAGTTGTTACATATATATAAGCTATCTTTGTACCATCGTGAATCGTTTTCCAGATAAAAGTATCAGATGCATTATGATCTTGCTACAACTTTTGAATGATTGTCCACACTTCTTCATCATTATTTAATTCATTCCTGACTTCATTTATCCAATTAGGTTGGATAATAGAAATGGAACTGAGAAATTCCTCCACATCATCATCCTTCTGGAAAGTGCATTTACAATAACGTTTTTCTTCCCTTTTTTGTAGATGATTTCAAATTCATGACCCAACATTCTTGTGACCCATTTTTGTTGCTCTTATGAAGATAATATTTGTTCCAAGAAGTATTAAATATTATAATGATTTTTTTTACCTTTATGTGTCTTCCCATTAGGTAAGGGCGTCATTTCTTCAAGGCATGTAGTATTTCCAACATTTCCTTCTCATAAATAAGTTTTTGTAAATACTTTCCCTGGATTGGATAACTTTCAAAATTAATGGGTCATCCTTCTTGCATTAAAATAGTGCCAATGCCATTTCCTGAGGCATCACATTCCACAATAAAGTTTTTTGTGAAGTTTATTGTATCTAAGACTCAAGATTAGCACATTGCCTCTTTAAGATGTTTGAAGGTTGTAGTTGCTTTTGGAGTCCAAAAAAATTCATCTTTCTTTATTAATGTTGTTATAGGTGTTGTTTTTTGTTTTTTTCCCATAATTCTTAACAAACTTGCGATAATACCCTATAAAATCGAGAAATTCTTGAATATTCCTTAAGGATGTGGGTATCTCAAATTCCTTGATGGATTTATTTTTGTTAGGGTCTACCTTAACACCCTCATGATATACAATATGACCCAAATATTCCACTTCGTGTGTCCCAAATAAGTGTTTGGAGGGTTTTTCATACAATTGTTTCTCCTCTAATATTTTGAGCACCCTGTCATCATGTTGAACATGATATTTCCAAGACTTGTCGTAGATTAGTATATCATCAAAAAATAATAACAAAAATTTCCTAAGGAAGGGTTTGCAAGTGGAATTCATCGAACCTTGAAATGTGGAAGGTGAATTAGTAATGCCAAAAGGAATTACCAAAAATTCATAATGATCTTCATGTATTTTGAATGTATTTTTGGTAATGTCTTCTATCTTCATCCTAAGTTTATGGTATCATGAATGAAGATCTAGCTTGGTGAAGTAAATTGCTCCATGTAGTTCATCCAAAAATTTATCAATGACAAGGATGGGAAATTTATCTTTAAAAGTGAGCCAGTTGAGTTCTCAATAATCTGTATACATATGTCATGATCCATCCTTCTTGTGCACCAGTATTACTGGAGAAGAGAAAGAACTTTGGCTAGGTTGAATTATACCTACCTCTAGAATTTATGCAACCATACATTCAATTTCACTCTTCTAGGCATAGATATATCTGTAAGGTTTGATGTTTGGAGGATCACTTCTTGAAATCAAGTGAATAGCATGATCATTATTATGAAGAGGTGGGAGACCTCTAAGAGTCTCAAATACCTTTGAATTGTTTTCAAGGACTCTTTGCAGATGTGGAGAAATGGATGCCTTAGATGTTTGAACATATAATGAGCATAATTATGAAATTACCCCTCATTGTTCCTTCTTCAAAATATTTTTCATGCCATTAGAGTTTATTATCTTCCCAGGTTTCCCTGTGATAACCCTTGATTCAATTTCCTTTCCTTCAAAGAAAAATTTCAAGAAAAGTTATTGAAAATTGAAATCTATTGTTCCCAAATATTGTAACCATTGGAGTCCTCATACAACATCAGAAACACCCATTCAAATGGAAAGCATTGGACTATTCAATATATATTCCCCCAAGGTTATATTTACATTATGGCACTTCCCTGAGAAATTTATAGTTCCTCCATTTGAAACCATCACTTGAAAATTTGGTGTTGGATATGGAAAGTAATTCAAATCATTTACTATCTTACAATGAATAAAATTATGGGTACTGACTAAATCAATTAGTACCATTAATTTTTTGTTCTTGATATATCCTTTTATTTTCAGAGTTTGAGGAGTGGTGATTCTTGGAAATGCATTATACGATATGGTCGGATTCATTTCTTCTTTTTCAACCCCTGTGGTTAGTTCCTGGTGTATATCTTATTATTTTGATGTTTATTGTTCCTTTTCTTACTCCTTTTCACAATCTATGTAAACTAATTTCTTCTCGACACACTTATGACCTTTAGTGTATTTTCTATCACAATTATAACAAATCCCTTTTGGTATTTTTTCCTCCAATAGTTGTGGTGTCAACCTTGTAAGTTGTGGGGGCTAGGAGTGGAAACACTTTCATATTTATAATTGTGAGTGATATACCTTTTTGTTACAATAATTTTTCCTTTAATTTTTCTTGCCTCTGAATGCATTATCTAATGAATTAGGTTCCCATAGGAAAAACTCATGTTGGATGTTATTATTTAAGGTCCCTATTAAGACATAAATCATATGCTCCTATGGAATATCAATTACCTTGAAATTAAATCTTTGGAAGTCCTCAATGTGCTCTCCCATTGAATCCTTTTGTTTAATATTTAGCAACTGGATAAAGAAGGTATTGCTCTTTGTATTCTCATAATGTGCTATCAATTTCTCCATAAAAATTTTCCAATGGAAAATTGATTTATGAGAATAAATCCATAAATACCACAAAAATTGATTGAGTTCTAAATCTAAATATGCAATGTGTAACTTTTATGTATCTTGCACATCATGTAGATCAAAGAATTGTGCAATCTATAGTATCCATGTTACCAGATCCTTGCCATCAAAATTCCTCATATCAACCTTTCGAATAATGGTTAGTTTTCAACCCAAAGTTAGAGTCTCTAAAATCATGATTCACATTCCTTTTGTTCTCATCATGAGTTTCATGAAATATCGAGTCACCATTAGGAAGCATTTATTGTAGCAACTTTGTCATACCTTCCTTCAAACTTTCCATTTAAGCTTTTAAACCATCCTTTGTACCTTCCATGTCCGATTTTAAACCTACCATGTCCCCTTTTATGTTTTCTTTCATCGCTTTCAGTTCATCTATGGTTTCTCTTTGTGAGAGAGAAATTTGTTGCATTTGGACTCATAATTTTGATATACTATGTTGCATTTCTCCCTCCTCTTCATGCATCATAGTAGATATTTCCGAGGGCTTAATGGGTGTAGCATTTTTTGGGGGAGGAATTTTGTAACCAATTAATGATATATATGCTTCATTATGCCCTTATAATAACTTCAAACTTCTTTTTCAAACAAAATATTTTAAAATACACACCTTCTAAGAGCTTGATTTTGAGCTTGTCAATATGGATGAACTTGAAACTGGTGTATATATATTATTTCGATCTCCTAAGATCTAAAATTACATCCTAAGGTAGCTGATCTCTATGTCTTCTTTCTAATTCCACATGTCAAACTGAGATTGGATTCTTTAAGGTAAAATTATTCCAAATCTCCCATGATGATATGTCATTGTTTCCACCTCCTTCCCTGAAACTCGTACATAAAAAATATAGTTTTTTCACTTTCAGTCATTTTATGGAATACAAATTTGATGCTAGAAGAGAGATTTATGACTATTTTCCACGGGACATCTGTTTGAGACTAAATTCTGGAGCATACAAAAACCCTAACTTCCTCGAACCATATCTCCGAAAATATAGTCAACCAAGGTCTGGAATTGTAACCAAATGTTCATCGTAATTTCATCTTTGTATCACCAAAAGTTCAACTTCTAAAACCTCACAGGAAAAAATAAATATTGCAAAGATTCCAAGATGACTTGTTTGAAGTAGCAAAAGTCTAATATCTAGAGCTATGTTACAAAATGTTACGTATCCAAATTAAACATAGCACAAAAACATAAGAAAATATAAATCAATGACTTAGTAATAAGTCACTTTGAGTGGGAAACCTTTTTTTACATCACATAAATGAACAATTCTTGGATTATTCAAATGACAAGACCTCCTTGGTATATGTAGACTCTAAAGGGTCAAAATATAATTAGGGTCTCCATAAAAATAATAATGTAAGTGCACAACATTAACAATATTGGGCTTTAATGGGACAAAACCATAACAATTTGGGAGCTACACTGGTATTATAGGGACCTAAAAATTTTAAATTTTAAAATGAAAGTTAAATTTATCAATATAAATATTATATTTAGATTAAATCAAATTCAAACAACTAATAAGTAAATTAAATAATAAATAAATCATATACGTAAAAACATTTATATTAAAATAAATTAGATTAATCAAATCATTTTTTTGTAATTAAATAATTTGTATATGCTAAAATGATATTTACATTAAGAGTAAATATTAAAATTTATAATGATATCGTTTTTAATGTTATCGATGCAAGACCAGTATAGATTTGAGTCCCTATAATATATGGAAATTATTTCTAATTTACAAATATAATTGAGACTAAAGAGCTTCAAGTTGTAAATATTATGTGATTTTAATCTAATGTAACAATGGAAATTATAGTTGAGATAGAATTTTATGTAATAAATAATATTTAATGTATCTTATTATGGAATAGATTTACACAAATAATGCATGTATGAGTAATATTGTTAAAAATATAGAATTTATAGGGGTGGTAGGAGTGGGAGGAGTGATCCTTAGCCTTGATGGAAAAAATGAGATTCAATACGATTGGGGATTGGGCTCTACTACCAAGAATCACGCTGAATTTTTGGCTCTTTGGAAAGGATTGGATCTTGCAATAGAAAGGATTTAAAATCTAATGGTATTTAGGGATTCTCAAATTGTATTTGGGAAAGCCTTGGAAGTCGAAAGGATCCCAAAATAGCAACCTTTCTCTTCTATTGCAAAGTAGGATCATCCAACTTCAAAAGTTTGACAAGATAAAACTCTTTCATGTTCTCTGGAATTTGAATTCGTCGGTAGATTCATTAGCCAAAAAAGGTACAAATCTGGATTAAGGGACATTGGAGTTGAAAATCGAATTTATTCAAATATCTATTTACCATGACCCTTATTATAATCATTGATAAAATAATGAAGGGTCACAATGGCCTCTCAGGCATAAGGAATTGTCAAGAAAGAAAAATTTAACAACATCAGTGATTGATTAACTTTCCATTTCACCATCCAAATATGGTTCCCATGGTCCGGTAACTAGAATTTACTCCTCCCACTTTCACAAATGGCATGGGATTTTAATTTTTCCATCGCATGGGTGTCTGGATCGCTCATTGAATCACCTTACGATTCAAGACTTTAAAATATCGAGGTTATTCACATTTAGTTTCCATTAATTTTGCACAAGGAAAACATTACTTCCATCCTTACTATGTATTAGTACACAAATTCAACAAGGAATTCACAACATGTTGGGTTCTGGAGATATAACGCTTCATTTAATTGTCTCAGAGATAATGTCCACTGGATGAGGAGGGAATGCCAGGCCTAATTTGAAGCTTCCCTTGGTCTTTAAATTGGAATGAAATCTCTCTTTATCCATGCCAATATTGACGATTCAATGAAGGTATAGTCTTAGTGTTATTCTTTGTGCATTGAGAAGAGAGGGTCAAGCATTACTAAGGAGTAGTCATCCCATGTAAAATAAAAGTACCTCTTCCCATGATTTTTTGCAACTGGATGTCAATGTATTTATGGAGTAGTAATGCCATGTTTTTCCTCCTGTGTATATTCAACTAGAAGATTGAGGCAAAAATTAGGACGGAATTATTTTGTTTGGGTACTCAACTAGCTCATAGCTCATCTTATCATCCTCAATCCAATGCACAAACTGAGATAGTGAAGAAATTTTTGGAAGGATATCTTCGATGTTTTGTATATGATAAAAAAACACAATGGGTCAAGTGGTTACCTCTGGCTGAATGGTGGTATAACACTTCCTTACATACTGCAGTAAAAATGACCCCATTTATGGCACTTTATGGATATCGTCCACCATCCATCACATCATCTTTAAGATAAAATTTTAAGTTTCAAGTAGTGATAGATCACATTGAGAATCACAAAGAAGTTCTCCAACTCTTAAAGGATGACCTACATTTGTCAAAAAATCGAATGAAACAACATGCAAATCAACATCGTAGTGAGAAAAGTTTCGATGTAGGAGACTAGTATTTTTATGACTATAACCATACAAAAAAATGTCCCTCAAGCAAGTGAAGAAGGATAATAAATTATCGCCAAAGTGTTATGGTCATTAAAAGGTGTTGCAAAATATTGGTACTATGGCATACAAATTGGAGCTTCCTGCTTCTTCCCGAGTGCACCCATTTTTCCATGTTTCATGCTTAAAGAAGGTTATAGGTGACAAAATTCCAATTCAAACAATATTGTAAAAACTTGATGAGGAAGGAAAAATCATATTAGAACCTGAAGCAGTTACAGAAACAAGAACTCGAAACCTACGAAATTGATCAATTTCAGAGTATCTCATCAAGTGGAAGAACTTACCCACTGAAGATTCCACATGGGAGGATGAGAATTTTATACAAAATCATCCATAACTTCTCAAGCATTGAGGAAAACACTTTATTGAAGGAGAGGGGCATGTTAGGTCCCTATATTACTATTGTAGTCCCTTATTGTTGTTATTATAGCCCCCTTATTGTTATTGTTGTACCCCTGTAGTCCCCATATTGTTATTATTGTGCCCTTACATTATTATTATTAGGTCAGATAGGATTATATTGTGACCCCATGGAATCATATATATATATATATATATATATATATAGGAGGTTTTTTCATTTGTATCATCCAAGAATTGTTCATTTATGTAATGTAAAGGAGGTTTCCCCTCGAAGAGGCTGATTTCTAAGTCGTTGATCTCTCTTTTCTTCTATTTTGTGAGTCGGTTTCATAAAACTCAATGAAAGAGCATATGAATGCCTTTAATACTATGGTAATTCAGTTGTTATCTGTTGATATGAAAATTCCAGATGGAGATAAGTACATCAGTTTTATAAGTTCTCTACAAGATTTGTGGGATAGTCTGGTTGTTGCAACAGGTAGAAATACAACTACCTTGAAGTTTGATGAAATAGTCTCAGCCTTGTCGTCAAAGAATATGAGACGAACAAATATGGAGAGCCAAAATGGATATTCCTTGTCTGTACGAGGATGGTCCCAGAAAAAAACCAAAAATATGTCCTTGAGTGGGAGATTTAAATCTACAGGAAAATTTTTAAAGGTGTGCTAGAAATGTGGAAAGGAAGGGCAATACAAAAATGATTGTAGATATAAACAACATCATATATAGATAACTATTGTGAGCGTAAAATAAGGAAATAATATAACAGTAAATATTTTTTAACAAAATTGAGGAAATCTTGAAACAATTAAAGCTAAAAAGTGCATGAACAACATTTAAAACTAAAAATAATTGATAGCAATAGCTCTTGGAAATAAAAAAAACCTCTTATATTACGTTCCAAACAAATTTCTCAATGCAAGGAGTTGTCATAGCTCCCTTGTACAATTAATCTTTCTTGCTATCAAATTTTATTCAATTCTTATTGACCATGGCCTACTACAATAATATATATATATATATATATATATGATGGCATCCATTAACTATTAGTTATATAGCTAAAATAAATTTTTCTTTATAATATAAATATTTATATTATATATACATAATTAGAGCTTTATTCAACTCTACTAAGAAAAAATTAGGAACCGGTAAACATTTCAACATTTTCTTAGTCATTAGCTTTGTGCACCAAATAAAAAACCATTGTTTCAATGAAAAACGCTTGAGCAATACTAAAATAACAAAATATTATCTCTTATAATAGAAATTGAAAATATTTTTTTAATTATATTATTTTCCATGTATAATGTGCTTTGTTGGCGTGTGCCATTTAGCATTGTCTGTGTGGATATTTTCCCTTCTATCTTAGACAATTCAACAGATGATCCACACTTCATAGATAATGGGACTGATATTCAATTTTTTACCATTCTTCTCACCATGTGGAGTAAACAGTGCATAGCATCTTAACTTTCTTCTCATCATGTGGAGTAACAAGTGTGTAGCAATTAAACTTTGGGACCGTGAACTTTATGTTTGCGCCACCATATGTTCCTTTTTATTTAATACATGGTCTGGTACAATAGATCTTGAACAATGAAATTAATTTTATGTTTGTTTGTTTCTATGATATGGTTTAAATTTTCTTTCATTGTTTCGATAAACCTAGTAAATTATAACTCAATACGATTTAAGTTACAATTTTTGAAAAAATTAACAATCATTTTTTGCGACCCTAATTAATTAACGTAATCTAAAATTTAAATTCCTTTTAATGATCACATTTTAAGATATAATTTAAATTTATTAATATAATTTTTTTTTAATGTATCTAGATAAAAAATAACACAGAAACATAACAAAATATAGATCAATGACTAGATAATAAGCCACTTTGAGGGGGAAACCTCCATTTACATCACATAAATGAACAATTCTTGGATGATTCAAATTACAATATCTCTTTGGTATATACAAGAGCCTAAAGGGTCAAAATATAATTAGGACCTACATGACAATAATAATGTAAGGGAACAAAAATAACAATAGGGGCTTCTATGGGCCACAACAATAACAATTTGAGAGCTACACTAGTATTATAGGGACCTAACATGCCCCTCTCCTTCAAAAAAGTGTTATCCTCAATGCTTAAGTAGTTCTAGATGCTTTTTTTATAAAATATTTATCCTCCCATGTGGAATCTTCAGCAGGTAAGTTCTTCCACTTAATCAGATACTTTGTAATTGATCAATCCATAGCTGTCGAATTATTGTTTATGTGATTTACTTAAGATACAATATGATTTTTCCTTCTTCGTCAAGTTTTAATAATACAACTTGAACTAGGATCTTGCCACCTGTAACCTTCTTGAAGCGTGAAAAATGGAAAACTAGCTGTACTCATGAAGATGCAGGGAGCTCCAATTTGTATGCCATAGTACCAATATTTTGCAACACCTTGTAAGGGCCATAGCACTTGGGTGATAATTTATTTTCCTTCTTATATTTCTTGATGGACATTTGTTTGTATGGTTGTAGTCGTAAAAATACCCAATTTTCCCATGTCAAAACTTCTTTCACTATGATGTTGATATGATTATTGTTTCATTTTATTTTGCACCAAATTCAGGTTATCCTTTAAAAGTTGGAGAAATTGTTTTTGATGATCGATCTGATCTTCCACTCCTTTAACCTTAGAATTTTCTCTGAAATATGATGTCATGGATTGTGGATGATATCCATAAAGTTCCATAAATGGGGTCATTTTTGCTACAGTGTGAAAGGAAGTGCTACACCACCATTATGCCAAAGGTAGTCACTTTACCCATTATGATTGTTTATCAAATACAAAGCAACAAAGATATCCTTCGAACATTTGTTCACTATCACAATTTTTCCATCAGATTTAGGATGATAAGATGAGTTTTGAGCTAATTGAGTACCAAGACAAGAAAATAATTATGTCCAAAAATTTCTAATGAAAATGGTATCTCTCTAACTTACAATAATCTTTGGGTTTTCATGTATCTTTTGATCTATTTCCACAAGTGTAGTGGTGACTCTATTGATTTTCAAAGGATGAGATAGTGCACAAAAGTGTGCATACTTAGTAATTCTATCAACTACCACCATGATGACACACTTTCCTTCTAACTTGGATAAAACCATGATAAAATCCATTTAGACCTCCTTCCAATGTTGAATTGGAATGGATAATGTTTGTAAAAGCCATGGAATCCTAATTGTCTCCACTTTATTTTGTTGGAAAACCAAACATTCTTCCACAAAATTCTAAATATCATATTTAAGGCCACCCAAAAAAAAATTCCTTCTTATCCTTGTGGTAAGTTTTTAAAAATCATGACTTCCCTACTATAGGAGAGGCTTGCAATTCCAAAATAATATTTTGTTTGATTTGGGAGTTGTTACATAGATATAAGCGATATTTGTACCACAGTGGATCATTTTCCAGAAAAATGTATCAGATGCATTAGGATCTTACTACAAATTTTGAATGATTGTCCACTCTTCTTTGTCATTCTTCAATTCATTACTCACTTCAGTTATCCAATTAGGTTGGATAATAGAAATGTCACAGAGAAATTCCTCCACATCATCATCCCTTCTAGAAAGTGCATTTACAACAACATTTTGCTTCCCTTTTTTGTAGATGATTTCAAGTTCATGACCCAACGTTTTAGTGACCCTTTTTTGTTTCTCTTCTACATATAATAATTTTTCCAGGAAGTATTAAATACTATAATGATTTTTTTTTACCTTGAAGTGTATTCCCATTAGGTAAGGGTGCCATTTCTTTAGGGCATGTAGTATTTTCAACATTTCCTTCTCATAAATAGGTTTATGTAAATACTTTCCTTGGATTGGATGAATTTCAAAAGCAACGAGTCATCCTTCTTGCATTAAAATAGCACCAATTCCATTTCCTAGGCCATCACATTCCAAAATAAAGGTTTTTGTGAAGTCTAGTGTATCTAAGGTTGGAGCTCAACACATTGCCTCTTTAAGGTGTTCGAAGGTTGTAGTTGCTTTTCGAGCCAAAAAAATGCATCTTTATTTAGTAATATTGTTATAGGTGTTTCTATTTTCCCATAATTCTTAACAAAATTGCGATAATACCTTGTCAACCTGATAAATCCTTTAATATTCCTTAAGGATGTGGGGATTTCCAATTCCTTTATGGTTTTAATTTTGTTAGGGTCTAACTTAATACCCTCGTGAGATATAATATGACCCAAATATTCCACTTGTACCCCAAAGAAACATGTGGAGGGTTTTGCATACGATTGTTTCTCCTCCAATAGTTTGATCACCCTATGAACATGTTGAACATGATCTTTCCAAGACTTTTCGTAGACTAGTATGTCATCAAAAAGTACTAACACAAATTTCCTAAGGAAGAGTTTGAAAGTGGAATTCATCAAACCTTGAAATGTGGAAGGTGCATTAGTAATGCCAAAAGGCATGACCAAAAATTCATAATGACCTTCATGGGTTTTTAATGTTGTTTTGGGAATGTCTTCTATATTCATTCTAATTTTATGGTATCCTGAATGAAGATCTAGCTTGGTGAAGTAAATTTTTCCATGTAGTTCATCCAACAATTCATCAGTGACAAGAATGGGAAATTTTTCTTTAAAAGTGAGTTTGTTGAGCTCTCCGTAATATGGACACATATGTCATGATCCATCCTTCTTGTGCACCAATATTAATGGAGAATAGAAATAACTTTGGCTAGGTTCAATTATACCTTCCTCTAGAATTTATGCAACTATACATTCAATTTTACTCTTCTAGGCATAGGGATATCTGTAAGGTTTGATGTTTGGAGGAACACTTCTTGGAATGAAGTGAATAGCATGATCATGATTCTAAATAGGTGGGATACCTTTGGGAGTCTCAAATACCTTGGAATGATTGTCAAGGACTCTTTAGAGATGTGGATACATGGATGACTTAGATGTTTGAATATATAGTGAGCATAATTGTGAAATTACCCCTTGATGCCTTGATTCAATTTGCTTTCCTTCAAAGAAAAATTTCAAGAAAAGTTCTTGAAAATTCAAAGCTATCATTCCCAAATATTGTAACCATTGGACTCCTAATACAACATCAACAACACCCATTCAAATGGAAAGCATTGGACTATTCAATATATATTCCCCCATGGTTAGATTGAAATTATAGATCTTCCTTAAGAAATTTATAGTTCCTCCATTTGCATCCATCACTTGACAATTTGGTGCTCGATATAGAAATTAGTTCAAATAAATTATTATCTTACAATGAATAAAATTATGGGTGCTAACCAAATCAATTATTGCCATTACCTTTTTTTTCTTGATATATCCTTCTATATTAAGAGTTTGAGGAGTGGTGATTCCTGGAAATGCATTACACGATATGGTCGGATTCATTTCTTATTTTCAACCCATGTGGTTGGTTCCTGGTGTAAATCTTCTTCTTTTAATGCATCTTGTTCATTTTCTTCTCCTCTTCACAATCTATGTAAAATAATTTCTTCTCAACACACTTATGACCTTTAGTGTATTTTCTATCACAACTGTAAGAAATCCATTTTTCTCTTTTTTCCTTTAGTTGTTGTGGTGTCAACCTTGTAGGTTTTGGGGGATAGGAGTGGAAACACTTTCATCTTTATAATTGTGGGTGGTATATTTCTTTGTTACAATGTTTTTTCCTTTAACTTTTCTTGCCACTCTGAATGCATTCTGTAATGAATTAGGTTCCCATAGGGAAACCTCATGTTAAATGTTATCCTTTAAGGTTTTTATTAAGACATAAATAATATGCACCTCTGGAATATCAGTTACCTTGAAATTTAGTCTTTGGAAGTCCTCAATATGCTCTCCCATCAAACCCTTTTGTTTGAGATTTATCAATTGGCTAAAGAAGGTATTTATCTTTATATCCTCATAACGTGCTATGAATTCCTCCATAAAAATTATCCAATAGAAAATTAATTTATGAGAATAAAGCCATCAATGCCACACAAATTGATTGGGTTCTAAATCTAACAATGCAATGCATAAATTTTGTGTGTTTCACATCATGTGTATCAAAGAATTGCTCAATCTATAGTATCCATGTTACTAGATCCTTTCCATCAAACTTCCTTATACCAATATTTGGAATAGTGGATACTTTTCAACCCAAATTTAGAGTCTATAAAATCATGATTCACATTATTTTTGTTCTCATGATGAGTTTCATTCAATACCTTATCACTGCTAATTTTGGCAACTAGAGTCAAATTCCACTTCGTAAAGCTCATATGGTTGTTATTGTATTTGCATTAGATTCCTCTTTTCGAGGGGACCAAAATCGACCTATAGATCACCCCAATCGGTTAATAAGAAGTAAAATTATGAATTATTTTATTTATTAATGAAATGGAATGGGTTGGCCTCAACACATGTGGATTTAATCAAAGCCCCAAGCGGTCCCTCACAAAAGCTATAAACAGAAGTGACCTCAAACTCATTCTCACACATTCGCTCATGAGATTTTCTTCTTGCACTCTTTGTATTGGATCATCTTTTATATTTTGGTTTGCAGTTTTGACGGAAGAATCTCACGCAGGGTACAGAATCACAGGCGAGAGGCTCGCTTTGAACTAGGGCTTCAGGGCCATAGTCGGAGGCACAAAACTAGTGAAATTGGGTCAGAGTCGTGGCCACAACATGGCAAGGTAGTGACCAAGCTTCCATAGCAGTAGGAAAATCTTTTCAAGGTCGTGGCCAGGGTTCTAGGGCTAGATCGGGTTGATCCGGCCCTGAGCCGCAGGCACAGTGTGTCCTGCCAGCGACCAAGGGAGCTATAGTCGAGGGCACAACATCTTGAGATCAATGTTAAGGGTTTTTTTGAGTAGATATGAGTTAGGTCATCTTCAGCTACTTGTGCAATGCTTCTATACATCAATCGCTGAGTCACAGATGTTTGTGATCAGTCTTTGATAGCACCATGGATTCAGATCTAGGATTTGGTAGTTGATATCACTTAGCTTCAGTGATCTATTGGATCCAGGTTTTTAGATCCATAGATCTAATCTGTTTACTTCCGTTGCATATGTATTGGGATCATTGTACTCTCTGCTGAATTTTTTTTATAATGATATATTAAAGAAGAATATTTGAAAGGGTTTCCCCCTTGTGGGGTTTTTCCCTGGTCTTAGACCAATTTTTTGTCTCTTATGGTTGTGTTTTTGTCTTCTTTATCATTGCATGTATTGTTCTATATTTAGTTACATTTTATGATTTAATTACACTGCTAATAATTGGATGCATTGTTTATCAAGAAGTAATTTGGGCTAAAGTAATTGATACAACATAGAAAAATCTGGAAATTTAACATGGTATCAGAGCTATGTTGAAGGACAAGCCTAGAAGAAGACAAACAATGAAGCCCTCATTATCCATAAGTAGATCTACTTTCCAAATTCAGCATGTCTTCCTCTACCTTCAAGGGGCATGAGAAATTGGGCGATGCATCAAACTTTGTTGCATGGAAAGTCAGGTTGGAGATCATAGCTGACAACAATGATACACTAGAATTCATTCAAGGAAGGATGCCCGAGCCTCCAAAAAATTACTCCGCTTCTATCAATAACAGATACAAGAAAGGTGAGTCCAAAGCAAAGAAAATTATAGCTGATGGTTTACAATATCATTTACTTGCATATGTTGGGAATTTAAGAATTTAATAAAGTATAAAGACATGTATGACAAGATAGTCGGCATGTATGAAATCAACAATCTGAATGATATTATCACCTTGAAAGATCAACTTAAGGAAATGAAGATGAAAAAAGGTGAAATTGTTTAGTCATACATTATGAGGATATCTCATCTTAGAGATCAACTGCAGAGAGTTGGAGAGAATGTTCCTAACAAAGAGCTGGTTGTCGTGACTGTTATAGGTCTCCATCCTGTTTGGGAAACCTTAATTACTGCAATCAACAACAACAATGTTATCCCATCATTTTATGAAATTGTTGGAAATATTAGTCAATAAGAATAAATGATGATAGCAAGAGGGAACATTAAGAAGCATGAAGAGGGAGATCATGTTGCATATATCACCCATAACAAAAGGAAGAGATCAAAAGGAGGCCCTTCTAGAAAACCTCCTCCTCAAATCTCAAATGGAAGGAATGATAAATCACTATCCCATATGGAATTCTATAAATGCCAAAAGAAAGGTCATTATTCATGTGATTTTCCTGAGAAGAGAAAGAGGCCACGATACAACACGAGAAACAACAACAATGATAAAAGAAGAAGAGACAATCAAAGGAACAATCTTGACAGAAGATATGAAAAGAGAATAGATTATTCAAGCGATCATGAAGAAGAACATCCTCCTCAAAAGAAGTCAAGGGCTCCCAGGTATAAAATAAATTATGTGAATAAATCTGAATATATTCACATTTATGCACTTACTAGTTCTTCTCCATCAGATTCGTGGGATAGTTGGTTGGTTTATAGAGGTGTGCTGAAGAGGTAAATCCCCTCTGTGGATAGAGGCAATCCCTACTAGCCCAGAACGGGTCTAGCAACAATCATCAAATGCTACAACGCAAGTTCCTAATTGTGAATAAACAGACCAACGATGGAGGCCTACCTGGATTCCAGTGCTATGATTCGTAGAAGAGACAACGTTCTCGTTCCTCAGCCTCGGCAAATCACGATCCCCACGATCTCCGTGAATGGACACCTACACATGCAAGAAACAACAAGAATACAAGCATAAAATCCAGAATGCGCAACTATATATCAGTCGGAAAGGATATAACTCATCATTATCATAAGTGAAAAATAGAGTGGAACCATAACCAGTAGTCATTCATTAATAAGCAATCAAAAGAGAGTACAACCAATGTTCTGACGCTGAGGTCTCCTTTAGAGGGGTCTCCAGTCGTGCACGTCTCGCAAAGCCTACCAGGGATGGGACAAGCCTCTCTTAGATTCTCTCGACGATAGTCTCCTTGCTCGATTTTGGCCTTAAGGGAAGAATGAGGGCTCTTGCAGTATCAAGGCTCCTGGGAATTTGAGAACTTGGAGATTCAAGACTTGGGCACTTCAAGACTAGCTTGCAATGGCAATGAGCTAGCTTTTATAGATGGAGGAAGGGGATTTGGGATCCCTATAATTGTGGGATTGGCCCTATCTTCAAGGAAGCTTCCATGAGAGGTGGAAAACCACTTCCCTTTCATGGAACTCCTGGAGCCAAACCTCCCAACTCAAGATAGATAGCAGTTTCTGAGTCTGTTGAAACGAAACTTCCGCCATTCTTATTTAAAAAACACTCCTTAAATTGGCTGGCACGACTGCGACTCTGGGACAGAGCGCCAATTGGCACGGCCTCTTTGTAGGATTTTCCTCATTGGCGTGAGTGATGAACTGTTTACCCGCGCCAATGCAAAAGGGATGTTTTTATGGTTTTCTGCAAGGAGATGTCTTCAGGGAAATTGAAGCTCATGTTTAGAGGAATGCAATGATAATGGTTTCAAGGCATGACATTGTTCACAGGTCACAAAATGGGCCCTCCAATGTGCGGGACAGGGAATGGTAGGGACGGTGACAAATTACTATGTAACAGATGCCCCCTAAAGTATGAGACCCGAGAGAGAGGGGTGAAATGCTTTACGAGAACGTGTCCAACTGAAACTCCGCCGTCGGAAAACCTGCGTAGAGAAATACAACTGATATCTCAAGTACATGATGTATATGCGGTATGGGCGCAGCCATCCGAAACAGAGTATACTATAATCCAGATCCAGGGTATGGGCGCAGCCATCCAGTGAGAATCAATAAATAGACTCAGGTATGGTCGCAGCCATCTAGTGAATAAGTCATGTAAATAATCATAATAATCCACAATATCACAGCCTGGATTACAACAGACACAATCTAGGGTCTTGCGCTCCATCTCGACCCAAACAAAGTACAAGTTCAAGCATGCGAATATGTGAGCTGAAGTCGAACATGCAAGAACATCGTCTGATTACCAGCCAATGATGAGAGCCGTTAACAGACGCGAGAGGAACCACCAATAATGACAATGGCCCTCAAGGTACTACAGGTACAATCTACGGCGTGTGAATCAATGAGTTGGCGTCGAACACCCGCAGAATCACTCGATCGGAGGCCAATGATGAAAACCTCACGTCGAATGTGACGAACCTGCCATTGAGGCATGCAGGCTCCAAGGTACCATAAGGGAGTCTCTAGATCAGCTTCCTGGATAATGAGCTGAAGTCGACAGGAAGTGACCTTGATCGAAGGTGGGCCATAAAGTTTCCCACATAATCGACACGAGACAGAGGAACATGATGTTTTTGTTGTGAATCAGGATCATATGAGAATCAGAGGAAGGTTGATATTTGCAGAGGTCAACTTCTCTTGAACATATAATGGCACAAATAGTGGTTTTGGCAGTATTTGACATCAACGGATCAGAGGTCATGGTGACGAGGCAATGAGCAGAGGAGAGGTCAAAAAGGATTATCCAACCCACGGAAGCAAGTGAAAAACGAGATGAGATGTCCCCAACCCGACACGAATGCAGACAAGTGCCATGTTCAAGAGCGACATACTGCCGACACGACAATGATGATGGTTCCATTTTCCCCCACCATTTCTGGCGAGTACCCCAATTATTTTTTATAACAAGCTTGAAGGGGATAGCATATGCTTGTGATATAAGTCCGCCCTTCGGGCGAATCCATCCTAGTGCATTTAACGAGTCCTAGGAAGGAGAAACTCGGAGAATGTCATTTCGACGGAATCCAATGTCATCAGGGTTTAACGAGTCTGACAAAGGAAGAACTCGGCGTCTTTTCATGTTTAGAGAGTTTGAAAAGACAGCGGAAAAGAAAACTCCACAGGTCCCTTTTCGTAAATAATTTCCCAGATCCGAAAAGGTAGAAAACAATATCCGGGAAAACCTCCTAGTCGCGATAGGCTAGGGTATTCCTTTTTCGTAATCAATCCATCCCAGCCCGAAAAAGGGGTAAACGTATACTGGGTAGATGTCGATTCGTGTCCACTTTAACGAGATCGAAACGACAAGGGCCTCGGCAATATTTTCATGTTTAGAGAGTCAGAAAAGAGCTGAAAGATGACTCCAAAGTGACTTTTTCGTGTTTTTACCGAGTCCGAAAAAGTATAAAATACAACTCGTTTCGCCGTTTACGTTGCATAAAAACCTGTTGCTGCACAGAAAAGAAAGTGTAAAATCCATTTTCGACAAAACATACGAAGTTTTAATGAAAAATGACTTTTTAAACTTAAAATAGAGCTCAAAAAGTTATAAATAAGTCTAAATGGTAAAAATTAAAATTACTTTTACTTTTTACCTAAGTGAAGAGCAACATTGGTCCATTTACTGTGCAAACTTTTGGCGGCGATTACAACCGATCCGAGCCACCATTCAGAGTTCCGTCAGTTCCAGGTAAAAGGCGCTTCCTCATACTTCATTTCAATCCATTTTTTAATAGTTTTCCATCATGCAATAGACTTCTGTGGCAACTTTTTGAATTTTTAGGGCTCTTCTCATTGGCGCGGGTATCAGGCACGGACCCACGCCAATGGGCTTTTATATGCAAAAGGCTCACGCCAACTGGCGTGACTGTTCCTAAAACAGTCGCGCCAGCGGCCGAACCCAATTTTCCGCCTAAAAATTCAACATTTTGATCAATTTGAATTAATTTTGAAGCTCAACAGAGATCTAATTAAAGGTTTGTGACCATGTTGATGTAGGAAACCGAGAAAAATGGTGATTGAGTGGAAAGAAAGAGAGCATGGGGAAGAGGACGAAATGGCCATGGAAAATGAGGCCTGCATGAATGCCCTCAGAAACTGTGGGCTCAAGAAATTCTTCCTGACACCTTGTTTGCATGCTCAACCTGAGCTACTTCAGTACCTGGTGAGCATTTGGGATGAACAAGAACAAGTATTCAAGCTACGAGACCAGGTGTTAGAACTGGATGTTTCTGATGTGTACTTTATAACCGGACTGTCGCGCAGAGGTCCGGTACCCATACTAACAGGGAGCAGACCGTCAGGTGAGAAAATGGAGGAAGTGATGGCACGAGTGTGCCCACGGGCACAAATGGGATCAGGGAGTAAAAAGGTGGATATCCACACTATCCCCGATCTGGCACTACGAGTAGTGCTGCATACCATCACGCGGGCTGCAGGATCGCAGGCACCGCACGAAGCGACGAAAGCCCAACTCTTACTGGCTTCAGAGTGCATGAGTCCCATACTGTTTGACTGGGCCACAGCAGTAACGATCAACATCAAGAGACAGCTGACGAGATGCAAACAAGCCAAGATGAAGCAGTTTGGCTATGGGTCCATCCTGGTATCGTTCATTCTGGAACGATTACCAATCTTCCAGGGCCAAGGGGCCGTTGTAGCGGAGCCGATACCACGAGAGCCGAGAATGGCTCGCTGGGCAGCACTAATGCCCAGAGCAGGAGGAGGCCAACAGATGTCCTGGAGGCCAGAGTTTTTTAGGTGGTTGCGGCGCCAGTTGATTGTAGTTGAGGACTGGCCTTATGCCGGGACAGACTTTACTGGAGACCCAGATCTCCCACTGCCGGAGGGAGAGGATTGGGACGAAGCGCTGGGTATGATCTGTTTTTATTTTTTATGTTTTATGATTTTTTGTTAATACATGTCCATTCTGACAGCAGTTACATATGTATGCAGATGTCGGCCCAGAGAGACCAGCCGAGATGTCTCCTATCGCACGGAGAACTCAGCTCGCAGTCGATCCTCATGAGGAGGGCGCGGAAGGAGGAGAGTTAGTTTAGAACCTTGAGGGGATTGCCCGAGGGATTCCGGACTATGCCCGGCTGGTGGATGTACCGTTAGCATATCAGAGACACACGGTGGGAGTGCCTAGTCGCCTCCACCGTCTACTGAGACGCCTAGTGCGTGCAGTGACTTGTTATCATGAGCACCACGCAGACTAGCCTCTTAGGGTTTTATTTCATGCATATTTTTGAGAGACGTGTCGTCTCCGGATGTAATAAGACGAACATGTATATTTTTTGATCTTATGCGACGCACACTATGTAAAAATTTTGATATCTATATATATACATATCTATTTCTGGATGGATTTCCTCTCTTACATGTAACGATGATTTACAAATTGTGAAAATTTCTATCTAACACCAAATTAGCTACTGCATCTGTTAATGTATTCATGTGCCTGGGTATATGCTGATATGTAATATAGTCAAAATTTCTTTCCAGTAAACGAATACGCAGATACAAACATAAAATGGATGGGTTTCTGACCGAATAATGACTGTTCAGTTGTAATACCACAAGTTGTGAGTATAGATACACAAGTAGTTCACGGATACCAAGGTTTACAGCCTCAGTTAATAATTCTAATACAACACTATATTCCGCGATGTTATTTGTAGTACGTCCCAGACACACACCTTGCAGGTTGACCAACTCACCAGCAGGATCGTAGATAACCTAGGCTGCCGCTGGTACTGTGGGAGGCACCATCCGCGAACCCAACGAACGGATTGATGGACATCTACACGATCAGGAAGACCCGATCAACAGAAAGACGTTCACACTGCACACCACACAAGACATGCACACAAATGAATAAACACACCTACGTACACACACCACACAAAAAATGACTTTAAGCGTAGTATTTCTTCAGGTACAGCCCATTTCTGGGCTGCGCCAGTGGAACTCCTTCATAATCTATAAGCTCGTAGGCCCCATTATTTAATACCCATTTAACTATATAGGGCCCATGCCACATGGGTTGGAACTTCCCTGTCCCAATCCTATCATGCGCTTAATCATACAGGAGGACAAGGTCCCCTTAAACAAAGGAAAGTGGTGAAACCGATTGATCGAAGTGAGCTTTGACTCGCTTCTTTTGTGCCTCAATGACTAAGGCAGCTAAGCGGCGGGTTTCATCTAACCGTTCCAGATACAGGAGATGCTCTTCTTCAGCAGAAGTGTCGGGTACAAGTTCTACAGCTAATTTCAAAGAAGGAATCTCGCATTCAACCGGAAGAGTTGCTTCTAGACCATACACCAGTTGAAATGGTGTGAACCCAGTTGCACTCTTAGCAGACGTTCGGTAAGCCCAAAGAGCTGAGAACAGTTGGAGGTGCCAATTTGATTTATGAATCCCAACTGTTCGTTGAAGCATGGTGACCAAAACCTTGTTCACTGCTTCAACCTGGCCATTTGCCTGAGGGTAATATGGCGTTGAGCTATCGTGGCGTAAGCCCAACCTCGATGTCAGCTCGGCCATCATATAATCTCGGAAATGAGTACCATGGTCGGTAACGATGGCCTGAGGAACCCCGAAACGCACGATGATGTGGTTGAAGATGAATTGAGCAGCTGTTTTACCGTCGGCTGCAAGTGTAGGCATCGCTTCGGCCCACTTGGTGAAGTAGTCGACAGCTAAGATTATATACACATGCCCCCCGGCCGAATGAGGGTTACACGTCATAAAATCCATGTCCCATTTCACAAACGGGCCAACGGTAACAACAGGATGCAAAGGAAGAGGTGGCGCGCGCATCTTGTGCTAAAACACCTGGCACGCGTGACATTTTCGGACTGCTGTAATACAGTCTTTGAATATTGACGGCCAGAAGTATCCTGCTCGCAAAATATTTTGAGCAGTAGCATATCCGGACATATGTCCACCACAGGTGCCACTGTGGCAGTCATTGAGGTCCCTTTCAGCCTCTTCCAAGGTAAGGCACCGGCGGAGCACCGAATCTACTCCAACACGGTATAAAGTATCTCCTACGATGCGGTAGGGTTGAGACTGATGCCGAATTCGATGTCGGGCATCTTGAGTCAACTCAGACCGAAATGTGGAGGTCTGAAGATACACGATTATGTCGCCATACCAAGGGTCGTGAGTGCTGATGAGGAAAAGATTTTCGTCCGGGATATGATCCTCGGAGTGTGAAGGAGTGGAGTCTGTCGGGAGCGAGCATATAAGATCCGCGAAAACAAGTGATTTGGTTGACTTAGCAGTGGTGAACTCTAAGTCAAACTCCTGCAGGATAACAATCCATTTGGAGTATTTGCCCCCCAGCAATTGTCTAGAGAGAATATATGTCATGGGGTTGTAATCCGAAACCACTGTTATCGTACGCAACAGGATGTAATGGCGAAAGCGCTGCACAACGTGTACTGCAGCTAACGCCAATTTCTCAACATGAGCGTAACGCGTTTCTGTATCGAGAAGGTTTCATGATAGATAATAAACGACATGTTCATTACCATCATCATCATCCTGCACCAGAACCATAGCAATGGTGCTAAACGCGGCGGTGAGATACAAAGTGAAATCGCTATGATAGTCTAGAGGAAGAAGCAAAGGAGCATTAACCAATAACTTCTTTAGCTTCTCAAAGGATTGCTGAGCAATTTCGTCCCAATGGAAGGGAACATTCTGCTTTAATAGGCGCGTAAATCCTTTGGCCACCTCAGCGTAGTTCGGGATAAAGCGTCGAAGGAAGTTCGCTTTTCCCTGCAGACTCTGCAACTGATATAACGAGGAGGGTGATGGGAGGTTGATGATAGCCTCGACTTTTAAAGGGTCAAGGTGAATTCCGTCTTTGGAGACTATGAATCCCAAAAGACGGCCAGAATCCACGCCGAAGACGCACTTATGAGGATTGAGCCTAATATTGTAGCGCCTACAGCGAAGGAAAATCTGGCGGAGGTGTTCAGGGTGATCCTCTCGCCTAGCTGAATGAGCTGGCAAGTCGTCCAGATAAGGCTGAACGATATGGCGAATGTCATGGAAAGCATAAGACATCGCACGCTGAAAAGTAGCTCCAACGTTCTTCAAGCCGAACGAGAGCTTTTTATACGCGAAAGTACCCCACGGACAGATGAACGTAGTCTTGTGTTGATCCTCAGGTGCAATATTGATTTGATTATACCCTGAGAAACCGTCCATCAAGGAATAAATCTCACTTCCGGCACATTCGTCGATAATCTGGTCGATGAACGGAGTGGGATAGTTATCTTTTGGACAGGCGCGATTGATGTCGCGGTAATCAACACAGACCCTAATAGTACCCTGCTTTTTATCGACAGGGACAATGTTAGACACCCATTCTATGAGGGGGATAGGATAAATAAAACCCGCGTTCAGAAGTTTTTCAACTTCTGCCTTAATTGCAGCGGCTTTTCGAGGATGCATGGGGCGTAAGCGTTGGCGCACGGGCTTCGCACCAGGATAGGTTGGAATCTCATGCACTACGATACTGGGATCAATCCCCGGCATTTCCTCGTAGGACCAGGCGAACACATCTCTGAATTCTTTAAAAAGATCAGTATAGACTTGAATCTCATCGGGAGAACAAGTCACTCCCACGTGAATATTCTCAACGATCCCCGGTTTAACGGAGATGTTGATCGGGATGGTTTGAGTGATGTTACTCAGGTTTCCCTCCGAAAAAACCTCATGCGTCAAAATAGGCGTTTGAAGAGGAGGGGTAGGAACCTGAGAAGCATAACGCTCCAGACAGTCAGTCATTTCCCCCAAGCTAGGCATAAAAGAGGAGCGATGATGTCCATCGCCCCAAGGCAGCTCCTCAAGAGACATAGTTTCAATGATGGCTTCATCGGAAGGAAAAGTCTCTTTGAGAGGATCAGGTGAATCGGCCTGACCAAGCTAGGGGGATTGAGAGTAGACGTCGAGAGCCATGCTCAAAGGAGCATGCTGAGGAGGTGGAGGATCAGATGCGGCAACAATTTCACAGTAGTTGATCTCTACTGGAGTCAAGGGCATTGATTCTCCAAACTCAAACACCTGCTCAGGCGTAGGAATGAGCCAAGGGTCATCAGACCTGGAAATCATGTTAACTTGAGCGGTGTGCGGTGGTGGTGCGGGAAAGATACCCATGAGGACGGGGTCTTTGAAGAGACCGGGTCCTACACTGTCAGGGGGATTTGGGATTTGATCCACGTATGGTACGTTGTTCTCGGAGGTGGAGGTGAAGAAGGACAACTGATCCACCGTGACGATTTTTCCCTCGTGAGGGAACTTAAGAAGTCGAAAGATGGTGGACGGCACGCAGAGAATGGCATAAGTCTAGTTGCGGCCAAGAAGTATATTGTAGTTGAGCCTGGCGTCAACCACTTCTACTTCCACGTTGACAGTCTTCCCCTGTAAAGTGATCGCTAAACT
This sequence comes from Pinus albicaulis, assembly GCA_034641835.2. Classification (NCBI taxonomy): domain Eukaryota; kingdom Viridiplantae; phylum Streptophyta; class Pinopsida; order Pinales; family Pinaceae; genus Pinus; species Pinus albicaulis. The sequence goes on from CM076569.1 coordinate 506,422,762, forward strand.
CTCGAGAACACCCAGGGGTTTGGATTCCCAACCATCAAATGCCTCGAGGGCATTGGGAGAGGATGAAAGGGCTGGAGAGCCTATGGCCTTCCAGCAAGCGGATGACATAACGCAGGTAGAAGCACCTTCATCCACCACGGCCCTATGAATGTTCAGACCGTTAATCCCGACTTGAATAACAAGAGCTATCTGATGTGGAAGTCGGGGAGTGAAATTCTCTAAATCGAAGGTGAGAAGACTTGAATCGGCGGGATCAATACCACCGATTGCAGACAGTAAAGCCTTCCGTTGCGAAGGAAAAATTTGAAGAACTTCGAGTGCGGACATAGCAGAAGGTGCTTGTGCCAAATCCTCAACAATGTTGTAGTGTTGAGCAGCACGAGCATTCGGATTATACGAAGATCTCTGAAGAACACCTTTAGAAGGTGGCTTCACAACAGGTTCAGGAGTAGGCTTCTCGATTTCCAATGAATCGGAGACAGGTGGGGGAGGCGGTCCATTCGCAACGGCCTTCCCGGGTGCCTGCCGCAATTCGTTGTAATCCTTCGAACGCATAGTGACAAAGATAGGTGCAGCAACCTTCATCATGAAAACCTGGGACCCAAATGGTGCAGATGGTGATGGTTGTTCAACCATCCGGGTCTGTTGAGACGGGAATGGCTCTTTAAGAACTGCCGGAGTCCCTTTTGAGCCCTTGAGAAGTTGACTAACTTTGGATCGTCGTGGACAATCCTTAGTATAATGGTCTCCTTCGCAAATGAGGCAGGGGTACTTCGGTTTACGCTGAGAACCATCCTCAGTACGAGATTTAGATTCTGGCTTTGGGGCATCAGATTTAGATTTGCCTTTGCCCTTCTTTTTCCCCTTGGAAGTTTTCTCCGTAGGATTGGCCTGAACGGAATTCACCTCCGCGGTTTTGCCAGAATCAGACGGGGCGGGATTAGCAGGAGCATTGTTGGAAGAATTAGACTTCTGCTTCCCATTCGAAGATTTCTTCGAATTCTGAGAGACAGAACCAATGAAACCATCCACCGCAGGGGTAGGCGGAGCCTTAGAGGTTCCGGACCGTGGGGCATCAGGCAAGATATCATAAAGCATGCCAGACTGAGAATACACAAGATCCAGATATTGGGCACGCGCAATGGCTTGTTCCTCCGTCACACATGCTCCCATCGCAATATCTTGGGTGATTTTATTCACGAAGGAGGTGGTGAACCAGTGAGTTAGTATCTGATCAGGTATGTGAAACTTGATCAGTCTACGACGGCGCCGCCACTCATGAATGTGATCAGAAATGTGAGTGGCTTTATCCTGCTTCAGAGAAGTCAGGAGGTGCGTCCCGGCTTCATAACGAACCGGTAACTGAAAGTGTGTGAGGAAAGCCATGGCTAAAGAATTGAAATCTTGGAAAATGCCACGGGATAACTCTATGTACCACTTAGCAGCAGCTCCAGTTAAAGTACGCTGGAAGAGGCGCAGGCGAATCGAATCGTCGACCCAAGAGTTAGACGAACACCAAAGATGATACGTCATCACATGCGCTTGGGGGTCCTCTCCAGCTTTTCCCTCAAACTTGGGGCAATCACCTGGTATCTTGGTAGGAACCGGAGGCCAATACGGATTATGTAAAATCAGATCATTGGTCAATTTTGAAACATCCGGCAACTCCAAGGTGGCCAGGAACGGCAATGGCGGATTGACCGACATGCTAGGCCCGGGATGAGGACCGGTACCCGTACTCCACAATGGTTGTGAATATCCTTGCCCCCATGGGTTCTGTCCCGTAGGATTCTGACCGTAGGGGGTGTAGGTCGTATAACCAGACTGATTTGGATGCTGGTAACTAGTGTGTGGGGCTTGATAACCAGAGTGTGGACCCTGGTTAGGATTCGGCCCTGTATAAGCAGCATTTGGATTTGGCTGCTGAGTATAGGTGTAACCGGGTGGAGGAGGATAATACTGAGAGCCTCTGGGGTGGTTATAATTCGGTTGAGATTGACCATGAGGATAATAACCGCCCTGAGGATGAGTCGGCTGCTGATAGGTGGAACCCTGCGGAGCCTGATAACTAGGGCACAACTGTTGATTTGGCTGCGGCATCGAATGAATCGGCTGCTGGGCAGGGTTAATGGCATGAGCGGGCTGCCCTGAATGAACAGGTTGACCTGGCTGAGAGGGCTGACCTGGAGGCGGAACACCGTGTTTTACCGGATGGGCCGGTTGGCTTGGTGGAGGAATAGGGCCAGGGGGTTGCTGGTAACCAATTTGACCTGGAGCAAAACCATAGGATGGTCCCGGCTGATATGCAACGTTAGAAACAACAGGATACTGCGGTTGCATAGGCTGAGAAGGCTGGATTTGCCCCCCAGGACCATAGACCGGTCTCGGTTGGTACCCCGGCTGAGGCTGCACAGGTTGACCGAAAGGGTTGTAATACTGTCCTTGTGGACCGTACGATGGCCCTTGCTGGCCCGCAGGATAGCCTTGCATGGGCTGCCCTTGTGGGTCATAAGGATAGCCAGGTTGGCCCGAAGGTTGGCCTTGGAAAGGTTTCCCTTGCGGGTTATAAGCCTAGTTATAAGGTAAACCTTGAGCATGGAGGTAAGCCTCAGAAGCGGGTAGACGCAAAATGTCCCCGCGCTCATCATACTGACCTGGAAAATCATACACGGGCATACCATCCTATGCATAGTGCGAAAAGTAAGAGCGGTTGGGATCTTGGGAGGATGGTCCAACCTCGGGGTTCGACTGTTGCAGGGACAACCGATACTCCTCTGGAGAGATGTTCTTCGGTATAGCAGTCGCTAAATAAACGTCTTCAGGAGACGGAATAGCCCTGGCGGAGGGTGCCGTGACAACAAGTGTAGAGGTGGCCACACAAATAGTGGGTCAAACGGGTACAGAAGTAACGGGCATCTGAGGAGACACCCCCGGTGAAGGAGCAGCTGGCCTCGGAGAAGGAGGTGACACTCCCATAGAGGCAGCGACAGAAATGATCTGAACCAAGGACCTATACCCCAATGGTAATGAGGGACTGGACGTTGACATGACAGTTGTTTCCTGAAAATAATCTTTGTGGGAAGAGCTGATAGTCTTCACCAGATGTTGGGATATCCTCACCAGAATCACTCATGTTTGAGCCTGCCGCTAGATCTCGCAATAGACGGCGGGGACAGGAGGAAATACGAGCGGCGTAAAAGGCGAACCCGATGTAAGAGAAGGGAAGTGCTCCCCTACTCCCAATCCGAACCAAGGGTCGGAAAAGGGCCAATGCAACTCAACTGGTCCTCCAAAGGGCTGCTCAGACAGAACCGGTTCCCCATCGGGAAACTCGGAAACAATGGGCTGCTGTGGTTCAGCAGAGGATGATGAGACCTCTAATGAATCGTCCGTATATGGACTACCAGTAGACGAAATCGAAGGTTCCGCCACTGTGGTAGTAATGACAGGAGAAAAAGATCAAACACACACACTGGCTGAAAAAGAGTCAAGACACAAGATCGAAGCGGTCGACAAACAAAATCTAAAAGGCGTGTAATCGTGAGAGATTGATTATACCACATTGGAAAATAAACAAATTCTACAGTTTCATGTTTTAAGAGTCGAGAAACGATAAAAAGATGACTCTATCTCTTTCAGAGTTGATACAAGCGTGAAAGGACAAGCGCTTGATGGTCTTTTCAAGTTTAGGGAGTCAGAAAAGACCAAATGACTGCTCAGGAAAAACTAGGCACAAAGGGTGTACCAAATATCCGTGAACTGCAATATACACCTTGGTTTCAAAAAATGAAACAGAAATCAACCAAGGACTTTAAAATGCGTACGAGAATCTCCGAGAATGTTGTGTTCGGTGTATCACGGGTATAGAGGCGGTGAGCTCGACTACATGGATAAAGTTGAAACCTAGAGGGTCTCCTTTATATGCGACGGATGCAGGGGAGCCTGAGAAGTTCGTACTAAGCATTACAAGCCAAAGCGAGCAGCGGCTACTAGGTTTAAAGACGTCGGAACACGTCTCTAGCCTAGACCTCTAAATGTGTTTCATTAGATTTCAATGCTGCCTTAGTGTAAATTGAGTAGATTTTAAAGTTGATCTTCAATTACGTTTCAGTTTTCAGGCCCTAACGAATGTGTTGTCTCAAAAACTCCTAAATGCAAAGTTACGTGCCACAGTACATCATTTCGTTCGATGAAAACTAGCTACAGAAGAGTTGAGAGTTTTTACACAAACAAAATGATCGGAAGACAATCAATGATATCTCTAATGCAACTAATGAAATCAAAAATTTTCATTCAAATCACTAAATACTAGTAAAATCGAAAAGATTTCAATTTTCACTAATCAACAAAAGCAAAAGAGATTTTTTGTATTTTCAATGTTTGATAGCTAGACGCACTAAACAAACTGAAAACAAAAGAGAAGAAATTTGAGAAACGATATTAAGAGAGCAAAAACAAACAAATTTCACTCAATGGCACAAGCAATCAGATCTCAAATTGACCAAAGTCTCTCAAAACCAAGAAAAAGTCTCAAAGGCTCCAATGGACCGTGTAATCTAGGTCCAAAGCAAGACCAAACGAAGTTTGAATGAAGAGAAGAACAATCACCCAAAAATCGCAACGAAACGGTGAACAACCACTAAGAGAATGCGGAGGAGCAATCAGAGAATTGACTGGACTAACAAAACACCAAAACTCCTAAGGAGGGCTCGACACACAAAGCCACTAGATGCCCTAGGGCTTAAAACGTGAAATCGATGGAGAAAAGCAAACAACCAAAGGACAGAGGCAAACTCCCAGTCAAACAGGACTCCAACACACTCAAGTAGCCGAAAAACCAAAAAGAAACACATTGATCAGACCCAGAGAGCTCAGAACTGAGCAAACCCTAATGCCTCACAGGAGTGGCGCGACTGTGAGGTTGTAACTGGCGCCAAAAAGCAATTGGCGCGGGCAATACAAAAGCAACATGCGCCAAGTGGCGCGACTGTCGAGCTAAAAAGCGCGCCAGCCGAGTTCCTCGGCCAAAAATAAAAAAGAACTACTCCAGAAGCAGATCAATGATATCCAAGCAAACCAAGAAGAAAAAACAACAAAAGAACCCAGCCCAGAAGGCCAACCAAGCAAGGAAAACCACGAAACAATCAAAACGAGACAATCAAAACTAGACGATCAAAACTAAATGATCCCCAGCGGAGTCGCCAAATTGTTGAAGAGGTAAATCCCCTCTGCGGATAGAGGCGATCCCTACTAGCCCAGAACGGGTCTAGCAACAATCATCAAATGCTACAACGCAAGTTCCTAATTGCGAATAAACAGACCAACGATGGAGGCCTACCTGGAGTCCAATGCTATGATTCGTAGAAGAGACAACGTTCCCGTTCCTCAGCCTCGGCAGATCACGATCCCCACGATCTCCGTGAATGGACACCTGCACATGCAAGAAACAACACGAATACAAGCATAAAATCCATAATACGCAACTATATATCAGTCAGAAAGGATATAACTCATCATTATCATAAGTGAAAAGCAGAGTGGAACCATAACCAGTAGTCATTCATTAATAAGCAATCGAAAGAGAGTACAACCAATGTTCTGACGCTGAGGTCTCCTTCGGAAGGGTCTCCAGTCGTGCACGTCTCGCAAAGCCTGCCAGGGATGGGACAAGCCTCTCTTAGAGTCTCTCGATGATAGTCTCCTTGCTTGAGTCGGCCTTAAGGGAAGAATGAGGGCTCTTGCAGCATGAAGGCTCTTGGGAATTTGGAGATTCAAAGCTTAGGCACTTCCAGACTAGCTTGCAATGGCAATGAGCAAGATTTTATAGAAGGAGGAAGGGGAGTTGGGATCCCTATAATTGTGGGATTGGCCCTATCATCAAGGAAGCTTCCATGAGAGGTGGCAAACCACTTCCCTTTCATGGAACTCCCGGAGCCAAACCTCCCAACTCAAGATAGATAGCAGTTTCTGAGTTTGTTGAAACGAAACTTCCGCCATTCTTATTTAAAAAACACTTAGAGATTGGGCTGAGCGCAGCTAAACTGCAGGATAAGAGCGCCCGGTTAGCGCGGCCTCTTATGGGATTTTCCTCATTGGTGTGAGTTCTATAATTTGGTTTCACAAGAAGTAGTGTTGATCCCAACCTCTATTTCAAGGTTTTCCAAGGTATTCCATTGATTTTGGTTCTATATGTTCATGATTCTTTACAGGAAGTGAACCATTGATGATCGAATGTAAGAGGAAGTTAGCCTCTGAATTCCATATGAAATACCTTGGTCTTACGCACTACCTTTTGGGCTTTGAGATGTGGAAAAGGCTTGGTGAGATATTTCTTTCATAGGGAAAGTATGTTGTGAAGCTGCTAGAAAGGTTTGGTATGACTGAGTGAAAATCCATGGCTACTCTAATGGGGATGTATTTCAAGAGGATTTGTGGAAAAGCAGCTAGACCTAATATGGAAAATCCATCCAAGTACCTAATTTGGGCTCTGATGTTCCTTGTGAACACCCATCCAGATATATTTTATGCATTTAACACATTGATTCAATTCATGACTAAGCCCCTTCATGCACATTGTAATGCGACCAAACATGTATTGAGATACTTACATAGATCGATCACACTTGGTCTGAGATACTCTACTAGAGTTATTAAACTTCATGGATACACTGATGCGAACTGGGTAGGAAATGTTACTGACATAAATATTACATCTGGTTATTGTTTTAGTATTGGTTCTTCCATGATATCATGGATGAGAAGGGAGAAAAATTCAGTAACATTGAGCACCATGGAAGCAGAATACATTGTTGCTAGCACGACTAGTTACGAAGTTGTGCGGTTAAGGAAGCTCTTTAGCGAGCTATTTGGTCAAGTCTTAGATACCACAATGATATATTGTGACAACAAGAGCTAGATCCATTTATCATAGAATCTCGTGTTAAATGAAAATTCAAAGCACATAAAGATTCAATATCACTTTATTCATGACATGATGTAGAGAGGAGTTGTTAGACTCCACCACATATCAACTGACGAGCAGATAGTAGATTTTCTCACCAAGGAACTACCAAAAGGAAAGTTCTTGGTATTCAGAGAAGAACTTGGACTGATGGATGTAGCCCCTCTGAATAAGGGGCATCACCGATCGAGGACATTGAGAAAACTCTTCCTACCCTGCTTGAGCTCTCGGGGTGATGAATTAAGATAGAGGGCTCCTAGGGTTGAGGTATCTCTGAAAATTTGGTACTCCCCTATCTGTTACCCAGGGTTGAGATGTTTCTCCCCTATATTCATAAGGTTAGAGATGCTACTCATTTATATGTTCTATGCAGAGTATACCCCAGTTGGCATCATACCCTCAAGCAAGGCTTGTTGGGAATATCACTCCTTGTTTGGCCAACGAGTTGATAGTGTACTTGGGGTGTACAACCCAAGTAGATTATTATGCAGGTGTTATACCACGTGACTATTGAGATTCATTTATGGGAATATCAGTAGGCAAAAGAATTGGGTTAATATTTTCTCCCCTTTTGTGATTTTGGGTTGAGAATGGGCTCCCCGATGTGATTCCAGAGTCGAAGATGTGCTCCCCAGTATGATGAGTTATCTTGTTGCTCGGTATGGGTGGAAGATATTTCTCCCTGATTCTTCTCCTTATATATTCTAGAAATTTTTAGCAGATGGATTTGAGCAGTGACAACAACATAATGTAAATACCTACAGGTAGAGGTTACCAAGTGGAATTATTCCTAGTTGAGAGGGAGTGTTAATTTTTTAAAATAGAATCAAATTCCAATTTGGATAGCTCATATGTTTGATATTATATTTGCATTAGATTCCTCCTTTCGAGAGGACCAAAATCTACCTAGAGATCACCCCAATTGGTTAAGCAGAAGTTAAATTATTAATTATCTTATTTATTAAAGAAATGGAATGGGTCGGTCTCAACACACATGGATTTAGTCAAAGCCCCAGGCGGTACCTCACAAAATCTATAAATAGAAGTGACCTCAAGCTCATTCACACATTTTCTCATGATATTTTCTTCTTGCACTCTTTGTCTTAGATCATCTTTTTTTTTAGTTCACCCGAGTTTGACGAAAGAAGATCACGTAGGGTACGGAATCACAAGCGAGAGCCTCACTCTGAACTAGGGCTTCTAGGCCATAGTTGTAGGAACAAGAACTAGTGAAATAGGGCTAGAGCTGCGGGCAAAACATGGTAAAGTAGCGGCCAAGTTGCTATAGTTGTGGCTAGATCTTGTCAAGGTCTCAGCCAGGGTTTTGAGGCTAGATTGAGTTGATCTAAGGGATATATAGTCGCGGGCATAACGTCTTGAGGTCATGACTAAGGGTTTTTCTGAGCATATATGATTTATTTCATCTTTAGTTTCTTGCGTAGTGCTTCCATACATCATTCGCTCAGTCACAGATGCTTGCGATTAGTCTTTGATAGCATCATGGATTCAGATCTGGGATTTGGCAGTTGATATCACTTCGCTTCAATGATCTATTGGATCCAGGTTTCTAGATCTATAGATTTTATTTGTTTATTTCCGTTGCATATATATTGGGCTCTTGTTACTCTCTGCTAAATTTTTTTTATGATTGTCTATTGAAGAAGAATATTTGAAAGAGTTTCCTCCTTGTGGGGTTTAACCGTGGCCTTGGAACAATTTTTTGTCTCTTATGGCTGTGTTGTTGTCTTCTTTATCACTGCATGTATTTTTCTATCTTCAGTTACAGTTTATGATTTAATAACACTGCTAATAATTGGATGCATTGTTTATGAGGGCTAAAGTAATTGATACAACATAGAACAATCTGAAAATTTAACAATCACCATTAGGAAGCATTTCTTGTAGAAAATTTGACATACCTTCCTTCAAACTTTCCATTTCTACTTTTAAACCATTCTTTGTACCTTCCATGTATGCTTTTAAACCTCACATGTCCCCTTTTATGTATTCTTTCATCGCTTTCATTTCATCTTTGGTTTCTCTTTGTGAGAGCGAAATTTGTTGCACTTGGCCTCATAATTTTGATATATCATGTTGCATTTCTTCCTCTTCTTCATGCATCATAGTAGATATTTCTGAGATATTAATGGGTGTAGATTTTTTTGGGAGGCATTTTGGAACCAATTAATGATATCTCTGCTTCATTATTCTCTTATAATCACTTCAAACATATTTTTCAAATAAAAATTATGCAAATTTAAAAAACATATCTTTTAATAGCTTGATTTCGATCTTGTCAATATGGATGAACTTGAAACTGTTGTATATCTATGACTTTGGCCTCCCAAGGTCTAAAATAGTATCCTAAGGTAGCTCTCTATGTCTTCTTTCCAAATCCACATGTCGAACTGAGATTGGATTCTTCGAGATAAAGTTATTCCAAATATCCCATGATGACTTGATTATGGATAATTTAGTAGAGTGAACTTGTATGGAATGCCACATGTCATTGTTTCCACCTTCGTCCTTGAAACTCATACCTAAAAAAAAATATTTTGTGAAATTTTAGTCACTTTTTATGGAATAAAATTTTATTCGCGAAGAGAAAGTTATGACTATTTCCATGGGACACATGTTTTAGACTGAATTCTGGAACATAAAAAAATCCTAACTTCCTTGAACCATATCTCCGAAAATATAGAGAACCGAGGTCTGTAATTTTAACCAAATGTTCATCGTGATTTCAGCGCTGTGTCACTAAAAGTTCAGCTTCTGAAATTTCACAGGAAAAAAAAATATATTGCAGAGATTCCAAGATGACTTGTTTGAAGTATAAAAACTCTAAGATCTATAGCTTGTTAGCCTCTCTCATAAACAATTATAAATCCAAAATAAATTAAATATTAAAAGTTAGGAATTTATGCCTAACTCTCTAGATTGGGTTGTTCCTCTAAGTTAGGAGTTAGTTTAGGTAGCTCCTAGATTGGTGTGTGAATGGTTGAGAAATTGTCTCAACCAAAGTGTCCAAGATAGAATGCACTATCTTGAGACACAGTGTCCTCATCTATTTAATTGTAATATTACATTCTTTTAATAATGAGAAAATATGTGAGGAAGCCATGAGGCTGAAGCCTTTTACACCACGCAGTAGTAATTTGAGTATAAATCTATGCACATGTGTGTTAATGGAGTGGATTATTCAGCATGTGGTATCGAGCTTAGGAGCATGTTGGTCGAACGAGAAATCGATGGGGAGTGAACCCAAATTTTTGATGAAGAGTTTTTTATCCATACGTGTTGTTTAAGAGTTATCTATGTTGTGCATTGTGGAGCGGAAATGTACAATTATGGGCTTGATTGAGCATGTACAATGTGTACGTACCTTTAAGAAGTATTGAAGACTATTCGTAAATTTTGCAACGTTGTGATATTATTAGTCCACTGCTTGCGCTGCGGCATGGCCGGGGATTTATTATGTCAATTTTTTATTTCATTGGTTAAATACGCGTTGCATCCTTAGGACAACTTAATTTACCCTAATGTTTTTTAATATAGATCATGTTCACCGTTTGCTCAACTTATTAGCTTCGTCCCGCCGTTATTTCAGCTAATAGAAAACTTTCAGGTCTTATTTGGCCTTATATCGAGGCAAATTGAGGCAAATTGTTATGAAACTTAGGTTAAATGGCGAACGATCTTGACAGTTTAAATTTCAACAAAGTAATGCTGACATTAATTCATCAACATTTAATGTCTATAATCTACTACCACCTGCGCTCAATTACTTACCACCTGCATGTAAGCAACGTGGCTTTGCATGTAAACAACGTGGCTTGACGGTACGAATAACCAATCCAATCTGAGTCCCAATCTCTATTACGAGATAGAAATGCCAACAACAAAGAATCCCGGACACAGCCCCGGATTGAACTTATTTCATAGCGTAATAGAAAGGCTAACAGCAAAGAACGCAGCCCCCGATTGAACTTATTTCATGGCTTTGTTGGATCTCTATGATTTCCTCAGTACGCTACGCTTAGAGAGTACAAGACAGACAGGGATTCACAGACAAACACAACTCTTAGCACAGATATATCAGTTACAGTGACTAAAGGAAGATTTGATAGCAAACTTACCTTAATAACCTTAGGAGGGCATTATTTCATTTTCTTGACAGTCGGATGAATGGGCCACGGGAAAACCCTCAGAGACGTCCCCAAATTTGGTAGCTCGCAACGCAGGCAGAGGCACACCAGCCAGCAGCGAGCGTTTGCTAAGTGTGATTCCATTGTGTTTGAACTTAACTGGGTGGACGGTTGACCGGGCCGGGAAATAGAAGCGTTCAGATCCAGGCGCGACTAAACCTTCTTCCCCCTTCTAAAATCCTGTATGAACATTTCATTTTGTATTGTTTCATAGAGATAAATCATGCATGAACATGTTCAGTAAGGATTAGGATATCAATAACATTGCAAATGAGCAGAGACAAGGCAGACAACGTTGCTCAACTGAACAAAAGCCAATCAGAAGCCATTTTCAAGGGCTTATAGGAATGATGGACACGGGCGAATCCAATATCTGTGTGCCCAAAGGTTCATGTTCAGTTAAATCTCATTGGCAATAATTTGACATTACAACGCCAATCACAGATAAAAGTGCATGTAGGCCTGCACAAAATAACTAAGGCTATTCGTTTATTTTCATTAGTAATCGATTCCATTAGTTAACATTAGTACATTTACATTGGTCTTTCACAGGTGTTGTATCTTTTTGTCCGCAGTCATATCTCTCTGTCCATCGAGTTCCTTTCTGTTCAATGCCATCCGATGTTGTGCCGCCGTCCGTGTGCCATCCCATACCATACGAGTGGATGCTGTGCGGTGCATTGCCATCACATATGGAAACCAATTGCCAATATGGAACCAGGGGATCCATCAATGCTTGATCAACCAACAAAGTTGATAACTGCTCGCCCTCGGTTAGCTCAAGGCTCTTCCGGACCCCATTGATAACTGCTCGCCAGCCCGGATGGATGCAGAAATGGCTGAAGGCAGATGGATGCAGAAGTGGCTGAAGGCAGATGGATGTAGAGGATGTAGGGTTTCATATCCATTTTGAGGACTTTGATACAAAAGTCTCAAGAAATAATGAAGACACCCTGGCTGGATGGAAGGAAGTAGGAATCAATCCTCCACGAACACCCCCAGCGAACATCCTTACCCTCAGCATCTTCTTTTGACATGCTCTTTGCCCGGGCTGCGTCTCTGGCCTGGTTCGACAGAGGCACATCGTTTCAGAATGCCTCTCTAGCTTTGAACAGATAATTAGTGAGTTCGATGCAATTCTCATCATTACCTTAAATTTGTCATCTATGGTTAACGCAAAAGAAAGTTTTAACACAGTAGAGTTTTAAATTTTACCTTTTCATTCATCGCATTCCCATGATAGTCTTAGGATATTTTTTATGGTATTACTGTTTGATTGCAGTCAAGTTTCGGGCATACCAGGGTGGGGGAATACCTTGGACGGGTCGCTATGCCTTTGTTTGGTGCTTTGCTACTGGTTCAGGTGAGGTAGCAACATCGAAAGCAACAAGATCCACACTCAGCTCCTTCTGGCCTTCATGACTGAGCTTATGAATTTGAGGTATCCGAGCAGGTCAGTGCTTTAACTTTAAAATATAATTTCAGTCTAGTAGTGGTTAGGTGGTTCTGTCGGTGAACGCTTGTCCATGATATTTCTCTACGCCCTATTCCTGCGCCTACATTAACTCGCATGCTTGACGGTGCATGATGGAGAGTAGACACGACTGATGGTGCTCTCTTAACAAGACTCAGACAAATCCTGTAATGTGGAGAGGGGATACACACGTGGACTACATGCAAGCCCCACATGCAATCTTGGGGTTCCGAACTGCATGTTTTATTTCATATATTTAATTAAATTTATATTTATTTATTTATTTTAAATTTGCATATCCGTTGATATATAAAAAATTGTCACATGCTCGCCATTATACAGTCACAAATGCCAGCAAGTTTGTCAATGAATTTTACCTTGCAGCACGTGCACAACAAATTCAAAGCATATCTCAATGTCTAATGAACGCCCAAGTTACTTGAATTCTTTGTGGTAGCGTATTGATCTCAATAAACCCGTTTACAAAACCAAGAAGATTGAAATTTGATGCGATATGGCTTCCGGACCAAAAGACTCTTTCACAGAGAAGTATCAACAAGGAAAAATTCCAGAGACCAAAAGAGGTTTAAGAGCACCTAATTTAGTGCTTATGCCCTTTAGGTTTGAGGTGGATTTGGCTAGCTCAGATCAAGTATCAGGGCATTTTACTGTCACTCAATGCTGTTGCCACGTAGGTTACAATAGTGTTTATTGTTAAATCCATTCTCCATCATTTTTTTAGCCTTTGCACATCAGCTAGACATGACACCATGTGGGTACAATGTAATTTTTGATGTAAAAGATTGGAATTATGGGAATTCATGCATTTGATGCCTTTCTAGGTCATGAGGGTATTCAGTTTAATGATAATCTTTCTAGGTCATGAGGGTATTCAGTTTAATGATAATCATTCTGTAATGGTGAAGTGATAGTACGTTGTGCTTACAAACTATTTGCATGACATGAGTACATTGCATTTTGTGATGACATAAGCTTGACGGCAAAAATCTATGTATGTAGCCTCTGTTTGTGGTATGTGCATGCAATCTTTGTGGATACAAGTGTGAAATATATATGTTTGTTCTTATAGTTTGTAGAAGAAAATGAATAGTAATTTTGTTGGAGGGTGAACTTAAAGAAAAAACTATAGAGGTAATATATGCTCATTATATTTCTGGATTATTTTGTTACATAAGTTTTTCAAGACAGTTTTGGAACTGTAATTTTTGCTTTTAATGGCTATTTATGGCTAATTTGGTAAATTGGTTTGATTTTTGGGCACAAATGAACAACCTTTCGATGTTCTTCATGGAGGGGTAGCCCCGGTTTTAGAGGCTCTTGCAAGTATGGGTGCTCACATTTCTTCTGGATTGAATTGGATTGCGGGAATTGAACTCAATATTAACCATTCAAAGGCGGCTTCTTTAGGAATGAATGCCTATGCATCTGCAAAGCTTATTTCTGTTGGTAATAGAATTCATGTATTTCTCTCAAGCTTTGACCTCAAAATTACAGGAATATTTTTTAAGTTATAGTTATAGGAAAGCAAAATGAAGTTATACTATCCTCTGTTTACGATAAAATTGTAGGACTGTTCGAGTATAGGTGCTCTATTTGCTAAAACATGAGAGGATTCTGAAGAGTTACACTTAGGAAAGTTAATACTATGCAATGAAACGATATTCATAGCTAAAAAATTCCTATCCAACAATGCATTTGGTGCTACAGTTGCGTAGCTGCTGACAATTTAATTTCTACATGGGTGCTGCTAGATTCGTCTTGCTTGTTGAGGCAGTCCTAGTTGAGCTGAATGTCGATGTTGTCAATATTATACTGGAATCTTGATCAAGGTTGGTGTCAATGTTGAAGTTGGCCAAAGGATTGAGGAAGACTTCAACTTTAGTTGAAGACTAGAGGAAGTCTGATGTTATCAACTTGTGAGTAGGTCGATGTTGAGGTCTGATCATTCCTTCAGAGTAATGGTCCTCCATTTTTTTTTCAGTTACAAAAATGGTTCTTTAATTTGTTGCAAGTTCCAACCAATACACTTATACTAATGTGGATGTGGGTACTACTACTATTTTCCCTAAACAGTCTAGAACAAATAAAATTGTTATACTAAGTAATATGTTTAACCTAACCTGCAACCACGCTGCAATAAATTATTCAGTCATAGTTTTGTGACCTGCAACCAAGCAGAAACTGCAACTCCTACAAGGCAGGGACTTGTTGCTCAGCAACACATCTTGTTTCCATTGTTTAACTAGAAGTTTGTAATTTTAAAGTGAAATTATCAGTTTTGTCTGCAAATTTGTTTGTGGAAGCCGAATATTCCAAGGCCGAATGATCTAGTAGTTATGCAAAGATGATGAGCAACGACTATACAATGCTTGAAAAATCAGAATGTCTTCGGATCTGTTCCTTCTGCCTCAAGTTCGGATCGCATCGAACTAAAGTTTCCAAGTTTCCAGCCACCTGGTGAATGCCTTCCTGCGATGCGAAGCCCTGCTTGGAGATCACTGAAATTGCACACGAGTTGGTGAGGATTGTCGACCATCAGCTCTCCCACCTTAATTACCTCCCCAAATTTTTGAAGGCCATCATTTCTCCACCGTATAACTTTAACTCCACCGTTTACCTACGTAGACATTTGAGCATGCACAAACCTTAATCCTTCCTTGTTGATTATGGCCTTGTTGATTATGGAAGACTGACGTTCTCTGGCGGTGCATTTCTGAGGAGAATATTTTTTGGTATTCGAGCAATGATTACAGAGATTGGTACATCTGAAACCCATGCATGAACTTAGCCATAGATTGTCTATATATAGCCTCTTTGTATCCATAGCCATCAAGGCCAAAATCTTCATCTGAAGAATACGAGCATTCATGCCCCTGCACAATCAAACATTGAATATTCATTAACTCGGAAAGCACAGATATATCAAAGTTTTCCTGAATCCTTTTCCCACACACAGACATAAGATACTGTAGGATCTTTTAATGTTGCAAGCACGACCCAATGATCCCAGAGCAGAATAATATAAAGCCATCGCAGGCTTCTTGAATATCAACCATAACAACCCGATAACATCAGTTTTCTTGCTTTGATCTTGCATTAATAATACAAATCCTCTCTTGGTTGGTTGAACAAAGTGCCTGGGTAGCTTATTTGAGGGTTGAATCGCAGCTCCGGAAAGTGGAATAACAGAGAGTTGTTTCATATCACGAGGTATGTTGATACGCAAGAGGTATCGGATCCTCAATGTCGTCGTTACCTATTCTCAAAGGTTTGAACAAAGATTCATATGATCATCCAAATTTTTCTACGTTCGTGAAACATACTTGAGGTGAGAGTCCAATTGTGAAAAAAGAAGTGAAATAGCTTCTTTAAATAATTTAAAAGCATTTTATATATCTTTCTTTCATTCGATATGCACATGGAGTGGGTGAGAACAAGATTAAAACTTAATGTTTCATGAAATTTAATATGTTTAGAGTTAGTGGAGAATAGTATTTAAGTTGGAGAGAGAATAAGTGGAGACAAAATTAGTTAATATGTTTAGAGAGTAGAGTAATTTTTTATGTAATATGGAGAGATAAAAGATAAGGTATGGTTTTTAATTTGTAAGTTATTTTTAAAGTGGCATGTGATGAATAATTTTGAGAGATATAAGGAGTGGATAGAATATTATTTTTTATGAGAAGTTTTTTTTTTTTTGGGTAATCATTAAGATAATGGAGTGATAAGGTGTAATAGTTTTTAAGTAAAGGGTTTTATTTTTTATTTTTTATGGAAGTGTAATAAGATGTAGTATTTTGTAAGAGATGAATCTTAAGTTTATGGAATGGAGTTTAAATTAATTTATTTTGGAGAGATAAGATATTTTATTTTTTGGAGTGATAAGGATTGATTTTTGTTGTAAATTTAGAGTGATAAGTAGAAGTTGATTGTTGAAGTAACATTTTTACTTCTAGGTGGTCCAGCCAGTTTTCAAAACAAATTGCTGCTACAGAGTTCTCAAACTTTATGCTTGAGAAGTTTCAACGAAGTTTTTTTAAAGATGAAAGGTTGATTTCCTCAATACTTAATAAAGACATATTATTTGTGGTGTTGAAGTGTCCTA
Source organism: Pinus albicaulis (assembly GCA_034641835.2). Lineage (NCBI taxonomy): Eukaryota > Viridiplantae > Streptophyta > Pinopsida > Pinales > Pinaceae > Pinus > Pinus albicaulis. Next base: position 506,439,528 of record CM076569.1, read on the forward strand.
GATCCGCCCGAAATTGAATAAGGGGATCTTAGGTACACGAAGAGTGTGTTTATGATGATGCATGCTTCATGATGTTTTTTATGATTTGTGTCTAGTTTTTTACACAAATGATCTCATTTAACACACACATAAAGTTCAATGCAAGAAAACGAAAACAAGCACATCACCTGTAACGAAGTAGCTTCAAGAAAGGATAATTACACTCAACACATGCACTTGCACCACTACAACACATAATCAAAGATTATCAACATCAACATTCTACCTCAATAAGAAAATTCACTCAATACAATCAAGTTAATGTGTTTCAAAGCACAGTCTACATCAACATTCTTGCAAATAAATTTAAGAACTTGTAATCAAATACAAATTGCATTGAATTGTAAGGGTGCAATCTCGGTTGAAACCGACACCCAAGTTTTGAATTCATCAGTGTAGTGAGTCATTAAAATCATTAAGCATTTTTTAGTGCATTTTCGACAGTTTTTAACACCCTTCCTTTAAAGCACAATCAAGTGAGTACATCAAGTGCACGAGTTTCAACTCTAAAAAAAACAAAAAAACAAGTTCACCTCTCCTGCAAGTGAGCATGAGTATTCATTCAAGAAAGTTCCATCAAATCAGTACAAAGTTCACAGCATCAAGCGAGCCAGTGTGAAGTTCATTGCAATAATAATCAAAGAAAACAAGCGAGTTCAAATCTAACGCAAGTAAATATTCAAACAACAATCAAGCAAGTTGAAATATACAACAAGTGAGCATGAGTTCCAGTGAACGTGAAACAAGAAAAACAAGTTTCACCAAGCAAGAGATCAAGAAAATTATGAAGCAAGTGAGCATGATAAACTCAATCAAGTGAGCCAGTACAAGCAAGTGTGCCATTCAAGCAACAAAGAAAGTGAGCATGTCATTAACATCAAGTGGGCGCATTCAATCCAACAAAGTTCAAATCAAGTGAGACATTTCAAGACAAGCGAGCCTAAATCTAAGTGAGAGAGTTCACATGGCACAACACATCTAGTTGTTACAAGTTATTCACAGTTTGATCCTATCAAGCACTGAAGAAATGGTGCAAATCAGCAAAGCAACTCTTGCTGATATTTCACGGCATCTACAACACACAAATGAAATGATTGAGTTTCTTCAATTAGAGTCACAACTACAATGAAATGAGTTGCAAGTGAAGAGTGATGCTTCTGAGTCTTTGAACCATACAGATAAAGATGATAAGCTATTCATCCAAACAGCTTCAAGTGTCGAAGTTGTTCACGTTCAACTTTCTTCCAAACCAATCATCAAGTCATGGGAATAAATCCAAAGTAACAGAAATCGATGAGGCTTAGGATATGTCAAAGATGATGCCAAATTGCATATCCCAGATTATTCAAATCCCATTAAGTTCGTCAGCGCATGATTTCTTGAAAAAATCACCTATGTATGTTCTAAGAAAGTTGCAGACAAACGGAAACGCATGCAACTCGAAGTTGCAGTCAAACTGAATTGTCCTCATTGTCAAAGAAGTGGTCATATGGAAGATTAGTGTTTTGATCTCCATCCTTTTCGCCATCGTTGCAAGCCAAATCATTCATCAGAGAAATGTTTCAACTAACAAAAATCATCTAGATTGAAGATAAATTATGAATGGATTGATCCTTGGGAATGGTCGTCCACAGTCAAAAGATTGTATCATTTCTACAACCGAATACAATCACACCTAGTGCAACCGACAGTGAAAATAATATGGTACTCTAATGTAGTTGAATGGGGGAGTACACCAGTGCACCACTCCTACACCTAAAGGGGGGTGTTCAGGAATAATTTCCATAGGATTGTCTCTCCTTTCAGCTGACATAGGGAGGGAAATGTCAATGAAATTGACGGTGGTTTCCAGACTGAAAGTATCGACAAAACCAACAAAAGCAGCAAGTGGGCATCGAAAAATTAGCCAGTGGGCAGTCGACAACAAAGCAGCAATGAACAATTTTCAACACAACAAAAGCAACAATGAGTTGTTTTTGACATCATCAGCCAGTGGGCTTTCAACAAATTTTGTTAGTGGACAAAGGATGTTGATTTCCTGCAAAGGATAGATGGATCCTTTTTCAACTTGGCACATGATGGAGTTGTCAAGAGAAATTCAGAGATGAATCAGACATGCAGCTGACTCATGGTATCTTCAGATTGCAATTTTTTCAGCATCCAACTTTGGCGGTTTTTCAGGAAATGTTCTTAGGATCAACATGAGAACTTGGAATATGGTTACTCGTTCTTATTTTGGATTTATCATTGAAGGGGGGAATGTTAGCCTCTCTCATAAACAATTATAAATCCAAAATAAATTAAATAAATTAAATATTAAAAGTTAGGAATTTATGCCTAACTCTCTAGATTGGGTTGTTCCTCTTAGTTAGGAGTTAGTTTAGGTAGCTCCTAGATTTGTGTGTATATGGTTGAGAAATTATCTCAAACAAAGTGTCCAAGATAGAATGCACTATCTTGAGACTCAGTCTCCTCATCTATTTAATTGTAATATTACATTCTTTTAATAATGAGATAATATGGTGAAGTCTTTTCTGCCATGACTTTGTTTGAGTATAAATCTATGTGTTTTTATGTGTGTTAATGGAGTGGATTATTCAACATAGCTTTGTTACAAAATGTTATGTAACCAGATCAAACATAGCACAAAAAAATAAGAAAATATAAACTAATGACTAAATAATAAGTCACTTGAAGTGGGTAACCACCTTTTACATCACATAAATGAACAATTCTTGGATGATTCAAATGACAAGACCTCCTTGGTATATATAGAACTCTAAAGGAAAAGGATTTGGTGTGAAAACCTAGCGATGGAGAACCCTAGTGACGGAGAAACCTAACGATAGAGGATCCCTAGTAAGGACCTTTGATGGCATCTTGTTGTAGCGAAATGGCAGTTTATGTTTGGGTATTTCAAGGTTTGGCCTATTTTGGTGAATATTGTCACAGGCAGTCTTGGTGAGTTGATTGGCAGGACGGTTCTCATGTCTTTCTGCCACTTCCGAACGCCCGACATATAGGTCAATAATTATTTCCTCTGTATTTTCTCTGGACCCTAGCAGCGGAGGCAGATGGTTATAGGCAATGGGATCTTCCTCGGAACAACCTAGGTGTTCACAACATCTTGTGGGTTTTCATTTGGACACAGCAACGGATATCTTGGAACCCCGTAAGAGAGGAGTTTGAAGTCAACTACTCTGATACAATGGAACCATCGGATATTTGGATGGGCTACCCACATTAACAAATAGATGGGAATTCTCTAGAAGAATCTCAAGGCACAAAGGAACAGGTGGACCAACAGTTTATGAACATGGAAGTTGGTGAATCATCACATGCTCAGCTAGGGTTTAGGGTTTCTAATCTGGAAATAATGGCGAGTTTTGCTGAAATAACCCTGGAGGCTCTGGCTTCACCTTCTTTCTCCATTCCATGTTCGTCGGTTCTCAAGTTTTGGGAGCAGCAAGCACAGTCAACTCCGGAGGTACTGGGTTCGGTCACTGTGGGTTTGGGGGGTATATGTGTGCCCCTGAAGGGCTTTTTGGTTTTGAACATCTTGGCCTAAACCCTGCAGATGACATCAACACCTTGAATGACATACTAAGGAGTCCTCCTATTGTTATTGTCTTGGTTTTCTTTAAGGTTTTCACACAGTTGGTACCCACGCTGGAAGATAACAGGGTGTCTAATTCTCACGACACTCAACTAGAGGGAGAGGGACTCACCCGAGACAAACAACCTCACAAATATAGTAATAAGAAGACCAAGTGTACCAAGAGTCATGAATAGGAAAGAACATTGGTTTTCGGTGAAGGCATTGGCATGGACCAGCCAGAGGAGACTGCACAAATGGTCTTGGTTGGACGGGTTTGACGTAGAAAGTGCACCTCAGCCAGGATAAATAAAGGACATCAGAAATTTTGGGGGAACATCCTGGACTAACTCCCTGTAGTACTCGCCATGAACAGGGGGTGGTTCACACTCATCTTCCCTCACCTAGAGATGGCTAATTGGGTACTCACAAAATATTGGCACATAGAGATGACCCCTTTTTTTCTCAAGCGTTGGACTCCTCTATTCAACCCTGACAAGGAAAAAATGGGGGTTGGCCCCATCTGGGTGCATTTTCCTGGCCTGCCTCTACAATTTTGGATGGACGAGGTGCTTCGGTATATAGGGGAAGATCTGGGCATCTATCTGTACCATGACAGGTCTTATATGGAGATTGGGAACATCTCTATGGTGATGATTCTAGTGCATTTGGATACCTGTGAAGGTCTGGTGGAAAGTTACCGCCTTCAATTCAGGGATGTCACGCGATGAAAAATTATAGTCTATGAGGGGGTGACCTTCAGGTGTCATCACTTCCATGAATTTGGTCACTTATATAAGGAATTTCCACTGATTTGTGCGACCAACTTGGAACCATCTAAAGTTCTCTGCATGTGGGGACACAAACTTAGGAGGTCAACGGCTCAGTCTCATCACAGGAGGTGCCCATGACAATATCAAGAGCTCCGCGAGATTCTTGGAAGATGCCTCCCCTGTCAGCATCACAGGCTACTTTGGCTTGGGTAAATCATCCTCATTTTGCGGAATCTTGGCCCATTCCAGGTACACCTATCTATACCCCTTATCCCTTTACTTCTGAACTTAATCTTGTTGAATCTCCTATATTATCTCTTACTTCTTCTAGAGTGAATTTAAATAATTGTAACCTTGAACCAATTATCTTCCATGTTGCAACTGCTCCCCCATCCTCCTCGCAACTAGATCCTCACACCCTTATAGGAGTCTCTTACACCCCATCCCTATCTGATCATTTGGGAAATAGCTCCTGTCATAGATACAACCTTAGATCCTCAGAAAAGGCCTCTTCCACCCCCTCTTTTGGTCTGGGTGATGATCCAATCGACATCCATTCAAAATCCACTAGGGGTATACCTTCCTCGCTCTCTAAAGCGATCCTTCGTGCTGGATTAGATGTGGCCTCTGGGAAACAATCCTAAATTGTTCAGGTTCTTAGAGAAGATGACACCCCTAACTTGGGTGACCCATGATTTTACTTTCCTTCAATTGCAAAGGGTTGGCCAGCTCCGACAAAAATGTGGCTCTTAGGAGACTCTTGGCGTTAGAGAAAGTGGATGTAATATTCCTTCAAGAAACTTTGGGTGATGGAGAGAGTATTAAAAAATTGTTATCCTCCTTGATCCCAGACTAAATCTTTCATACAGTGGAAGTGAGAGGGTGGCCCGGAAGATGTGCCATTTGTTTCAACAACGATACCATTAAGGTGGAATGCATGTGGGGGAGGGAAGGGGTACTAGGTGATGACATTCTAGAAGTTGGGATTGATACTCCCATTAGAATGATAAATTTTTATGGACCATACCACAATCGAGCTGCCTTCTGGGATAAGATGATGACCTTAGCATTTATGAAGGAGGATAACATCATTATCGGCATAGATTTGAACTTCTCCATAGGTCAAGCCGAATCATGGGGACCTAGTGCTCTTTTGGATTCTCTATCGAATTATTTTTAACATGTGGTTGATGATTTCGATATGATGGACTTGGATATGCCTAAAAATCTCCCTACTTGGTGCAATATAATGACTGGGGATGTTTCCCTCATGCACATATTGGATTGTTTTCTCATCAAGTCCAAGTTGGCAGACAGGGTCGAAAAGGCTCGACAATGGGTGGGTGTGGGAGGCATCTCTGATTACTCCCCCATATATTTTTAAATTCTCGGTGAGAACTGCATACCTCACTCTCCCTTCAATTTCAACTCCACCTGGCTAGAGGACCCTGTTTTCAATCTCATAGTCAAGGAATCCTGAACCCATTGTGATCAGGATCCTGACACTGCATCGACCTATTTTATATCTAATAACTTGACCAGGATCAAAGACAGAATAATAAAATGGGCTAGGGAGAAAATATTATAGGATGATGACTCATTGAAGAATATTGGAATATAAATTGAAGTACTGACTGGAGCTGATTTCTTAGGGTTTCAATCCTTTGAGACGAAGGACCATCTAATCCATCTGGAAACCAAAAAAATCAAATTGTTAAGGCATCAAGAGGAAAATTGGAGACTCAAAAGCAGGGCCACTTGGCTCAAGGAGGGAGATGACAACACAAATTTCCTTGAGAAATGTGTGAAGGGCAGGAAGAGTATGAAAAATATATGGGAGCTGAAGGATCAGGCATGCAGGGTGCAAAAAAATCATAACCAGCTCGCAGACATGGGTATAAGAAATTTCTTTCGCATTTACAGAGATTCTCGAGTGGCCAATATATCAAAAGTACTACAAATTGTCAAGTCTATGCAGAGGTATGTGAATGAGAATGATATTGACAACCTAAATGTTGTTGTCACATTAGGGGAAATTGAAGCGGTATTAAAATGGTTCAAAAAGAACAAGAGCCTTGGGCCAGATGGATGGCCTACTGAATTCTATCTCTTTTTTTTGGGACATTGGCAGGGATCTCCTTCAGGTCATTAAGGAGGGTAGAACTACTGGTCGGATGTACGATGGTTTCAATGACACTTTCATTGCCATCATCCCTAAAACTGACAAGCCCTTTCCATTTAATGATTATAGGCCTATTTCTTTAGGCAACTGTATCTACAAGATCATAGCCAAAACCATTGCCAACTATATCAAGCCTATATTATCCCTGCATATATCCAATGAACAATTTTCCTTCCTCCATCAAAGGAAAATTCATGAATCCATTGGCACAGCTCAAGAAGTCCTGCACTCAATCAAACTCAAAAGTCTTAAAAGTGACATCCTTAAGATTAACCTTGCCAAGGCTTTTGATTGTACTTGTATTACCTTTATTCAACTCAAACTCATCCATATTGGTTTCCCTCACTCCTTTACTAATTGGATTATGAGATGCATCACAAATGCATCTTTTAGCATTCTCATTAATGGTGCAACATCTGAATTTTTTCATGCAGGTAGAGGGCTTCATCAAGGATGCCCACTATCTCCGTTACTTTTCTCGTTGATCATGGAAGGGTTTACCAAGATCTTTGCATCTTACAAGGTATAGGGGTCATTAAAAGGAGTCAAAATCATTGATCTTATCCACCTGACTCACCTATTATTTGTTGATGATGTACTTATTTTCTAGATGGTACTATATGGGATTCCAACAACTTCAAGACAATACTGAATATCTTTTGTAAATATACTGGCATGATTCCCAATCTTATCAAATCTATTATTATGACGGTGAGATGTTTCATTCAGGAGAGAATACATGCCCTTCTTCAGTTTCAATTTGGATGCAGGGAGATTTAGGATGCCATCAAATACCTAGGTTTCAGTCTCAACCCTAATGATTATAGAATTAGTGATTGGAACAGACTCATTGCAAAAGTGGAAAGGAGGGTAAACATCTGGTAGCAGAGATGGCTCTCCAGAGCGAGGCGATTAGTTCTAATCAAGTTGGTTCTGGAAGCCATACCCGTTTACTGGATGGCACTTGCCTGGATCCCCAAGGGTGTTATTGCTAGAATTCAACGAATTTGCTGAAGCTTCCTTTAGAGGAGGAAGAAGGAGGGCAAGACATTCACTTGGTAGGCTGAGATAGGATTTCAAAGCCTAAACAGTGGGGTGGATGGGGTCTAAGAGATTTAAATCTTTTTGCCACAGATTTGGCTGCTAAAATGGAGTGGAAAATTTTAAATTCTAGAAACCTATAGCAAATGGTTACATATTTCAAATACATCACCCCATTGACCACCCTTGAATGGATTAGAGAACCCAACGGGTGTAGACTTGGAGCCTAAATTGTCTGGCATGTCATTACAAGATTCATATTAGTCATCAAACGTGATCTTTCTTGGAGCATTAGATCGGGTGCTCGAGTTCGAATTGGCATGGATTCCTAGTCTAGTTGTGGACAGGAGCATAGCCTACCCTTGGCTATAAGACGGTCACTTATGGATTCAGGGGTCCACACTCTGTCTCAAATTGTGGACGAGGCCAATACCACCTGGCTCTCTCAGGCTTGGAAGTCTTCACAAGAGATGGGCATACCAAATATTTGGCGAGTTGAGAAGAATAGTTATTTGAGGGCACTCCGAGCTTCTAATATCAAATTAACTGAGCAGGATGATGAGATGATATGGGAATTATCCCCTTGGGGAATGTATACACCAAAATAAGGGTATGTTTCACTTATTATGGTTGAAAAACCTCAAGAAATCCGTTGGTGATAGAGGCATCTCTAGAAGTTGAAGGCACCCCCAAAAGCTAGATTATTTATGTGGTGTATACTTACTAACTGTGCTCCAACGGATGATAATCTTACCAAGAAATCCATTCATAGTCCTTCCATATGATGTCTGTGCAAAGAGAATAGTGAGGACATTGATCATATGTTCCTTTCTTGTCCCTCTACTAGAAATTTTTGGCAACTGTCCACTTCTGCTCTAGGCATTGTGATCAATTGGCATGGTGTATCTGTCACTGAGGCGTGGTAGAACTAGTGGTTTTGGGCAACATCCATGAAAGACATGAATCTCCCTCTATTAGTTTCCTGGGGTATCTGGTTGTCTCGTAACCATAACATCTTTCAAGATATAATGATTAACTGGCTCTACATTTGCAATTCCATTACTGCTCTATTCCTCACTCTCCAAGAGGATGAGCTCAAGACACCCTACAGAGTGCTTATTCCTGAATCCATTGATAAATCCTACTCTTGGGCCTATTTTGATGGGTTTTTTATCATTGTTGGTTTTGGTGGTGGGGCTATTCACTACCATTTGGATACTCACCATTATAATATCAAAATGGGTCTTGGCCCGTGTACAAACAACTACTCTGAACTCAACTATCTCAGACTCCTACTTATCTTTTCCCTTGAGAAGAGTTGCAACAGGATACAGATATTTGGAGACTCCAAGATTGTTATAAATTGGTTCAATTGAATGAGTATTTTTTTCACGTGCACACACTCAGAGTATTTTTGGTCAAGGTTATGGCCCCCAAATCACATTTTGACTTCATTAGTGTTGCTCATATTTATAGGGAAAGGAACCATGTGGTTGACCAACTTTCCAAGGAAGCCACACAGTTAACATGGGGCCAATGGTTAATTAATGAATAGGATGGTTTGAAGGAGTACAAGTACTACCACAGGCCTTTCATAGAAGATGCAGATGTTTTTTAGGCCGTCTGATCAGAATGTCTGATCTAAGGCGATTTTTGTTGGCATTTTTGTGCCTTTCTTATGTTATGTAGATATTTATTTTTTCTCAGTACTGTATAAACTTTTATTTCTCTGATTTTACTAAACTTATATGACTGATGGTATGATCATAGTTTTTTCATAAGCTCCTATGCAGATGATGCAACATGTAATTTCCTTTTATAAATAAAATTACGATTTTTTCTTGGGAAAAAATATATAGGACTATAAAGGGTCAAAATGTAATTAGGGCCTACATAACAATAATAATGTAAGGGAACAATAGTAACAATATTGGGTTTCTATGGGGCATAACAGTAACAATAATGGGCTTCTATGGGACACAACAATAACAATGTGGGAGCTACATTAGTATTATAGGAACCTAATAAGTCTAAAATTTAAAAGGAAATTTAAATTTATTAATATAAATGTTATATTTAAATCAAATCAAATTCTAACAAGTAACAAGTAAATTAAATAATAAAATAAATCATATACATAAAAACATTTATATTAAAATAAATTAGATTAATCAATTTTTTTTATAATAAAATAATTTATATATGCTAAAATGGTATTTACATTAAGAGTAATTAAAATTTCTAATGTTATCGTGTTTAATGTTATCGATACAAGACCAATATAGATTTGAGTCCCTATAATATATGGAAATTCTTTCTAATTTACTAATATAATTGATATTAAAGATCTTCAAGTTGTAAATATTGTGTGATTTGAATATAATTGAACAATGAAAAATATAGTTTTTTATAGAATTTCATATAATAAATAATATTTAATGTATCTTATTATGGAATAGACTTACACAAATAATACATGTATGAATAATATTGTTAACACTATAGAATTTATAGGGGTGGTAGGAGTGGGAGGGGTGATCCTTAGCTTTAATGGAAAAAATTAGATTCATTATGTTTGGGGATTGGGCTCTGCTACCAAGGTAGCAGAATCAAGCTGACTTTTTGGCTCTTTGCAAAAGATTGGATCTTGTGATAAAAAATAAAATTTCAAATTTAATGGTATTTAGGGATTCTCAGGCATAAGGAATTGTCTAGAAAGAAAAATTTAACAGCGTCAGTGGTTGATTAACTTTCCAGATCACCATCCAAAGATGGTTCCCATGGTCTGGTAGCTGGAATTTACTCTTCCGTCCTCCTACTTTTACAAATGGTCCTCCTACTTTCACAAATGGTAGGGGATTTTAATTCTTCCATTGCATGGGTGTATGGATGGCTCATTGAATCACCGTAGGACTCAAGCCTTTAAAAGATCTAGGTTATTCATGTTTAGTTCCCATTCATTTTTCACAAGGCAGCTGTTACTTCCATCCTTACTATGTATTAGTCCACACATTCAACAAGGAATTCGTAGCATGTTGGGTTCTGGAGATATAACTCTTCATTTAATTGCGTCAAAGATAATGTCCACTGGTTGAGGAGGAATCTCAATCCTGAGTTTAAGCTTGCCTTGGCCTTTAAATTTGCATGCAAGCTCTCTTTATCCATGCCAAGATTGTCGAGTCAAGGAAGGTGTAGTCTCAGTGTTATTCTTTGTGCATTGAGTGGATAGGGTCAAGCATTGCTAAGGAGCAGTTATCCCATGTAAAATACAGGTACCTCTTCCCATGATTTTGTGCAAGAGGATATCAATGTATTTTTGGAGAAAATTACTAATGCCATGTTTGGCTTCCTGTGAATACTCAACTAGAAGATTGAGCAGAAATGGAAGCCCAGAAATCATTTCAAGCGTTAATCAATACCGAGCTAGATCTATTGCAAGTGAAATTAGATAGCCTCATGCATGAAACTTGGAGGAATTATATGCGTCAGGAGTTCAAATGGCGATGACAAAACTCGAAGCCAGCGAGAGCACTGCGTGGAGAGAAGGAAAGAATTCATTGCCCCAACTAGCAATCTTAACTAATGTATCGTCTACAAAATATGGCCTAGAAATTTAGTTAAAGGTTGGTATACTTTTGTCTAGTATTATCTAATTCTATGTAAAATTTGTTTGTTTCAAGGATTTTTCTACAAACATTATAGTATGCATATTTTTAATACAATTGGTAAAAGTTTTCACAAGAATAAGCTACATTATTTTTAGACTTATAAAGGTAGAACCATAATGAATCAAGATATAATATATAAATTTTACTATGCTATGTACATAATTCAGTATATGAAATCTTAATATGATGATTATATATATAATATGTTCATATAACTAGTTGCAACTATGTAAATTAAATGGCTAGTAAGGATTGACAGGATTCATTATAAGCATCAAAACACTTACTTTATAATACATCTTTGTTGTTAAAATTTTAAAAATAAAAATTAACTAAAATATAACTTTATTTTTAATTTTTATTATTAATTATAAAAAAAATTAATATATAAATTAAAAAAAAAAAAAAAAAACAAACATGTGACAAGATTCTTACCCATGGATATTCATCCCCATCTTACCATGGAAGTTCCTAATTTGTGAAGAAGCTTTCTAACAACACCATGGGCCAATACCATGGCATATTAATATCATATACCCAAAAAAAACCATAACTCATTTCACATGACACTTGTTCTATGACATTTTTTTTTAATTAACCAATTTAATTAAAAGGGAAAAATGCCATAACCACTTTGAAGATAAATATCAACATTTGATTTGTGAATACTAATAGTAATATTTTAGAATATTGCATGGAGGTTAAATCCCTACCATCCACTTGATAAGTATTCACAGTTGAAATAAAATTCTAAAAGCACTTAACGAACTTTATTATTGAGAGGACTTTATTTAGCTTGGAACTTCATAGTTAATGCATATATGGTAGTATATATAATTGAAGAAACATTATAATATAAGAATTACTTATGTAAAAAAGTGAAGAAATGTTATAATATAAGAATTACTTGTGTAAAAATGTCAAGTTGTTAGCTATTAAGTTATTTTTGGATTAATGTTTAGATAATCACTTTAATTAATCTATAAAAATAATAAGTTTGACCCTTGAGGTGTAGATGAGTTGGTGATAGAGTACATTATTAAGGAAATCTTTGTGACATCATTGGTTCAAACCTTAAATAGCCATCAACACCATATGAAGGAGTTGGCCATGGTCACTACAAGCAAGGTGGTTGGGTATTTATGTATGTATAGGCATTTGAATTATTCCACATCTTGTAATGAAAGTATATCGATCGTAAAATTTCCATTAAGAGCAATGCATTAGGGGAATTTGTATTGGATAAACAATTCAAAAGTAAGTTAAAGATAATTTGGTGTGTCAAAAGCAAATAGAAAAAGAAGGTGCATTGAAGTTCAAGTGAAATAAAAATTGTTGTAATTAAGTTGTAATTGGCAAAAGCATCATGCAAAGTTCATGTCATTAATATTTGAAATGGTAAAATTAATGACATCCTTGTGTAAGTTAAGTTAATTTTTTTAAGCCTAATACAAGTGGAGATGGAGAGTAAGTGTTAGTGTAAAGTCATCATCGTGTTTTATTTTTCAATAAGGTGACCTTTGACACATTAACAAATACTTTTCTCTTCTATAGCCTCACTCCTTAATGAGGATGAAAGTTGGGACACTTTTTAAAAAAATGGGGACAAGTTTATGTGATGTATGAAGATATACAAAGTAACTTACCCTTTCCAATGATGCACCATAATACTATATCCTAATGAGTTTTGTAGTTCTTGAAGTGCATGGAAATATATATATATATATGTGTGTGTGTGTGTGTTATTTAGGTTTTATTAGCATAGTTAAAAAATGCTTGAATTTTCATCACATGGATTTAGATCTACAGAATAAAATAGGTCTTGTGGATATATATATATATATATATATATATATATATATATATATATATATATATATATATATATATATATATATATATATATATATATATATATATATATAGGTTTTATTAACATAGTTAAAAAATGCTTGAATTTTCATCACATGGATTTGAATCCTACGAATAAAATAGGTCTTGTGGACATTAGGATAATTTGCATTAGGTGAAATAATGAAATTCCATAGTTTGACATTTCAAGGGTATCATTACCTAATTCATGCTTGAAAGGTTAAGGGTTACACTAAATTATTGTTTGATACACCACATGTTTCACTATCTTATCTTTGTGTTTCCACTTTCAAATTCATTGATTGTTGAGAATTATCTCTAGATGAGTATAAATGCATGGCATAAGTTATCAAGCTACACCTCCCTAGGAAATGGAATTTACTTAATTAGTTTAATTAGGAAATTCCTGGTAGCGTGACACTATCTCTTTAATGTTGGTCCTTTATAATATCTTTGTGCTAGCATCAAAATGTACAAAATCATATATAGACATTAACTTCCTACATTTATATCAAAATCAAGTATTACATCATTAGGTTATTTGGTTTTATTAATAATATTAATAATAGGGATTGTTAATATGGCTTAATAAATTGTATCACTACATTATTAATAATAAGGTTTAAGGTTTAATAATTATATTAATAGTAAGGTTAATAACATTAATGTGGCTATTAATAATGTCAATAATATTTATGTTAAGGTAAATAGTAATTATTTATTAATAAATTTTAATAGCTTTATATTACTAATATTATTTAAAACTTCGTAACTTTTTAATACTACATTAATAATTTTATATCAATAAATTAATTTACACATTAGCTCATTAATAATAAATATATCTACACATAATAACACACTAATAATATATTAATATATAAATTAACACATGTCAATCATGATTGACATGGTCTATCATAAAAATCTTTGGGGTTTTATGACATATCCTCATTGTCGCAAAGGGGGTCACTTCAGGGGGATTTGAGCCTGGGTCTGCCTTGTTTCAACAATTTCACAAATTTGGAATTAACCAATTGAGCTACCCCTCGGGAATATTAATAATAAGGTTTAATAATATTTATTCATAAGATATAAAAATAATTTGGTCATATTAATCAAATTTGAGTTTTATTAATAATATTAGTAGTAATATTAAGGAGTAGTCTTTAAGTTGACTTTTTGGAGTTTCCAGTGGATTTATGGATGGAATCCGACGAAAAAAATTGAGGCCAAATCTTGATTTGTGTTGTTTAAACTAGTTTTTTGACTCCATATATGGATTTAGCACACTCAAAAACTTGTGGGGAACTTCAATTGTGAATATTTCACCTATCAAACTTGTGATTTCAATGAATCCCTACAAGATTCAAGAAAAAATAGATCGAAAAAAAAACCAGAAAACTTTCCAAAAAGTCGCACTTAAGGGCTACTCATTAAGATTAATGTCATTAATGATGTTATTAGTATTGTTAATAATAATATTTATATTAACTTTTAGTAATTATTTATTAATAAGGTTAAAGGTTTTTTTTTTAAGATATCAATATTAAGGTCTATTAATAATAACATTTATTAGTATATTAATGAGGTTTAATAATTTTATACTATAATTTTAACCATAATAGCTTTATAATAATACATTTATAAGTATGCATCAATACATTAATTTATACATTAATAGATTAATAATAAATTTATCTACACATAATATGAGATTAAGAATATTATATCTACACATTAAGATATTAAGCTATAGTGAGGTGGCAGGAGGGGGAGGGATTCTCATTAATCTCAAAGGAAACATAGAAGATAGATATGCTTGGAGCCTAGGAAGGAAGAAAAACAATCAAGTTGAGGCTATTGATTATTCCTCGGCCTTTCTCTGGCTCAAAAAAAGGGCATCCAGGAAATACAAATTCTAGGGGACACCATGTTGATAATTAAACACATGAAATACAATTCTCCAGCTCATAACATGAATCTAAATCAAATAATTTAGTAGTCCCAAGGCATGATTCCTCTATTTTATCGAGTGACATTCTTCCACATCCTAAGAGGGAATAACTAGGAGGCAGATAAGCAAGAAAATTTGGCCTCCCAGATGAAGGAAGAGAGCAGTATAGTAAATGATATAGATGAAAAATTATACATTCCTTAATCGTGTTCAAGTTTTTAAAAAATTGGATAGAGAAAGGAAATCTTAGCTGGATCAAGAGGTATGGGATAAAAAATCAATTGGTATTTTGGGGTTACGCTAAATTATTGTTTGATACACCACATGTTTCACTATCTTATCTTTGTGTTTCCACTTTCAAATTCATTGATTGTTGAGAATTATCTCTAGATGAGTATAAATGCATGGCATAAGTTATCAAGCTACACCTCCCTAGGAAATGGAATTTACTTAATTAGTTTAATTAGGAAATTCCTGGTAGCGTGACACTATCTCTTTAATGTTGGTCCTTTATAATATCTTTGTGCTAGCATCAAAATGTACAAAATCATATATAGACATTAACTTCCTACATTTATATCAAAATCAAGTATTACATCATTAGGTTATTTGGTTTTATTAATAATATTAATAATAGGGATTGTTAATATGGCTTAATAAATTGTATCAATACATTATTAATAATAAGGTTTAAGGTTTAATAATTATATTAATAGTAAGGTTAATAACATTAATGTGGCTATTAATAATGTCAATAATATTTATGTTAAGGTAAATAGTAATTATTTATTAATAAATTTTAATAGCTTTATATTACTAATATTATTTAAACCTTCGTAACTTTTTAATACTACATTAATAATTTTATATCAATAAATTAATTTACACATTAGCTCATTAATAATAAATCTATCTACACATAATAACACACTAATAATATATTAATATATAAATTAACACATGTCAATCATGATTGACATGGTCCATCATAAACCTGCCTAACATGTAACTACTAGTAAATCTTTGGGGTTTTATGACATATCCTCATTGTCGTAAAGGGGGTCACTTCAGGGGGATTTGAGCCTGGGTCTGCCTTGTTTCAACAATTTCACAAATTTCGAATTAACCAATTGCGCTACCCCTCGGGAATATTAATAATAAGGTTTAATAATATTTATTCATAAGATATAATAATAATTTGGTCATATTAATCAAATTTGAGTTTTATTAATAATATTAGTAGTAATATTAAGGAGTAGTCTTTAAGTTGACTTTTTGGAGTTTCCAGTGGATTTATGGATGGAATCCGACGAAAAAAATTGAGGCCAAATCTTGATTTGTGTTGTTTAAACTGGTTTTTTGACTCCATATATGGATTTAGCACCCTCAAAAACTTGTGGGGAACTTCAATTGTGAATATTTCACCTATCAAACTTGTGATTTCAATGAATCCCTACAAGATTCAAGAAAAAATAGATCGAAAAAAAAAACCAGAAAACTTTCCAAAAAGTCGCACTTAAAGGCTACTCATTAAGATTAATGACATTAATGATGTTATTAGTATTGTTAATAATAATATTTATATTAAATTTTAGTAATTATTTATTAATAAGGTTAAAGGTTTTTTTTTTAAGATATCAATATTAAGGTCTATTAATAATAACATTTATTAGTATATTAATGAGGTTTAATAATTTTATACTATAATTTTAACCATAATAGCTTTATAATAATACATTTATAAGTATGCATCAATACATTAATTTATACATTAATAGATTAATAATAAATTTATCTACACATAATATGAGATTAAGAATATGATATCTACACATTAAGATATTAAGTTATAGTGGGGTGGCAGGAGGGGGAGGGATTCTCATTAATCCCAAAGGAAACATAGAAGATAGATATGCTTGGAGCCTAGGAAGGAAGAAAAACAATCAAGTTGAGGCTATTGATTATTCCTCGGCCTTTCTCTGGCTCAAAAAAAGGGCATCCAGGAAATACATATTCTAGGGGACACCATGTTGATAATTAAACACATGAAATACAATTCTCCAACTCATAACATGAATCTAAATCAAATAATTTAGTAGTCCCAAGGCATGATTCCTCTATTTTATCGAGTGACATTCTTCCACATCCTAAGAGGGAATAACTAGGAGGCAGATAAGCAAGAAAATTTAGCCTCCCAGATGAAGGAAGAGAGCAGTATAGTAAATGATATAGATGAAAAATTATACATTCCTTAATCGTGTTCAAGTTTTTAAAAAATTGGATAGAGAAAGGAAATCTTAGCTGGATCAAGAGGTATGGGATAAAAAATCATATTGGTATTTTGGGGTTAACCTTTTCATACCCCTTTCTCTCCCCATTCTCCCCTCATCTTCTCTGCAACCCCCCTCCCCTCATCCTTCACCTTCCCATTTCTCCCCGTCCACTCCCCTCCCCCTTTCCCTGTCACCCTCCTCCTTTACCATCCTAGATGCCACCCCACGACTTGATCTATCCTTCATTCCTCGACCCCTGTCCCATCGGCCTTAATGCATCATGACTTGTCCTCATGCCTCGTGGTATTGATCGGCTTGAAATCGTGATGCGGCGTGGTTTCTTCCATCATTCTCATCCTACATTTTCTATCTGGAGGTCTCTCAGTGTGAAAACTCAGACCTCACAGCTTCGAAGCAATTGTAGTGGTTAGTGTTACAGAAATGGCACAATGTGAAATATGGGAGAGGGTGAGATGCATTTAATCCCTCTGATATGAATAGCTTAGTTCGCACATGGGAAAAAGACGTGGTTTAGGATGAAGGATGAAGTGAAGTGCAGGGAAATAACGGTACATCATTGGGATATCAGCATCATGGGTATGATAACTTGGTCTTGCACCAGAGTTTGGACTTGGGCCTTCTATAAATGGAGTAACGGTAAGATATTCTGCTATATTTTTTGGTCAGTATCTACTTGTGTGGTCTATGTTAAGGCCCAATGATTGTGACCGAGGTTCTTGGGCAAACATCATAAGTTTCATGTCAGTGTTGTTAGCATGAGGGTGATCATTTATATTGAGGGCAATGGTAGGAAGGTTCTAAGTGTCGGGAAGGGTGGCAATACAGTATTTCAACACGATGGTGATTCTCGAATTGTTATTCTCACTTGGAACTTAACTAAGTGGGGGTTGTTACCCACCACTTCGTTGGTGATATCCCTAGGATGATTTTTTCTCCATGATGGACCTCAATCAACATCCAGCAGCCCCTTACATCCTCCTACTAGTTTCTTGTGCCATTTCTCTGCCACCTGAACCAGTCATGTGGTCCCTCAACCATTTTTATTGGTCATATATTTGAAGGACAACCTCCTGAATCTAAAGGTATTTATTGTCATTTGGTAATTGAGTATTGGGTTTACTTATCATGTATACTTCTGTGCATGGATTGATGGGGGGATTTGGAAGAAAGAATGGGCTTATTTTGTGCTCTTGTCCCCTTGATATCTTTTGGGTGTTACCCTTGCATCTTAGTCCCCTAGGATCTCCTTTATTGACCATTTGGTTCTAGGGTGGTACTACTTGGGAAACCTCGACTTTGGTATGTGGTCCCACTCCTTTCCACATATATTACTCCCCTTCCACTCATTATACCCCATTTATCATTTCTCCCATTTGGGTCCACATAGCCCCCATGGGTCCACATAGGGTCAAACTCCCTATCCCCTTGCCCCCACCTTGGGTTGGGCCTGAAATGACATCCTGAAGGTTGAAGCAAGTAAAATAAAAAGCATAATTGGCCACACTTAATAGGAAATTGTACCACAAAATGCAAAATATGGTCGGAAAAAAAATAATTAACACTTGGGAAAAATCCAATACATGAGCTCTGCCCCTTACCCATGGCCATCACCCAGGTTCCATAGGCCCTATATGATCCTCCTTTTTCATAGAGGAGCTGATGATTGTCCCAACCCCCTGGAGGGCAATGAACTGCCCTACCTTAAAAGGGTTAATCATTGTTATATCTAAAACATCATGCTCTTATCCTTGATCCTCAAGAAGTTAGTTAAAGAAAATTCATATAAGTAAAAAGGCATATAAATAAGGGTGGAAAAATTCAAGGTCAGGACACCTCATGTACCATAATTACTCCCTCCTAGACATTATATACCTAGGTGTGGGCTTCCCCTTATTTTTTCTGCCATTATTCCCCGATATGTGGCCCACGATTTCCCCTCTCATTCCCTAATCCTTTTCACTTATTTATCATTTACCACCCCCATTCAAAGGATGTACCTTGGACCCGTTGTCCTGTAGAGTCCCATAATTGTTTTGTTTTGACACCCTTTTTGCATCATATTTTCCTTCTTTTCTCATCCAGGAGGATCTTAACCAGTGCAAGATCGATAGAGTTCCAAGTCAACTCTAGCAGTACGACGTCCAATTCAGTCTTCAGAATTTTCAAATCGCCAATGAAATCTCCTTCAATGTTATGGTTGTCATTTGTGATATGATGTAAAGAGTTTTTAATCCTAAACTAAAGTTAACAAGGACATTGTGAAAGTCTAACGTTAAAATTTTTACCTAGACCTAAAACCCTAAAACCTTAGTCTAAAACCCTATCCTCATCATCAAAAACCTAAATAATCACTTAAATCCTAATCCTAAAGGTCTAAATCACTCTAACTATATGTCAAAAACTCATATCGTAAGTCTAAATCCCAAACGCACATATTAAAAACATATATATAAAACATTCCAAAAACCTTAATTGAAGGTTCGGATGTTGATATATTAAAATATATATGTTTTAAAAAAAGTCTATGGTATAAACCTTTTATAAGGTTCGGACTATGTATCAAAATCGGGGATCATAGTGGGTTTTTAAAACATTATATCATAAACCTTATTATAAAGGTTCAAATGTCGAGATTTAAAACCTATGATATAAAAAACCGTTGTAACAAAGGTTCGGATGGGTTTAAACTATGGTGTAAATGGTTCGGGTTTTTAATTGTAAAACATATGTTTTAAAACATTGTATTAAAACAACAAACCCACAGCGTTATCTAACCGTGATACAAGACTGCGTCGGGATTTATTGTGCATGTGACAGCTATTGCAAAACCGATAGTTGTAATTCCAAACCGACGGGAGGAGGACCGTAACCGCCGGTCAAAGCCCGCGGATTCACATGGAATGGTTACAACTCCCCGCGCGGTTAGCCTAACCATCGAGTTGAGTTTTTATTATAATGTTTAAAAGTGGGTTTTCAGAATTAATTTGTGCGCTATGGTTTGGGAATTAATCCCTAAAGTTTATGCAAGAGATAGGATTCAAATCCTAATCTCAAATTTCACTCAACCAATTTCTAAATTTGGTTCGAATGCAACTATTTAAACTAGAGAATTGGCTTATGAGTTCAGCTTGGATTTTTGTGAAGACATTGAGTTTTTGAATGCAGTTTCAAGAGGAGAGAGGCGATTTTGTTCGTAGCATTGCTCAGCCGTCGGTGGTCGGAATTGAGCACGGAGATAGGCGTCAGAAAGGCAGTGAAGAGTACTTTATGTTTATAGAGTTTAGAAGTGCCTATGAGCACATTAATTCTATTCTATTTTAGTGTAAATATTCCTCGCGACCAATCCTAATAAAAACAGACGCCCACTTAAAAGCGGACCCGGAGATGTAGTCCACGAGGGATGAACTCCGTAATCAAACTGTTTGCCTCTTCTTCTTTCTGATTATTGCTATTATTTAATTCATTTATGCTGCTGGTTTATGTTATGTTTCATTAAAGCATACTTCAGTTAATAGTCAATCTAAAGGACAAACTAATCAAACTACCTCAGCACTTTATTCGGTCAATTTCAGATCAAGTGGTATCAGAGCATGTTGTGCTTTGTAGTTTGTTTGTCAGTGGATGTTAACCAGGTTGGGATTGCAACGTGGAAAAGGCGAGCTTGAGGAATTTGATCCAGAGATCAGAAAATGGAAAGGCGTTCATCAATCAATGATGACAGGGACTGAGAACGTTGAGACTTCTGAAGCTATTGAAACGAAGCCCATGGATGAGACTCAAATCCAGCAGATGTTTATGAACATGCAGCAAATGTTGGCAGAATTATATGAAGACAAAAAGAAGAGAGATGAAGCCTCAACGTCAAAGGCATCAAAGAAAGGTAAAGGCAAGGCAAATAAATCTCCTCCTTCATCTCCATCATCATCTTCTTCTTCTTCTACGTCTAGTTCTGAACCAGATAAAGAAAAGAAACATAAGAATCCACTTTTGAAACTTGATGTTAAGTTCGAATTACCTGTGTATGACAGAGAAATGAACCCTGAGAAACTAGATAATTGGGTAAAACAATTCTATTGTCGTATTCAAAATAATATTGATGATAAGACAAAGATCCGATTAGCTACTCTTAGAATGGGGGGTACTGCTTTAATCTTGTGGGAGAGTAAGACACAGATACATTTAAAGCATAAATGAAAATTTATCACGTCATGGACTAAGTTTATAAGGGCTCTAAAGAAACAATTCTATCCCTTGGGTCACACACAACAAGCTGTAATGGATTGGCAGCGCTTGCGACAAGGTAAGGGACAGAGTGTTCAAGAGTTCACACAAGAATTCTGAAAGAAGGCATTAGCACTTGGTATTTCTTTGGACACAAAAGAAACTTTTTTGAAGTATATAGGAAGTTTGCATTCATATTTTCAACATACATTATTAATGTTCAATCCTGATGATTTTGATGAAGTTTGTGTTCAAGATATTCATGTCGAGTCAGGTGGTAGACCTTTCAAGTTTACACCAAAGACATCCACGCAGATGGAAACTGAAGATAGCAAAAACAAGGGCAAGTCAAAGGGAAAGAGGACTGCCACAGCTCAGAAGGGAGATGATAGACCTACTTGTACACATTGCCAAAAGATTGGCCACGATGAAGCGAAGTGTTGGAAACTTCATCCGGAACTAGAGCCAAAGAAGTTCCAAACAAGAAAGGGTGAAAAGAAGGTTGAAACAACAATCCAACAATGCTTGGATTTGGGATCCAATTCAGGTGATGAAGGTAAAATCATTGTTATGACTACAATAGGTAAGGTTTCTAAAGCTAGTAATTTTGCTTCTCCTAATGTCACACAGTTGAATGAAGGAAAAAGGATCGAGTTATTTCATATAAGGGTAACTTCAAAGCATACTAAGATAGATACATTGTTAAATACAGGATCACAAGCAAATTTTATTTCTAAGTCATTGGTTAAACAATTGGGTTTGAAAACAAATAATCATCCAAAGCCATATCCTTTAGGGTGGTTAAAGGAAAAATCTCAAATTCATGTTACTAAACAGTGTCGGTTAAAATTTGCAATCACATCTAACTATATCGATGAAGTAGATCTGGATGTGATACCGTTGGACATTTTTGGAATTGTCTTAGGTATCCCTTATCTCTATGACCATGATGCAGTATTTTATAGAAAGGAACATATGTATCATCTCATAAAATATGGGATTAAGTACATCGTTCAGGCACATAAAACTCGAGATCACTTGAATTTAATTAATGCTAATCAGATGAAGCATTTAATCAGTTCAAGTAAGAGGTACATACTCATGTTGATAAAAGAGCAACATAAGGATCTTAAGGATACTTGTTCATGTTTTGAATTTCAGAATGAAGGTAATTTGGTTAAATAATTAGATTCATTACAAGATCTAGTTAAGGAACCAAAACATCTACTTCATAATAAGGAAATATCACATGAGATGCAGTTGATGCCTGATGCCTCTAATAATGAAATGCGTCACAAGTCAGTTGTAGAGCATAAAGAAATAAAGAAATTAAAAATATTTGTAATCATGTGTGTAAAGGAACAACATAAGAGTCGACCATATGTTAGTTCAAGTTATGAGTCCCAGTTTAAAGATATTTTGATTGAAGGAAACAAAAATCTTACTCATAAGCAGGGAATACAACATGTATTAGAGGTAATTCTTAGATATTTTCTTCCTAATGTCAGAATGAATCAAATCAGTTTAAGTTTGAAACTTAACAGATGCAGGGATACAGTTTAGTATTGGGGAAAGTCAGTGTTTGATTTCTCTTGTATTGTGTCTCCATTAGAAGCCTTTTTTCAAGTGGAGAGGGAGAATTTTTGTTTTCATATCAAAGCCTTTCTAAAAGCAGTGTCAAAGTATTCAACTTATGCATCAGGGGAAAGTGCTAATCAATGGAAACATCAAATAGTGATGTCAAAAATGTCTTTAATAGTCTCTTTCATTCTGAAAAATAGATTGTTAATACAAGTCAATGGTATTGAACAATATTCTATAGAGACTTTTTTCAAAGATTATGAATCACTAACTCATGGTATCTTTTGGAAAGAAGTCAATTGCCATGTTTATAACAGGTTGTTTCACCATCATCGCAAGTTGTACATACTGCAAAAATGTGGAACAGGTCACCAGTGCAAAAAGTGCCATGGTCAAAATCAGGGTCATCACTTGCAGTTGATTGATCGAATGTATTGGTACATCATCAAAGTCAAGATGAAAGTGAGAGAGTTATATTCTCACTGATTTTCAGTTAATTAAGATTTGGTGGTCCAAAAGCTTTTTAAGTGGAGAGGATTGATCCAGGAGGATCTTGATCAGTGCAAGATCGGCAAAGTTCCAAGTCAACTCTTGTAGTGCGACGTCCAGTTCAGTCTTCAGAATTGTCAAATCGCCAATGAAGGCTCCTTCAGTGTTATGGTTGTCATTTGTGATATGATGTAAAGGGTTTTTAATCCTAAACTAAGGTTAACAAGGACATTGTGAAAGTCTAAGGTTAAAATTTTTAACTAGACCTAAAACCATAAAACCTTAGTATAAAACCCTATCCTCATCATCAAAAACCTAAATGATCACCTAAAGCCTAATCCTAAAGGTCTAAATCACTCTAACTATATGTCAAAAACTCATATCCTAAGTCTAAATCCCAAAAGTGCATATTAAAAACATATATATAAAACATTCCAAAAACCTTTAATTGAAGGTTCAGATGTTGATATATTAAAATATATATGTTTTAAAAAATGTCTATGATATAAACCTTTTATAAGGTTCGTACTATGTATCAAAATTGGGGATCATAGTGGGTTTTTAAAACCTTATATCATAAACCTTATTATAAAGGTTCAAATGCTGGGATTTAAAACCTATGATATAAAAAACTGTTGTAAAAAAGGTTCGGATGGGTTTAAACTATGGGGTAAATGGTTCGGGTTTTTAATTGTAAAACATATGTTTTAAAACATTGTATTAAAACAACAAACCCACAGCGTTATCTAACCGTGATACAAGACTGCGTCAGGATTTAATGTGCATGTGACAGTTATTGCGAAACCGACAGTTGTAACGCCAAACCGATGGGAGGAGGACCATAACCGTCGGTCAAAGCCCGCGCATTCACATGGAATGGTTACAACTCCCCGCATGGTTAGCCTAACCGTCGAGTTGAGTTTTTATTATAATGTTTAAATGTGGGTTTTCAGGATTAATTTGTGCGCTATTGTTTGGGAATTAATCCCTAAAGTTTATGCAAGAGATAGGATTTGAATCCTAATCTCAAATTTCACTCAACCAATTTATAAATTTGGTTTGAATGTAGCTATTTACAAAAGAGAATTGGCTTATGAGTTTAGCTTGGATTTTTGTGAAGACATTGATTTTTTGAATGCAGTTTCAAGAGGAGAGAGGCGATTTTGTTCGTAGCATTGCTCAGTCGTCGGTGGTCGGAATTGAGCACGGAGATAGGCGTCAGAAAGGCAGTGAAGAGTACTTTATGTTTATAGAGTTTAGAAGTTCCTATGAGCACATTCATTCTGTTCTATTTCAGTGTAAATATTCCTCACGATCAATCCTAATAAAAACAGACGCCCACTTAAAAGCGGACTCGGAGATGTAGTCCACGAGGGATGAACTCTTTAATAAAACTATTTGCCTCTTCTTATTTCTGATTATTGTTGTTATTTAATTCATTTATTCTGCTGGTTTATGTTATGTTTCATTAAAGCATACTTCAGTTAACAGTCAATCTAAAGGACAAACTAATCAAACTACCTCAACACTTTATTCGATCAATTTCAAATCATTTTCCTTTCACTGTTAACCTAATAAGGCAACAAGCACATGATTTTGGCAAGGTAAAGTATATGCGTGTCCTATTCTTCATATCTATTAATATACCTTATTGTTTCATTAAATATTACATTCAACTATATGATTGATACAGTTCTGCAGCTACTCCATAGATCCATAGTTGCCTTCATTATTAGCAAGGTTTTAGTGCATCAAATCAGCAAAGGAGTACACAGATGGACAGAGGATGATCCCCTCATGGATTTCCTCCTACTTAGCTGAGCCTATTCATCAAGAATATCGTGCATTCCTTCAGTCAAAGATAGCAGTCAACACGTTGCAGCGTCAAGGAACAGAGTCCAGAAATAATACGACTGTGTCAATTTTCTTTTTCAATAGCAAATCGACAGATAGGATTCTAATAGAAAATCCATAGGCTTATAATTCACATATGGTTGAATGTGTCCTATAAAAACATAAAAATTCTTTGTAATCGGGGCACACCAAATTTTGATTTCCTGAACATTTTGTTTGAAGATTTTTTGTTAATTTGATGTTTCCTTTTGTGCAATTTGATGTGTTGATAGACTTAAGAACCTATTGTATTGTGGAGGGCCCCTGCAAGCAAACCAAGTCGTTTTACTTTCAGTCTTTTATGCATCAAAACCGCATTGCTATTTCTTAATTCAATAAATGATTTTGATTTCCTGCTTTATTTCCAATTATCAGTTTTCATAGTTCATCGTTTTTTTATTGCGTTATTCTATAGAACATTTTGCTTGAATTCATTCTATTATGATTTATGTAGTTTAGTTCAATTTTTTTTTTCATTTCTATTTCAGACTAGAATTTGCAATAAAATTTAGTTTAATTATGTTTCATAGTATTTAGATTTTCATTTTTTCACAAGATTATAATTCTATCATATTCCATGCTTTCTCAGAATTAGTTTTATTATTTTTGTAGCATAAAATTCCAAAATCAAATTGATAAAAATATAATTGATTATTCCTTTTGAAAAGATTCATTTATTAAACTATTCTTAAAACTCAATTCAATGGAAAATAGCCATAGAAATAACATTTAACTTAGACGCTATAATCGCTTTAACAACATCACTAATCGATAGGGATTTAACATTGATTCATTAATTCAAAAATTATAACAAAAACTCTAAAAATTCAAAACTCACTTTAAATGACAAATACTTCTAGCACATATGGTGCACTTCCACTTCATCAGTTTACTAAATATGATCGATGATTTATTCTTGCAATTCAATAACATTAAATTGACTAAACATTTTGGCGTCATTTTTGGGGAAGTGTAAATAGAATTCTTAAGAAATCAAACATGATATGCATAGAGAGAGAGATTATAAAGGTAGGTTTATAATACGAAGAAGAAGTTTTATTCTGACATCATCACTCACTCCACCCTGACCTCGAAGTTCTACACCACCCACTCAAACTCCAATTCCATACGTAGGTGGTCCACATAGACTTCCTGAAATCCTAAGATCTGAAATCCAACCTAATTCACCTACTTCATCTACTGAAGCTTTAATTGAAGAATAAAATCCCCCATATCCAACTACCAGAGTAATTTTTCTATATTCAACAGGAGAACAGGAATTAGAAGTACCTGGTGAAGAATAAGAACAAGAAATTCATTCAAATTTTGCATTGATAGAATAACCAGAAGAATTAGAAAGTCCTATTGAAGAACTAGATACTTACATTAGTTCTGAGGAATCCATCATGGTTGAAGAAGGAACAAGAGAAGTACACAATATTAATGGTGAACAAAAAAGGATTGGAGGAGGAAATAGAGGAGGTGGAAGAGGAGGAGGTAGAGGTACATGTACAGATAAAGGAGATCTAGAACCTTCTGGATTCCCTATCCACGATGAGGATACAACTTATACAATGAAAATTATTTCACCTAGTATCCTCCCTAAATTTCATGGAATAAGAAGTGAAGACCCAGAAACATTTCTCCTTGAATTTGAAGTGTTATGTAGATCATATGATTATCTACATTACTCTCAAAATTTAAAATTGTTCCCTGCTACCTTAAAGGATTCAACATTAAAATGGTTCAGGAGTTTAGGTACGAATTCTATAGGAACATGGGCATAAATGAAAGATACACCCTTAGATAAATATAAGGATTATTGTATGCCACATGGAATGAAAGATGAATTTTTTAAGATGGCATAAAAAGAAGATGAAAATCTTGAAGATCTTGTCGAAAGATTTGTTTATAACATTAAGAAGGAAAAGATGGATAATTTGGATGAGGAAACCTTGAAAGCTCTCCTATTCAAATCTATTAGAGATGAGTGGATTGATCTACTAAATGTAATGGGGAAAGGAAATATTTCTCATTCAAAGAAATTTGTTAATTATGTGTACATATTTCAAGAGGTAAAACACGAACTAGGAAATGTCCAAGAGATCCTCTCTTATCAAGAATAAATAAATCTGCAACTGGGAGAGTTAGTAGGGAAGAATTAGGTAATTTTCTTGTTAATTTCAAAACAGATATTTTAGGGAGTCTTACTGAAAAAATTGACACCCTTAAAATACAAAATAAGAAAAAAGATAAGAATGTTGCATTATCTATTTTTTGTTCTCGATGTAGAAAGAAACATGCTCTGAGAGAATTTCCTTTAGACTTAAAATCCATAGAAACCTAGGTGATATGTATATAAAATCATGATACTAAAGAATTCCCCTCTATACCAAGTCTTAGGGTTGTATATAATGAAGAGGGAATGTCAAATTCAACAGATCCTCTTTACTCTATTGCCAGAAGACCATGGAAAAATATTTAAAATCAAAATCAAAATTTTAATTCCCAACCATTTGCACAATATTCACAAGGGAATTGGAATTCACTGATGCCATGGCATCCTTGGGCTCAACCACAACCTTGGAATCAAGGGTGGAAAAATCCCTATGGAAGATATGCTCAATATCAACCATATCCACCTCCCTATCAAAATTTTCCACCACAATTATTTTCCCAAAATAATCAAATACCTCAAGCTCAAGCTCAAGTTCAAGCTCAGGCTCAAAATTCAAATCCAAAACTCTCTCTAACATTCACACAAAATCCAAACCAATTACCCGTTCAACCACTTCCAAATCCAAATAATAAACTTGTTTACAATATGGAAGGAAAAAATTCTCAAACTTATATAATAACTCCACTAGATCTAAATAATGTTCAATTAAGGTCTAGTAGAGTATTAGAAAAGAAGAAACCCTCTATTGTTTTTCAAGATACAAAGAAAAATTCTCGTAAAAATAGAAATAAAGTTGAAGAAGAAGAAAATTATCTTCCTTAGAAAGAAAATGATCAAACAGAAAATATTCCCATAACATATTATGATACTCCTATTATAGAACAACCTTTAGTATCTATTAGACCACCTTTTCCTGAAAGGTTGAAAATTGATAAAGGAGTAGAAAAGAAAATCACATTGCTTGATTATGATATGATGGATGAATTAAAAAATATTTGTATAAGAATTCCTTTATTGCAAGCTATAAAAGAAATACCAATTTTTGAAAAAACAATTAACGATTTGAGTACTCAAAGAAAAATAAGAGACATAAAAAGAATCCAATTAGTTGGGAGAATTGCAGACATCATGATGGGGAAGAAAACAATGTAGAAATATTTAGATTCAGGTAGCCCCATTGTGAAAATCCACATCAATGGAATTGAAATACCAAACACACTGATTTATTTGGGAGTAGCTATAAACATAATGAGTAAACAAATTATGAATCAACTAAAACTTCCTAACCTTCAATACACACCAACATTATTACAATTAGCAGAGAGGTCAGTAATTAAACTCGATGGTGTGCTAGAAGATATTTTTGTATCCTTAGATTCTTGGGAATATCCTCTTGATTTTATAGTTTTAACACCCAAGAATAATTTAGGAGGAAAAATATTAATTTTAGGAAGACCTTGGTTAGCTACAATTGATGCTTTCATCAGTTGTAGAGTAGGAGACATGCTTATCTCATATGGAAGTTCAACAAAGAAATTTATATGATATCCACCTGCAAAAACAACAATAGATATAGAAAGTGAGGAATGTATAGATGATGATAATGATATACAGCCCATTTTCACTATTTCACAAACAAGTGAGGAGGATCAAATTTTAAATTCATTCGAAAATAATGAATCCTCCTTATACTGTGACAATAGTCGAACATTTCAAGAACAATGTAACATCAAATATTTATCATCTAGGAAAATTTCTTTACATTCTATGGAGAATTTTGGAAATTCTTCAATAGATATTTTTCCAAGGAAAACATTGAATATTTATGAAAATCTGGAAGAATTACAAAAAAATCAACTAGTAGAGTGTTGAACCTTTAGTTAAACTAAGAGGGGGGGTGAATCAGTTTAACACATTCCTGATCTTTTAGAAATTTTCATTAAACTTAATTACACCTTCATTTCACATCCAATTTAATGTGTGAGTAATCTTAAAATGTAAGCAGCAAGTGTTAGTATAATATAGCAGTAGACTTAATATGAGAGCAGCAGATATTAAGCAGATGATACATATTAGATCAATACATAAATATCATGCACAGAGACACCAGATATAAGTGGAAACCCATAAAGGGAGAAAACCACATCTTATTATTGTTGTGATGCAAAGGCAAGCTCCAACTCCCTCTCACCAATGTTTTTCTGCAGGCACCAACCTACAAGAGGCTCCAACCTCTATTCTGCAAGCTACAACTTGCAAGGAAGCACCAACTCCCTTCAGGCACCAACCTACAGGAGGCTTCAACCTCAGTAAGCTACAACTGATAGCTATCAAGCTGCAACTTTATAGGGAAGCTCCAACTTCCTCAATTTATCAAACTGAATGTTTGCCGATTTACCTCAGATATCAGCTCTGTTCTGTAGCTTCTCTTTCTGCTCTTCTTTTCTTGGTCTTCTCTTCTATACTCTGCCTTCTCTATATTTTCTCTCTCTCTCTCTCTCTCTCTCTCTATTTTGAGCTTATCAAATTGATATTATATATAGAAATTCTCACATGATTGTTTGTATTTCACAAGGAATTTGAAGTGAACAGTCATAACTCTTTGGCTTCTGTCTTCTTATTCCTTTTTCAACTCAATTTTAGAATTACTACAATATGTACAAGTTTCATGCTACAGTGGGATTTTGTCTTTTCCTTAGGATACTTGCCTTTGCATCACAAAAAATAAAAAATAATTACATCATTTACATTTACATTCTTAATTTCATATTTCAATATCACTCAGCTCCTTTTCAGTTATATAACTCAATTTCACTCAGCTCCTTCTTCTTTTTTTGCATTTGTTGAGTGACTGTTCTATGTACCTTGATTTACTGTAATTATGTGCACCTGTGAATGTATACCTGTCAAACCTGTAATATCTATGAATCTTTGTCAGACCCATACTTTTATCCCTGTGTTTAATCACCTATTCACTGTGCTTTTGTGCACCAACTACATATATAACTGCTTCTCAAGTTTATTCTCAATTACATATACATCTGGACAATATATATTCAGAAAAGAGAGTATAGTGACACATGATGCAGCAGGGTTACCACAAAGCCCCGGTTCAACATCACAGTCCTGGTTTAGCTCAACTTTTTCATCAGCTGTGTGTACAATTGCATTCAAGTTTCATGCCCAATTAATTTCCAAATGTGCAATCAGCAGAATGATGAACAGGTTGATGGCGCAGAGTTTAAACCGACAACAAGTTGATGGAGATCGACGGAGTGCAGGAGGTCAAAAAACGTGGAGGTTAACGGGAAGGCACCCCCCGTAGTTGACTAGCCGATCGCGCATTGACCGCCGATCAACGACTATGATGAACTACGGGGCCTCACCCCATTTTATGTGTACGGAGAAATGGGAGCCCCCGTAAACACCATTTTGTGGTGGCTCCACCATGCACCACTGCCAGCGCGCCACCAATTCACCACCAATATTAAACTTTGATCGACTCTTTTAACATACTCTCGAACCTTATATTAAGATTATAATACGTCAAAAATATTAATAAACCGATTCATTATATATGACTCCGCCCGGGCCCACGATACAACCAATCAAACGCGCGCGTCGTACCTTTGTTAACCCCCGGGATATTCCATTAAACTTCGTGCGAGTCCTGCGAACAATCACCGTCAGATGTTGGCCCACCAGATCGACGGCTCCTGTCCATTTCGCTCCGTGTCCTGGTACGATGTATAACGCGTGAAATTGCAAGTTAAATGGTGGCTTCCAATACCTCCTATGCCACGTGTCGATTCATGTATGGAATCGATGCCCATTCCTCCAATACCGCTTTCCGACGGATGGTGGTGCGGAAAAAACCATGGTTTCACTCCAACCCACCGTTACTATTCACAAGTCTCGGTTCCACTCCTCTCCTCCGCTCTAGGTTCCGCTCAGGGTTTTAATTTAATAGTTCAATGGACCGTTTTAACGCTAATTCCTTCGCATTTCAATTATATATATATAATTTTTTGTTTCGACTATGATTCCACCTCCAACGCAGAGTTCCGCTCCTTTGACTTTGGTTCCGCCTCTAACTATGGTTCCGCTCCTATTCACGCTGGTTCTTCGGTGTATGCATATATATAAACCATATATATATAACGCACTGATTCAAACGCCTAGAATGTTATGTGTAACACCCGGCTGTATGAAAGATTCTCAGAATTTATCTATATATGTACATATTTTTGAAATAACAACGGTTTCTCTGCAATGACATCTGTGGCTCTGCCTCTGTCGCTTCTGTCACTCTGCCTCTGCCTCTACTACTGTGATAACAGCTCTGTCTCCATATTTGCTTCCTCTGTCTCTGCCTTTCTCTTCATTTCCTCTTTGCTCCATTGTCTGTCTTAGTCTCCTTGTAACTGTTCCTGTTTCTGCATCTGCTACCTCCTTTGCCATCAATGACAATATTTCCAACAATCTCCCCCTTTGGCATTGATGGAAATACATACATTTTCTCTGTTTGTCTGCTCTTTCCCCTGTTGCTTGCTCTTCCTCCCCCTTTGACATCAATGGCAAAGGGTTTCTTTTTTCATTTCCTCTCTCTGAGTTATGTTTAGGCCCTCTTCTGCTGACTTTGTACCATGCTGCTCCATAGTGATGTATAAGACTTGTTGAGAGAACACTTTGAGGATTATCGAATTTGAATATACACTGTAAATTGATACAATTCTTTCACTTGTATAGAGCTAAAAGTGAGAAATAATGATATTTCATAGAATACATTGTATCAGCTCTATCTAGTCAGAGATGTATAATCACTACTCGTCTTTTATGTTTCAAATTCTTAATATAATGTTTCAGAGCACAATACTGATCCTTTTGCTCTGTAATTGACCTTTTGATGCTTGAATAATGCAGATAACTTTAGGATAATAACTTAGTGTTCTTTTGCCTTAATCCTTTGATCTTGAGGATCTGATTCATGCTTTCCTTGCTGGCTATTCTCCCCCTGGAATGGTATTTTCGTTTTTGTTCTCCCCCTAAAATTATGCTTCCTCTTTATATTAGAGAGTAGCATCTGCAGATACTACCCCTAGTTTATCTCTCAAGTATTGAAATGGTTCTCTAGCAAGAGGTTTGGTAAATATATCAGCTGTCTGTTCTTTTGTTGGTACATATTCCAATTTTACTATCTTCTGAGCCACTTGTTCTTGGATAAAATGATACTTGATTGGAATATGTTTGGTTTTTGAATGAAGTACGGGATTTTTAGATATACTTATAGCACTTGTATTATCACATTTGATTGAGATAGGTTCATCAATGCTTACCTTCATGTCTTGAAGATTTCGCTTCATCCACATGACTTGTGTACAACATGCTGCTACTACTATATATTCTACTTCAGCTGTAGACAGAGAGATGGATGTTTGTTTCTTGCTTAACCATGCCACCAGACTTTCTCCTAGATAGAAAGCACCTCCACTTGTACTCTTCCTGTCATCTACACAGCTGGCCCAATCTGCATCTGTGTATGCTGATAAAGTGAAGTTTTTGCTTTTAGGTTACCAAAGTCCATAAAGTGTTGTTCCTTGTAGATATCTAAATATTCTTTTGACTGCAAGAAGATGATTTTGTTTAGGTGCTGCTTGATATCTAGCCACTAGTCCTACTGCTAGCATGATGTCTGGTCTTGATGCAGTCAGGTACAATAGACTTCCAATCATGGATCTGTAGAGTTTTTGATCTATATCAGCAGACCCATCATCAGCACACAGCTTGCAACCTGTGGTCATGGGAGTTGACACAGGTTTGCAATCTTCCATTTTGAATTTTTTCAGCATTTCTTTTAGTTATTTTTCTTGAGAGATGAAGGTGCCTGTGTTCTTTTGTTGAATTTTTAGTCCCAAGTAGAAACTGAGCTCTCCAATCATAGACATTTCAAACTCTGTTTTCATCTCATCAACAAACCCTTTTGCTAGTTCATATTTGTTGCTTCCAAACATAATGTCATCAACATAAAATACAACAATCAGGAGTTCATTCTCATGGGCTTTTATGTATAGATTGCTGTCTAATCCACCTCTCTTAAAACCCTGTTTTTGCAAATGTTTATCCAGTCTTGAGTACCAGGCACGAGGAGCCTATTTCAGTCCATATAGGGCCTTCTGTAGTCTGCATACATAGTCTTCTTTGTCTGTCAATGAGAAGCCTTCTGGTTGTTCCATGTATACTTCTTCTTCTAGATCTCCATTAAGAAAAGCATATTTTACATCCATTTGATATACCTTGAAGTCTTGGTAGCATGCAAATGCCAGGAACATTCTGATAGCTTCCATTCTGGCTACTGGGGCAAATGTTTCTTCATAATCAAGTCCTTCAATTTGTGAGTATCCTTTGTAGACCAGCCTGGCTTTATTCCTGATTACTTGTCCTTGCTCATTCATTTTGTTTTTGAATACCCATTTTGAACCAATGATATTCTTCTCAATTGGTCTAGGAACTAGTTCCCAGGTATTGTTCTTCTCAATTTGGTCCAATTCTTCATTCATTGCTTTTACCCAATACTTTTCCTTGCTAGCTTCTTCAAACTTCTTTGGCTCTATTTGTGATAACATCGCTATGTATACTTCTTCTGTCTGTTCAGCTAGCTGCCTTCTTGTTTTCACTCCTACACTCTTGTCTCCTATGATTTGATCTTCTGGATGGTTCTTTTGAGTGTATCTTGAGGGGGTTTTTGAGTTCAGTTCAGCATTTTCTGATGTTTTTCTTATTTCTTCATCATCTTGATCCTCTTCTTCATGATTTTCAGGATGGCTGCTGCAGCCTGTATCTCTTGTCTTGTTTGGGAGTTATTCATCAATACTTTCTACAATTTTTCGAATAGTTTTGTTCTAGCATCTATATCCTTTACTCTTGGATGCATATCCTAAGAATATTCCTTCATCTGCTCTTGCATCAAATTTCCCCAGATTTTCATCATTGTTCTTTATGTAGCACTTGCTGCCAAAGACTCTAAAGTGCTTGATTGATGCAGGTTTACCATGCCATAGCTCATAAGGTGTCTTATCACTGTTAGGTCTTAAATGAGCTTTGTTTAGAATATGTACTGCTGTGCGTACAACTTCTGCCCAAAAAGTTTGAGTAATGTTATTCTCTTGCATCATAGCTCTGGCTATTTGTTGTACATACCTGTTTTGTCTCTCTGCTACTCCATTATGCTGAGGTGTCCCTGCAATGGTAAATTGTTGTTTTATTCCATGTTCATTACATAGGTCTGCAAAGTCATAATCTGTGAATTCTCCTCCTCTATCTGATCTGATACACTTTAGCTTGCATCTAGTTTGATTTTCTGCTAATGCTTTGAATATCTTAAACTTTTCCAGTGCTTTTGATTTGTTCTTGAGAAAAGCAACCCATGTCATTCTGGAGAAATAATCTATTATCAACATGAAGTAGGATTCTCCACTTGGTGTTTTAGTTCTTGTAGGTCCACACAGATCCATGTGCACAAGCTGAAGTGGTCTTCTAGTTGATAGCTCATCTTTAGATTTAAAGGATGTGCGAGTTTGTTTCCCAAATTGACAAGATTTGCATATGGTATTTGAAGGCCTCTTTATTTCAGGCATATCTCTGACAACTTTCTTCTTACTCAGCCTGATGATATGGTCGAAGCTGAGATGTCCCAATCTCCTATGCCATAACCATGACTCCTCAAGTTTGCTCAGATGGCAGGCT
The DNA here is from genome assembly GCA_034641835.2 of Pinus albicaulis. Lineage (NCBI taxonomy): Eukaryota > Viridiplantae > Streptophyta > Pinopsida > Pinales > Pinaceae > Pinus > Pinus albicaulis. Next base: position 506,475,055 of record CM076569.1, read on the forward strand.
TCATCCTCCTCTTTTACTATGTACACACTACTCTCTGTTCGGACACCTTTGAGCAGAGTCTTTCCTGTTGTGCTTGATCTGACTTCACAGTCTTGTGCTCTAAAGAGAACTTCACAGCCTTTGTCACACATCTGACTGACACTCAGTAAATTTGCTTTAAGCCCATCTACAAATAGTACATCTTGGGCCTTTCCTCTTCCATTATCTATGTTGACTGAGCCTTTTCCCCTGATCTTACCTGATTTATCATTTCCAAAAGTAACATTGCCAGATTTCTTTTCATCAAGAGTAATAAACTTACTTTTGTCTCCTGTCATGTGTTTAGAGCAGCCACTGTCCAAGTACCATTGAATTTTCAGATCTTGAGCAGTTAGAGCCAAGTCACATTTATTCTCCTTCTTTATCCACTGGAGGCCCCCTTTTGTTTGGTATCTTTTGTGAGATGATGAATTATATCCTTCTAGAGAACACTCGGAGGATATATGTCCAACTTGATTGCATATACAACATTTGATTATAGTTTTTGCATAATTGTGAGCATGAACAAAATTAATTTGACTCGTAAACCTCCTTGAGGTATTGAACATCATTCTTTGTCCATACTTTCTACATTCAATAATTCTATGGCCAAAATCCTTACAATAAAAACAATAACCATAGAAATTACTTGCATACTTGATGTAAGGTTGTCTCTTCCATGCGTGCATCTTTTGCTGGTTTGAGTCATTCCTCCTTGCATGACAGTATGCAGCAATGTGTCCCAGCTTGTGGCAGACATAACAGGTGGCATTCTTCATAGGAGGCAAGAATCTCCTTTGATGGCTTCCAAATTTGATATACTCAGGGGTATATGATCCTTTCTCTGTTGTCTTAGTATTTGTTACAATTTTTGTTATTAGAAGTTTCTTCTGGTCTCTTTCTTTCTCATTACATGTTTCTTCCTTTGTAGGAATTATTTGAGCTGCTTCATCAGCCTTCTTTACTTTCACAAAAATTATATTTTTGTTTTCCTTTTCTTTTCCTTTACTTGATTCTCCTTCATAGCCTATCCCAGTTTTTATTAGAGGAGATCTTTGAACATCTAAGATTTCATTCAACTTACCAGAACTTGTCATTTGAGAAGGGTATATAGAAGCTTTCTGTTGATCATTTTCTAATTTCTTTCTCAGACACAGAATTTCTTCTTCCAACTTCTCTTGTTCTCGAGTTTTATATTTGATTTGCTGAAGTAACATATATTCTATCTTCTTGCCTTCTTCAAGCTTTACCTTCAGCTGCATGAGGACTTCTGAATTTTGTTCTTCTTTCACACATTTTAGGAGAATCTCTTTTTGTTTTATGCATTTTAGTTTGAGTCTGTCAATCTCCTCCAAAGCACTTCTTAGCTCCCCCTCAAGGTCGACTTCCCCTTCTTCTTCTTCTTCTTCTAGCAAGAGTCCTTCAAGATCTTCTATGGCCATCAGTAAAAATTCAGAGGTTCCCTCTTCTCCTGAGGATTCATCTGAGTCTTCAGATGCACTGCTATCTTACTGAGCATAGAAGGATTTTCTGCTGAATTTCTTTCCTTTCTGCCAGTTCTTTGATGTGTCTTTCTCTGATTCTTGAGCTTGATTTCTTACTTTCTTGTGAGGACACTTAGCAGCATAGTCTCCCACTCTTCCACAGTTAAAGCATTTGAAGGGGAGTTTGTCTTTGTATTTACCTGAGCCTCTATCAAATTTCTTGACAAAATTTGCCTCTTCTTCATCTGAGCAAGAGCATATATCTCCCTCTTCTTCTTTCTTCTTTTCTGTTTTAAAGGCTGCTTCCATTGTACTTGGCTTTTTCTGTGGGAGCCTCATTTCAGAGGCTGTTAGATTTCCAAGCAACTGGTTCATGGTCAAGGTCTCCCAATCAGTTGTTTCTTCTATTGCAGACACCTTTGGATTAAACCTTGATGGAAGAGATCTTAGAATCTTTTGCACAATTATACTTTCTGGCATTTTTTCTCCAAGAGCTTTCATATTGTTAATAATTTCTGCAACTTTTAGGAAGAAACTGGCAATGTCTTCATCATCATTCATTTTTAAGTTTTCAAACTGGGCTCTATAGACTTGAAGTTTGGCAGTATTTACTTTCTGGTCTCCCTCATGTATGTTTTCAAGAGTATCCCATATTTTTTTGGCAGTGTCTTTGTGCATTAATTTAATAAACTCTGCTTCACATAATCCATTCAGGATGGCATTCATGGCTTTTGAATTAGCCACAAAATCTTGTTTTGAGTCTTTTTCTGTGTCAGTTGTCTTCGGGGCATATCCTAATTCCACAGCAGCCCAGACTTCTATTCCTAGAGACATTATGTTGTCCTCATTCTGATTTTCCAGAAAGCATAATTTTCCTTGAGTGAGAAGGCTGTTGGTTGGCTCATCCTTCTTTGCTGTCACATCTGAACCCTGGATCTCCTTTACGTTATTAGACTGTTACAAGGGACTGCTCGTACAACAATTAGTTGAACTTTAGTTAAACTGAGGAGAAGGGGGTGAATCAGTTTAATACATTCCCGATCTCTTAGACTTTTCATTAAACTTATTTACACCTTCATTTCAAACTCTATTTGATGTGAGAGTAATTTTAGAATGTAATCAGAAAGTATTAGTTTAATAGAGCAGTAGACTTAATATGAGAGCAGCAGGTATTAAGCAAATGATACATATCAGATCAATATATAAATATCATGCACAGAGACACCAGATATAAGTGGAAACCCATAAAGGGAGAAAACCACATCTTATTATTGTTGTGATGCAAAGGCAAGCTCCAACTCCCTCTCACCACTGTTTTCTACAGGCACCAACCTACAGGAGGCTCTATCCTCAATTCTGCAAGCTACAACTTGCAAGGAAGCACCAACTCCCTTCGATTTTCTGCAGGCACCAACCTACAGGAGGCTCCAACCTCAGTCAGCTACAACTGACAGCTATCAAGCTGCAACTTGATAGGGAAGCTCCAACTTCCTCAATTTATCAAACTGAATGTTTGCTGATTTACCTCAGATATCAGCTCTGTTCTGTAGCTTCTCTTTCTGCTCTTCTTTTCTTGGTTTTCTCTTCTATACTCTGCCTTCTCTATATTTTCTCTCTCTCGCTCTCTCTATATTGAGCTTATCAAATTGATATTATATATAGAAATTCTCACATGACTGTTTGTATTTCACAAGGAATTTGAAGTGAACAGTCATGACTCTTTGGCTTCTGTCTTCTTATTCCTTTTTCAACTCAATTTTAGAATTACTACAATATGTACAAGTTTAAGGCTACAGTGGGATTTTGTCTTTTCCTTAGGATACTTGCCTTTGCATCACAAACAATAAAAAATAATTACATCGTTTACATTTACATTCTTAATTTCATATTTCAATATCACTCAGCTCCTTTTCAGTTATATAACTCAATTTCACTCAACTCCCTTTTTTTTTTTGCATTTGTTGAGTGACTGTTCTGTGTACCTTGATTTACTGTAATTGTGTGCACCTGTGAATGTATACCTGTCAAACCTGTAATATCTGTGAATCTCTGTCAGACCCATACTTTTATCCCTGTGTTTAATCACCTGTTCACTGTGCTTTTGTGCACCAACTGCATATATAACTGCTTCTCAGGTTTATTCTCAATTACATATACATTTGGACAATATATATTTAGAAAAGAGAGTATAGTGACACTTGATGCAGCAGGGTTACCACAAAGCCCCGGTTCAACATCACAGTCCTGGTTTAGCTCAACTTTTTCATCAGCTGTGTGTACAATTGCATTCAAGTTTCATGCCCAATTAATTTCCAACTGCGCAATCAACAGAACGATGAATAGGTTGATGGCATAGAGTTTAAACTGACAGCAAGTTGACGGAGATCGACGGAGTGCGGGAGGTCGAACAACGCGGAGGTTAACGGGAAGGCACCCCCCGTAGTTGACTGGCCGATCGCGCGTTGACCGCCGATCAACGGCTATGATGAACTACGGGGCCTCACCCAATTTTATGTGTATGGAGAAATGGGAGCCCCCGTAAACACCACTTTGTGGTGGCTCCACCATGCACCACCACCAGCGTGCCACCAATTCACCACCAATATTAAACTTTGATCGACTCTTTTAACATACTCTCGAACCTTATATTAAGATTATAATACGCCAAAAACATTAATAAATCGATTCATTATATATGACTCCGCCCGGGCCCACGATACAACCAATAAAACGCACACGTCGTACCTTTGTTAACCCCCGGGATCTTCCATTAAACTTCGTGCGGGTCCTGCGAACAATCACCGTCAGATGTCGGCCCACCAGATCGACGACTCCTGTCCATTTCGCTCCATGTCCTAGTATGATGTATAACTCGTGAAATTGCAAGTTAAACGGTGGCTTCCAATACCGCCTATGCCATGTGTCGATTCCTGTATGGAATCGCTGCCCATTCCTCTAATACCGATTTCCGATGGATGGTGGTGCGGAAAAAACCATGGTTTAACTCCAACCCACCGTTACTATTCACAAGTCTCGGTTCCGCTCCTCTCCTCCGCTCCAAGTTCTGCTCAGGGTTTTAATTTAATAGTTCAATAGACCGTTTTAACGCTAATTCCTTCGCATTTCAATTATATATATATATATATATATATATATATATATATATATATATATATATATATATATATATATATATATATATATATCTATATATATATATATATATATATATATATATATATATATATATATATAATTATATATATATATATATATAATTTTTTGTTTCGACTATGATTCTGCCTCCAACGCAGAGTTCCGCTCCTTTGACTTTGGTTCCGCCTCTGACTATGGTTCCGCTCCTATTCACGCTGGTTCTTCGGTGTATGCATTTATATAAACCATATATATATAACGCACTAATTCAAACGCCCGGAATGTTATGTGTAACGCCCGGCTGTATGAAAGATTCTTAGAATTTATCTATATATGTACATATTTTTGAAATAACAATGGTTTCTCTGCAATGACATCTGTGGCTCTGCCTCTGTCGCTTCTGTCACTATGCCTCTACCTCTACTGCTGTGATAACAGCTCTGTCTCCGTATTTGCTTCCTCTGTCTCTGCCTTTCTCTTCATTTCCTATTTGCTCCATTGTCTGTCTTAGTCTCCTTGTAATTGTTCCTGTTTCTGCATCTGCTACCTCCTTTTCCATCAATGACAATATTTCCAACATAGATATCTTACAAAAACACTCTTTTTCTTATGCATGGGAGTATACATATATGAAAGGAATTAATCCCAAAAATTGTATGCATCATAAATATATTGAAGAAAGTGCAAGACTAGTTAAAAAACCTCAAAGAAGAATGAACCCAAATTTAAAAGAAATTGTTAAAGAAGATCTACAGAAGCTATTGAATGTAAATTTTATCTACCCAAAATCAGACAGTTAATTGGTTTCACCCCTAGTAATTGTTCCTAAAAAAATGAAAAAATGGACGGTATGCATTGATTACATGGAATTGAATAAAGAAACATTAAAAGATCACTTTCCACTTCCTTTCATAGATAAAGTCTTAGATACATTACCATGGAAAAAGTACTTTTCATTTTTGGATGGATTCAGTGGGTATAATCAAATTCAGGTAGCACCTGAAGATCAATACAAAACCACGTTTACATGTTCATGGGGGACTTATTCTTACCAAGTACTTCCTTTTGGATTGTGCAATGCTCCAGCTACATTCCAAAGGGCAGTTCTCAGAATTTTCTCTAATCTTATTCATTACTATGTGGAAGTGTATATGGATGATTTCACAGTTTATGGAAATTCTTTTGAAGAAGCACTAGAAAATTTAGAAAAATTTATAATAATGTGTTATCACTCCACCAGATTCCCAAGGCTAAGGTAGGAATCCCAACAGAGGTAACCACAAACCAAGCTTTTGACTTGATAGCTAGCCCTATCAAGCTGGAGAGGGCTCTCTCCAAAAGGGTCGCAATCATGAGGGCTGGAGAATTTAGGGTTTTAGGCTAGGTATAGAGTGTAAGGGATTTTTTTGAATTGATTTGGTTTGGAAAATTAGCGGATAAAGGAATTAGGTCAAGGAAAGCTAGGCCAGGGCAAATGAGTTAGGGTTGCAGGGATCAATGGGGAAAGTTAGGTACAATTCCAATCACTTGAAAGAAATGGTTGTGTAATTGTTTTGAAACTGTAAGAAGGTTGAGAAAATAATAAGGGATGTATTTCTCTCATACAGAAGATAATGAACAAAATATGATCAATTACCCAAAACAGAGCATGTGCAAGCATGTACTCTAAATTTCAAACTTATAAAAGATCATAACATAGACATGAAAGTGACATGAAAAATACATTCAAACATATGTGACTGAAGAAGAAACAATGAAAGACATTCAATACCATGGTATCCCATAAATGTAGCTGCAACTCCTCTTCATTAGCTTGGCCAAAACTAAGTACAAGTTCCCTTGATCAACTAGCAAAATCAAACTGATTCCAACTTCCAACCCTTGAAAATGAGTAAACAATGACATTATATAGGCCTCAAAAAACATCTCCCAACCTCAGGGGTCGAATCCCTAAGAGGAGGAGCTGATCCAATAAATTCTGAACTGAAACCTAGAGTGTAGGGTGGTCAAAGTGACTCAACCCTAAATTTTTGCAAACTGATTCATTACACCTCATCATGAGTTTTAACCTAATATATTTACCCTAGTAAATATTAAAAACATGATAATTTCATTCATATTCATCATTTACATAGGTAAATTCAAAATTTCCCAAGATAAAAATCGAAACTGGAGTGAAACTCAAAAAAAATTTGAAGGTTGCCAAATGCACCATTTTCTTGTTAAACGCACAGCGACCAGGAAAAATTATCCTCTCTATTCAAGGTTGAATTTGAGTGCCTTCCTCGTGTCCAAATTTTCTCCAATATGGCTCACTGGAAATACCTTCAAGTATAATTTCCAGAACTACCTTTGCAAAATTAAGCCCATTTTCCCTGTCAAAAATCACTTCTCCCAAGATTGGTAAACGCTCAGCGACCAAGGTGAATGCGCCCTCTGTGTGAAGCACTGTTTTGTAGACCACATTTGGAGGCCTTCCTAGCATGAAAATTTTGCCCAGGATAGCTCGTTGGAAATCATATCCTATCTAATTTCCAAATATACCTTTTTTTTGTTTATTGGATTTTATTTTCCTTGTCAAAAGTTGTTTTTCCCAAGACTGGTCAAAAAGTGTTGAATGAGGGTGCAGAAATGCAAAGTGTTGTTGCAGGCAGCTTTTGGAGGCCTTCCTCAACTCCAAATTGAGCTCAAGATAGCTCATTGGTAATATATCTCAGTATAATTGTCAATTTACTTATGAAGCAAGTCATTTTGACATTCCAGCTATGAGAAAACATGATTTTCCCAAGCTCACTCCAGAAGTGCAACAACTCTCCTTTGGCGCCTGTATTTTTGACATTTCTCTAAAACCATGAAACCTATGTAAAAACTGAAGGAGGTTTTTCTTCCTTGACTTATGATGGACAAAAAAAACTCTCAATTTTGTAAAATTCATCTTTTTTTGGTTAGAAACACAGTTTGAAGAAAAATCGACCCTATGAGTGGCAAATGACTTGACTCTTGGAATGACTTCTCAAAAAATTATGGAGACATGATGTTTGTGAGCTTAAATGACCTCATACTTACTGATATGGCCTACCTTATGCCTCCTCTGCTCAAATTTCTCATTTCCATAGCAAAACCTAGCTCAGTGGGAGAGGAAATTAGGGTTTAGTGCTTGTGAACAATGATGAATTGAGCGCCCTTGGGAAAAATGGTTAAAAAATGAATCGAGGTCAATGATAATGATGGAGATGAGGTGAAAGAAAATTAAACTAAGGCGGGATGGGTGGGATGTAAATACTAGTGCTAACATCAGCTCTAGCTGGGGATGGTAGCTCCTTGGAGGTGCCAAGAACCGCAGATCTTTGAATTTTTAGATCAGTGTCTTATCCATTGGGAAATGGAGTCCAATCTGTAAACTGAAACTAAAACTAAAACTTAAAACACGATCCAAACTCCAAACCACACTAACAAATCATCAAAGCCTTAGGGCCTTCACCTCAGGCTTCAAACCTTGATGAATTTTGTCAATACTTGCTGAAAATAAAATAAAATCAAACTAAAACGATAGAACCTACTCTAATATGTTGCATAATTGTTTATTAGGTGAAAGGATCCTTCCAGTGTAACCAATCTAGGAGATGGCTACTTACTGAAGTTCTACTCTCACTTTCCTCAAGCAGGCATAATGATGTACATGTAGGAAACTCACAATAAAAACTGAAACCAAGAATTATGCTGACAAACAAGACAACATTCATCTTCTCCAATGCTTGCAAAATATTGCTGAAGGGATCTTGAAAATCTTGAAGCATTACCTTGTATTGAGATCCAGCAGCAAAAATACAAGTACTCCCTTCATTCTGATTTGTAAGGACACTTGGTTGTTGATCAATAGGAAGGCATAGGGAAGTATAACCTTCTTTTATCTAGGTGTTGGCTAAAAATTCCTTAAGCATGGGTAACTTTGATTCTATCTCTAGCATATTGTCTCTCTCTGGTTCATACTCCTCAAATTCATATTCTAAGTCATTCTTAAACTAGAAACATTCTTCAAGATTATCAAATATGATAGCCCTATCACCTTCATGAAAGACAACAGTATCTGCTAGCTGATCTCCTTGCAGGGAATCATCATCATAAATTGGTTTACTCACAACAATTTCCTGTATAGTTTCATTAAGCTCCTCATCGAAATTATCTTTAGATGTATCGTACTTAGGTAAATCAGGTTAAGGAGAAACATCATCAAATATGAACATTGAAAAAGGAGATTTTCTTTCTTCATGCTGATCTATAAATCTAGTTTCAGAATTGTCCTCATTTAAACTTAGATTTTCATTTTCAAAAATGGAAGAAGTTTTACCAACAATTTCTTGACTATGTGAACACTGCAAACCTATATTAGCTTGGGTTGTAATATGACTGTACAAGAGCTCATCTATCTCATCTTCAGACAAAGGAGAAAGTACTTTTTGTTTTCTTTTGATAACACAGTAACTGTCTTCTTTTCCTCCTAAAGATTCACAAGGATGTTGAATATTTTCTTTAACCTTTGGCTAATCAACTTGTTGTACTGCTGCAAGAATTTTCTCCTATGGGAAGTCTTTGTGAACATCAAGACAATATACATCATCTTTTTCTTTTGTGAGAGAAAAAACTTGCTCTTTTTGGTGATGAAAAGGATTGTCATCCAAAGCCTCCAAGATCTCTACATCCATGAAATCATTATCATCATAAGAATCCTCTAGGGTTTGAATGAAAACCCAAAATTGATCACAACAATTATTAACCAAAGACAAAGAAGGGTAGGACTCCTTGTATTCTTCAGAAATATTGAATGGAAAAATCTAAGAGAACAAATACTGGAAGGTGGCAAACCTTCATACCAAGATTGTGATTTTCCTTCAAGAGAAGCCATGAACATATTTAAAAGAAAATCTTCAGGAAATCCTACCTTCAACTTGCGTGTATGCATGTGAAATTTAATCAGATGTAAAGCAACATCATTCCTATCATCATCTTTAAACATAGGAAAATTCCTTTGGTAAACCTGGAATGTGATCCCAGCTCATGGGAGCATACCTTCTTGGAATAGTTTCCATCTTGAAAATTCTTGAAGCTATTGATCTTCATGCAGTGGAGTCACCATGAAGTGTTTATTTTCTGGATCTTTCAGTCAATGGAGTCACTAGGTAAATGCTTCAGCCTTCATATGTGTCCAACTATTGTTCACCATCAACAATTAAATCTGATATTTTTTGTTCTTTCCCAGGGAAGATTTGTCTTTTCATCCTCAGGAACAATGCCAGTATGTTATCACTCGACCATATTCCCAAGTCTGAGGAAGGAATCCCAACTGAGGTAACCACAAACCAAGATTTTGACTTGATAACTAGCCCTATCAAGCCGGAGAGGGCTCTCTCCAAAAGGGTCCCAGCAAGGAGGGCTAGAGAAGTTAGGGTTTTAGGCTAGGTATAGAGTAAAAGGGATTATTTTGAATTGATTTGGTTGGGAAAATCAGTGGATATAGGAATAGGTCAAGGAAAGCTACGTCAGAGAAAATGAGTTAGGGCTGCAAGGATCAATGGGGCAAGGTAGGTACAATGCCAATCACTTAAAAGAAATGGTTTTGGAATGGTTTTGAAACTTTAACAAGGTTGAAAAAATTATAAGGGATGTATTTCTCTCAGACAGAAGATAATGAACAAAATATGATCAATTACCCAAAACAGACCATGTGCAAGCATATATTCTGAATTTCAAACTTATAAAAGATCATAACATATACATGAAAGTGACATGAAAAATACATTCAATCATATGTGACTGAAGAAGAAACAATGAAATACATTCAATAACACAAGTATCCCATAAATGTAGCTACAACTCCTATTTAATAGCTTGGCCAAAACTAAGTACAAGTTCCCTTGTTCAACTAGCAAAATCAAACTAATTCCAACTTCCAACCCTTGAAAATGAGTAAAAAATGACATAATATAGGCCTTAAACAACCTCTCCCAACATCATGGTTCGAATCCCTAAGAGGAGTAGTTGATCCACTAAAGTCTGAACTGAAACCTAGAGTTTAGGGTGGTCAAAGTGACTCAACCCTAACTTTTTGCAAACTGATTCATTACACCTCATCATGAGTTTTAAACTAATGTATTTACCCTAGTAAATAGTAAAAAAATGATAATTACATTCATCTTCATCATTTACATAGGTAAATTCAACATTTCCCAAGATAAAAATCAAAACTGGAGTGAAACTCAGAAAATTTCTAAAGACTACCAAATGCACCATTTTCTTGTTAAACGCGCAGCAACCAGGAAAAAATATCCTCTCTGTTCAAGGCTAAATTTGAGTGCCTTCCCGGTGTCCAAATTTTCTCCAATATGGCTCGTGGGAAATACCTTCAAGTCTACTTTCTAGAAATACATTCAGTTTTCAAAATGAACCACATTTTCCCTGTCCAAAATCACTTCTCCCAAGACTGGTGAACGCGCCCTCTCTGTGAAGCACCTTTTTTCAGACCACATTTGGAGGCCTTCCCAGAATCAAAATTGGGCCCATGATATCTCGTTGGAAATATTATTGTGTCTAATTTCCAAATATACCTTTGGATTTCTTATTGGAGTTGATTTTCCTTATCAAAAGTTGTAGTTCCAAGACTGGTCAAAAAGTGTTGAATGAGGGTGCAAAAATAAAGAGTGATGTTGCAGGCAACTTTTTGAGGCCTTCATCAACTCCAAATTGAGCTCAAGATAGCTCATTGGAAATATATCTCAGTCTAGTTGTCATTTTACGTATGAATCAAGTCATTTGGACATTCCAGCTATGAGAAAACCTGAATTTCCCAAGGTCACTCCAGAAGTGCGGAAACTCTCCTGTGGCACCTGTATTTTTGAAATTTATCTAAAACCATGACACATATGTAAAAACATATTTTTTTTTTTCTTCCTTTACTTATGATGGACAAAAACCTCTCTCACATTTTTCAAATTCATCGTTTTTTGGTCAGAAACAAAGTTTTAAGAAAAACCGACCCTATGAGTGGCAAATGACTTGACTCTTGGAATGAATTCCCAAAAAATGACGGAGACATGATTTTTATGAGCTGAAATAACCTAATAATTACTGATATGACCTACCTTATGCCTCCTCTACTCAAATTTCTCATTTCCATAGCAAATCCTAGCTCAATGGGAGAGGAAATTAGGGTTTAGTGCTTGTGAACAATGATGACTTGGGCACCCTTGGGGAAAATGGTAAAAAATGAAGCAAGGTCAATGATAATGATGGAGATGAGGTGAAATAAAAATAAAATAATGTGGGATGGGTGGGATGTAAATACCAGTGCTAACAAGATGCAAGGAAGAAAATCTTTCATTAAGTCATGAAAAATGTTTTATGATGTTTAATGAAGGACTTTTTTTATGTCACCATATTTCAGGAAATGGGATAATGGTGGACTTATCTAAAGTAGAGGTTATTTGAAAATTATCAATGAAAAATTATCAAAAAAATGTTAGGATTTTTCTTGGTTTCACTGGATATCATAGAAGATTTATAGAAAACTTCACAAAAATAGCATCTCCACTCTTCAAATTACTTACCAAAGATTGTGAATTCAGTTGGGACTCTAATTTTCCAAATGACTTTGAAAATTTGAAAAAGAAAGTTTCTAAAGCACCTATTCTAAAAGGACCTAATTGGAAATTTCCTTTCCGTATATCTATCGATGCTTCAGATATAGCCTTAGGGGTTGGATTGGGACAAAAATATCTTACTCCCTATGTCATTTATTACACCAGCAAAAATCTAACTCCAACTTAGCTAAATTATACTGTAACTAAAAAAATATTTCTTAGTCATAGTGCATGCCATTAATAAATTCAGACATTATATCCTTGGCTATGAAACATTCATTCACACAGACCATTCTGCCATCAGATATTTAATGAACAAAACAATCACTAATGGCAGGATAACTAGATGGCTATTACTACTACAAGAGTTTAACATCACCATTCTAGACCGACCAGGAAAAAAAAATACAATTGCTGACTTTTTATCTAGGATTAAAAATGATAATAATGATATGCTTGTAGAGGATTAATTTCCAGATGAATATACTTTTGCAGTATCTACTAAATCACCTTGGTATGCAGATATTGTTGATTATTTGGCTACAGGAAAATTACCATCTCATTTGTTTCCTAGACAAAAAGGAAAAATCATCCAAACAAGTGCTTCTTATTCATGGATCAATGAAAAATTATACAAAACAGGACCATATTTCATCATCAAAAGGTGTGTACGAGAAGATGAGATACCAGAGATACTTAAATCCTGTCATGATGAACCATGTGGAGGACACTTTTTTGATAAAAGAAATACTTATAAAATCCTTCTCTTAGGATATTATTGGCCTTCCCTTTTTAAGGATGCCAAATAATATGTTAAGAGATGTGACAACTGCCAAAGGATGGGGAACTCGTTCTTTCAACTGAAATTCCATTGCAACCTCAGGTACTCATTGAACCCTTTGAGAAATGGGAATTGGATTTTGTTGGTCCAATTAATCCACCTTCTAAACAAAATAATTATATTATGGTATGTATTGATTATGTTACTAAATGGGCAGAAGCTATTTCACTTTCTTTTGCTACTGAAAATGTTGTAGTTTCATTTCTTTCTGAGGATATCTTCACTCGTTTTGGTGTCCCAAGGGAAATTGTTACAGATCAAGGAACACAATTTACATCTAGAGTAGTACAGAAGATGGTGGAAGAATATAAAATCAAGTACCGGAAGTCCACTCCATACCATTCCCAGGAAAATGCACAAGTTGAGTCTACAAACAAAGTGATTGAAGCCATTCTCACTAAGACTATAAATTTGCATAGAAGGGATTCGGCAGAAAAGCTTCCAGAAGCTCTATGGGCTTACAGAACTACATGGAGAATCACTACAGGACATACTCCGTATGAAATTTTTTATGGAAAGCAAGTCTTATTTCCAATAGAGTTCCAGATCTAGACTTATAAAATAGCAGTCAAGTTGGGACTTGACTTGCCAGAAGCACAAAAGCAAAGGATGGGACAACTCAATGAGCTTGATGAAATAAGACAAGATGTTATCCAAAAGACTAGTTGGGTTCAGTGACAAAGAGCTAGATGGCATGATAAATACAAAGGAAAAGAAATTTCATCCAGGAGACTGGGCATTACGCTTCGACTCAAAATTCAAGAATTTCTAAGGGAAGTTATAAACTCATTGGCTTGGACCTTATGAGATCGAAGAAGTTTTTGACAATGGAGAAGTAAGAATCAAGACTATTAATGAAGAGAAAATTCCTCTATTAGTAAATGGACATCAACTTAAGATCTATTAGAATCCAATGACAAGAGAGGGATTTGTCAAGAATTTCCAAGACAATTATGCTTTAAAGTTGGTTGATAAGAATTCTTCTTCTCAACCTTGAAAATTTATTTTTCTCTTTTATATATATTAAAAAAAGAATAAAGAATAAAAAATAAAAGAATCAATAAAAAAAAATTATAAACATGAAAACGAAGAAATTGTTGGCATGTTTTATACAAAAAATTCAAGGTGAAAACAAAAATTCTTTGGCACCTTAAATTTTATTTTCCCCTGTTTTCTAGATTTTTTTTCCCATTTTCTAAGCATCATTTTCTTAAAATAAGCAAGCTACAGAATTGATGATGTTCTACAGCTTTGACAGATTTCTACATCCTTGACAGTTTCTGCAGCTAATTGACAAGAACACTTGATGATCATAAGAAGTGATTGAATCCTCATGAAATAGAACACCTGCAAGATGACATAAGAGGTTAGAAAACTCATAAATCAAAGGTATGTAGTACTTTAATTTAACAATAGGGGTCAATATATTAATATATGAATTATATGGACATGACATTACCGAGCACATCAAAATCATTATGAAAGGTGACAGTGTTATAACAAATCCCCCATAATTTTCCATACCCATTTCATCATTATAACACGATTTTAGAGTCCCAATTCATTGATTTTATCACCACCTCAATCATAACTGTGAATGGCTAATGGCTAGTCCACTAACTTATATGTCCATCGCATACCTACTTTCCCTCTCTTTTTTCCATCACCATCCGCCATTTCTGAAGCAAACCCTACCAAGTTCGTTACCCTGTGAACAAAAAATTTTCTGGAGGTGAAAACACTTTCCAATCATGGGTGTATTTGTCTAAACAGAGCCAACATGAAATAAATTTTTGGAAGGATATCCACAAGCAAGAGAATTACTACAGAAAGCAAAATGGCTGTAATTTATGGAGAAATTTGATGGTTTTCACAAATAAGTCACAAAGACTTTTGCAAGGGCTTTTGATGGCATAGAAGCGGAAATATGAGACATCAAATTTTCTGTGACATAGTTCCTGATTGCAGAAGATACCGAATTGCAGCGTATAGAAGAAAAATGGTTCAAGAATAAAGGAATCAAAGGATATTACTGGAGGGTTTTCTTGAAGAAACCAAGCATGGAAATTACTGTATTCAGGAAAGGCATTCCTTGTTCTACATTAAAAATTAAGTGGAGGAATTTTCTCTTAATCATGTATAAATTTGTTACTTGTGAAGGACGATTCGGTTGTGTGTTTTTCTACCATATAAGATTGTTGATGAATTTTATTGATTAACATGAAATGAACCTTCCATATTTCTTGTTAAATATTCTTAAGAAGATGTCAAGGAATGTCCAAAAGAGAATTCAGTTCATAGAAAACACAATGTACCTTCATGGGCTGGTAAAAATACTTGTTGAATTCCATCTTCAAAGTATAGGGGATACATGGGAAGCATTTTTAGTTAGAAATAATTTTGAGGAGGAAAATATTAAACATACAAGTAGCAGTAGAACTCAGAATAAAATAAAAGTGGAGACACCACTAGAACAACAACTACAACAACAACAAGATTTGTCAAAGGATGACATTCCAATTGCACAAATTTTAAAGAAAATGGATACAAAGGATGTTATAGGAAATAAAGCCAGCAACAAAGCAGATAGTTTGTATCAAAAAGAAAATCCTAAAACCCCAAAAACCCCTGTCACAGAACTAATAATAAGGAACAAGATTAAAAAATTAAAGGAAGTGTCCTCAAAGGATGTAGAACACATTGATTTAGAGGATGATGAAACTATGGCAAATTCCTCGAGGGCATCACCATCTGCCCACATTTCACTGCCTTGGAGTCCATAACAAAGCATAGGTATTGATCCAGTACAATAGGATATTTATGACTACATAGAATCACTGGAGAAAAGAGAAGCATGCAATAAATCAGTTCAAAATAAAAAAGAAGAGATAAACCCGTTTAATGAACCAGAAGAACCTCCAGTTCTCGATGTCCTAAAAAATGAAATCTTCGAATTGGAGACATTAAATAGGTATATTAAAAGGGAAAATCAATCTATGAAAGCTTAGAAAGAATTTCAAATTGCCAAAAGTGATAACCTCATTTTACATTTGAGTCTGTGGTACAAAAAGAACAAGAAATTAAAGGAAGCAAACAGAGCCATGAGGAGGAAAATCATTAGCCTGAATACAAAATCCTCATGAAGAAACTAAGGATGGCAGTAATAGGAAAAAGGGTAAAAAGGATGAACTTGGATATGTTGGCAGAAGTATCTAATTATATGCAGTGACTAAAGATAAATGACAAATTTTTTTGTTTGTATGAGGACATACAAAGCCTTCAGTATGGGGGAATGTAGAGTCCCATAATTATTTTGTTTTGACACCCTTTTTTGCATCATATTTTCCTTCTTTTCCTATCACTGTCAACATAGTAAGGCAACAAACACATGATTTTGGAAAGGTAAATTATATGTGTGTCCTATTATTCATATTTTTTAATATACCTTATTGTTTCATTAAATATTACATTAAGCTACATGATTGATACAATTCTGCAGCAACTCCACAGATCCGCAGCTACCTTCATTGTTAGAAGGGTTTCGGTGCATCAAATCAGCAAAGGAGTACACAGATGGACAAAGGATGATCCTCTCATGGATTTAATCCTACTTAGTCAAGCCTATTCATCAATAATATCGTGCATTCCTTCATTCAAAGATAGCAGTCAACATGTTTCAGCGCCCAAGAACAGAGTCCGGAAATAAAACAACTGTGTCGATTTGCTTTTTCAAGAGAAAATCAACAGATAAGCGATATCTCATTTATGATTTAAAGTTGTATAAGGATTCTAATAGAGTATCCATAGGCTTAGAATTCGCATATGGTTGAACATGTCCTATAAAAACATAATAACTCTGTGTAATTGGGGCATGCAAATATTTCATTTCCTAAACATTTTGTTTAAAGATTTTCCATTAATTTAAAGTTTCCTTTCATGCAACTTGATGTGTTGATAGAGTTAAGAACCTATTGTATTGTGGAGGGCCCCTTCAAGCAGACTAAGTCATTTTACTTTTAGTATTTTATGCATCACAACCGCATTACTATTTCGTAATTTGGTAAATGATTTTTATTTCTTGCTTTATTTCCAATTATTAGTTTTCATCCAGTGTTTTTTATTGTGTTATTCTGTAGAACATTTTGCTTGAATTCATTTTGTTATGATTTAAGTAGTTTAGTTAAAAAATAATAATTCAGTTCTATTTCAGACTAGAATTTGTAATAGAACTTAGTTAATTTTGTTTCATAGTATTTAGTTTTTCATGCTTTTACAATATTAGAACTGTATCATATTCCATGCTTTCTCAGAATTAGTTGTATTATTGTTGTAGCATAAAATTCCAAAATCAACTTGATAAAAATATAATTGATTATTTCTTTTGAAAAGACTCATCTGTTAAATTATTCTTAAAACTCAATTCAATGGAAAATAACCATAGAAATAGCATTTAACTCAGTTGATAGAATTTATTTAACAACATCACTAATCCATAGGGATTTAACAATGATTCATTAATTCAAAAATTATAACAAAAACTCTAAAAATTCAAAACTCACTTTAAACGACAAAGACTTCTAACACATATGGTGCACTTGCACTTCATCAGTTTACTAACTTCGGTCTTTTATTTATGCTTGCAATTTAAGAACATTAAATTGACTAAACATTTCCCCTTTAAGGGATGAAACCACTTAATAAGGTATATGGCTAACCCCCTTTGGAGTATGGATACACTAGAACATGCCAAAGCCCACTACGAAAGGGCATACCATTGTGAAATTCCCACTTTTTTATCCATGATTTGTAAGCTCTTTTACATGATTATTCTAAAGATTGGTTGTACTGGAAGACTAGGGGATGCATTGGACCTTATACAGGATTGCAGTTGGTTTCCATTCGGGTTTGGTCTCCCTATACGAGGTCCTAACCCCCAGAGAACTACAGTGGCACACATAGGGTGTGCGTAGAGAGCCATGGACCCCCACAAAAGTAGATAGCACTCCACGGATCCTCATTAATGTTTAGAGACTACCAACGATCCACTTTTGGGATGATGGATGGTGATGTGCTTGGTACACTATGCCCAGTAGGCCCCACGAGAGCCCCACCATCTTGTAAGGTGTCCCAAGACTTGTATGATGTCATGTAAGTTTCCATTCCATTACCCGAGCCCTTGTAGAGGATTTGCAGGCATCTCTGATTCATGTGGAGACCCATGGGGTCATTTGTGTGCCCCCACACCCACTAGGAGCACCACAAGTCTACTACTTGGAGAACAAGGGGCCACCCCCTTTTCCATCATATTCTGAGGATTTTATTACTCATTATGGAACTTCAAAATATTATTAGGCCTTTAGAGGGCCCCACGACATGTCCATATTATTATTTGTCCCCTTGTGAGGCTTATTTTTCCATTTATGAGCTAGTTTGGTGGGCTTGTCACCAATAGGGGTTTTATTTGCACATTATTTTATCATTAGGGGCTAATGTAAGCCCATAGGCTAATTCGAACTCCTAAGAGGGTTATATATTGATGTTATCTATATTCATTTGTATCATCACTTCACTTGGGATCACTCTATCTTTAGATAATTTCATATTTCTTCTTGGAGGATTATTTTGGATAAATGGATGAATTTTGATGTATGGATCTAAGAAATTTTTATCTTGGAGCTTATTTTTTGCAAATGTGATAATGTTTGGATATACTCTCTAACACTGTAAGTGAATTTTAATGATATATTATTTTTGTTGCATATTGTTGAACTTCTCTATAATTAGGGCTAGTTGCTACATCATTTGAATGTGGAATTGAGTGTTTATTTAGCTCATTTAATGTATGGGCCATTTTTAGATGAATAAAATGTCCTATATATATTTTTATCTCGATAATATTGCACTATTTACATGAATTATAAATTCTTGAAGGTCACTTTTCTTCTTTTTTCCCTTAACATTCGATGAAGTTGACTTTTTGAGCCTCATGATCAAGAAACCAAATTCTCTATCATAATCATCCTTGACTTTATATCCTCAAGGGAAAGAGGCACTAGTCCCTCAAAAGGGTGTTAATTTTCCCCTTCTTTTCACATTTTCCCATTTTCCCCATGTCTAGCCCTGATAGGTCACCTAGGGCATCAATTTCTCAAGGATCCACCCAGTGGAAAAATTTGATCTCTTGGAGGATACTGCGTTGGTGGGTCCCCTCACTCTCCTCCAAATTTGAGGCAACTCCAACGATGGAATCTCCTGGAATCCCAATCCCTAGCTCTAGGACCAATTTTTTCCTATGCATCCCCAAGGTTAGACCCTAGTAGGATCAATTTGACCTTTTGAAGAAGAAAAAATTGTATTACCCTTTCCCCTCACCTTTTCTAGGATAGGAACATCATTCGTTGCTATATTCCATCCTCGAACCTGGGATTGGTCCACTTGGTCTCGTGTGGTATTGTTTCTTATCAAAGACTAATCATCAAGGGATATTTTGGAAACCAAGTTCATATAGTATTTTATGAATTGGTAAGTACCCCTTCAATTTGTATCCTTCTCCCTTATCCTCACCCTTTCTCCCTTGGAAGGAAAGTCCCTTGCTTAAAGAGAAACAAGCACCATTTCTTCAACTCCTCCTTGGGAAAGGGTTATCGGGATCACTTCATACTTATCCATTAACATATCCTTTATAAGTGGCTTCCCAAAAACATCAGGACTTTTCCCAGTCATGAAAGTCTGTAAAGAGCAGGGAGTATTACTCATGGTGAAAGTGGGCTAAGCCTCCATCATTTCCCTTAGTCTAGCAGTTTCCCTCTTGGGAACCCCTTTTAGGTCCCTTCATGGTTTGAGTGGTAACATTTCTGGCATATTTTTCGGGGAGGAAATAGTTATAACTCCCTAGTGAATCATTGATGAATTGATTCATTGATGACACTCTCATTATTCCTCTGGCGACTCCATTCTATATCAAAACCCCTAGTTTTCTTGAAGGAGACGACATTGCTCCTTTAACTAGGGTTGCTGTAAGAAGGAAGTATGAACCATCACCTGTTGGAACCACTCTCTTTCCTCAGTTTGAAAAATGCAGTGACCCCACCCAAAAAATAACAGAGACTTATGACACTGGAAAAAACAAGATGGCCAAAATTCAAAGACAACTAGTTAGTGTGTTTTCTCCTTTGAAGGTTAGTGATGACCACAAACCATTACCTTAAAAGTACTACCCATGGTTACTCAGGTTAAAAGGATATGCCACTATCTATGCATGTGACTTTGTTGAAGAATTTTATTGGCATTTGTCCCCTAGGATGATCTTTGATGAAGATATAATCTTGATGCTTTTTTCTTTTTCACTTGAGGGACAAGCTAGATAATGGCACCTTAGTCTTCCCCCTAGATTCATTAGTGACTCCAATGAGTTTGAGGACCTATTCATGAAAAGGTGGTCTTGCAATTCCCAGGGAACCTTCAACATTGAGAATTTTTATCAAATATCAAGGGGAAGGGAAGACGTCCGGGAATTCATTCAAAAGTTTGATAGGGTCATCTAGGATATCCCCGATCACCTAAATCCCTCTGATGCCAACATCCTTGATAAGTTTATCAAAGCCATTGGGGGTCACCTAACCTATGCATTAAGGGACAAGAAACCTTCCACATTGGTCGAAGCTAAAGAGATGGCAATGCAGGTTGAAGAAAACCTTTATATCTCAAAAATGAATTTTGATGACCTCCCTAAAGCCAAATTCGAGACTAAGAAAGAGAAATCAAAGGAAAAACGTGAGGAAACCCTTCTGGATATCCTCAAGAAGATGGAAAATCTTACCAAGGAATTCTATTCACGAGATCGAATTGTTCTGAACAAGATCACCAATTTGGAGAAGGCCCAAAAATCAAATTATATTCCGAGGGGGAAGCCTTTTCCAAGAAATAAAAGTGAGGAATATATGCCTTGCTCATCTCAAGTCCAAAATACCTTGGCTCCAACCAATGCGGTGGACCAAGATTCATCTTTCGAAGATGGGACTAGTGAGAGTGATGATGATCAAACAAATGAGCAGATTAATATTATCAAAGCTGAGATATTCAAGATTTTGCTTGGGGGTTCATACACACATCCTCTCATCAATGAAGTCATAACCAAACATTAGGAAAAGGAACCTATTTGAAATGTTGATGAGTGTAGTGGAAGATTCAAAGGGGTTAAATATTCATGAAGAGACAATAACAAAGACCCCACAACCTCCAAAGAGCCTAGCAAATAATACTCTCTTCCCAAGAAAGATCCTTGCAAAAGTGTCCCTTATAAGGAGACTCCTAAAGAGAAATCCCTTTCAAGGGGTCCTCCAAAACAGGACTCCCAAAATAGATTCAAACCTAAAATGGGCCCTCTAAAGGAAGGAAATGCCAAAAAGAAAGAAAAGGGGAAACATGTTGGGCTTAACATTGACATGGATGGTGCTATTGGGAAGATAATAGTATATGTCCCTTTGAAGGAGATTACTAAGCTTCTTGAGCAACAAAAACAAATTAATAATTCCTGGGTTTTGAAGAGGAAGAATTACCTGAAGACTTGCAAAACATCCACATTCCCGATCGTAACCCTGGAAATGAACCTTGTATGCTCACTTTTGCTATCAATGACCTTTATCTCCATAATTGTATGCTTGACTCAAGGGCTTCTACAAACATCATGTATTTAATTATTATGAAGCAATTGGGTCTCAACATCACCCAATCATAGAAGAAGGTGTGTGGATTTAACTCCAAACCTGTGGAAGTGGAGGGTCTCATTAAAAATCTTAAGGTCTCTTTGGGTAGGAACCCTGACATATCCCATCTCTTGGACATTGTTTTCATTGATATTCCCGATGTGTGGGTTATGTTTCTATATAGGAAATGGGGAGCCATTGTTGGGGGTCATGTTCAAATGGACCTATCATACATTACCATCCCTCAATTTGATGGGACCCCTTTTATCCTTCATAGAGAACCCATCTACATATCTCATGTGATTGAACCTGGACCCTATTATGAAGCACATAACATCGAGAAAACTTCTCCCATTCTCCCTTCGCAAGAAGTTCGTATCCTAAAAAGGCCAAATCACAAACCAAGAAAAAGGTGGAAACCAAAGAAAGAATATAAATTAGGGGATTTGATCGTGGTGTACAAAGAGTTGATTCCTGTCAAGATTCATGGGAAATTTGGGGATGACTATTACTATATTTCCAAAATTAATGACGAACTTTGGCCTCATCTAGTCAAAATAAGTCGCATCACACCTTTCCTTGATACTTGACAATTTACTATATGCATGTTATGGCAGGATTCATTGCATGATGATTTTTGCATTAGAACTAATCGCATATGATATTTCTCATGATATATTAGCTACATTTCGATTAAAATTTTCATATTTTATTACTTGTTGGTTTTATGGGTTGAAATTAAGCATGGGTAATCATAAGACACCATGAAAAACATGTTTCCATGTGGCTTTGATCTTTGACATGTGCAGATAACAGGTCTACAATGACCAAGATATTTCTGGAGTTCTCGTGACCTCCCGTTCGAGTAGCCTTGCCTGCTTCTTCGAGAGATCATGTCCCAGTTGGAACCATATGTTACCCACCAATTCATGGGTGATATCCCTAGGAGAATTTTTTCTCCATAATGGACTCGACCAGTAGCCCCTTTCAGCCTCCTACCAGCTCATTGTGCCATTTCTTTACCACCTGAGCTAGCCATGTGGTCCCTCACCCATCTATATTGATCATATGTTTGAAGGTGGGCCTCCTAAATATCAAGGTATGTAATTCCATTTGGTAATTGAGTATTGTGATTAATTATCATGGATACTTATGGGCATGGATTGATGGGGGGATGTGGTGGAAAGAGTGAGCTTATTCTATAATCTTGTCCACTTGATCTCTTTTGGGTGTTACCCTTTCATCTTAGTCCCATGGGATCTTCTTTATTGACCATTTAGTTCTAGGGTGGTACTACTTGGGAAACCTCGACTTTGGTAAGTGGTCCTACTCCTTTATCCACATATATTACTCCCCTTCCACTCATTATACCCCCATTCATCATTTCTCCCACCTGGGTCCACATAGCCCCCATGGTTCCACATATGTTAAACCTCCCTATCTCCTTGCCCCCACCTTGGGTCAAGCCTAGAATGCCGTCCTAAAGGTTGAAGCAGCTAAAAGAAAAATGAAAAGCATAATTGGCCACACTTAATAGGAAATTGTACCACAAAATTCAAAAGATAGTCAGGACAAAAAATAATTAGCATGTGGGCAAAAGCTAATGCATGAGCTTTGCCCCTTACCCATGGCCATCACCCTGGTCCCATAGGCCCTAGATGAGCCTCCTTTATCATACAAGAACCCATGATTGTCCCAACACCCTAGAGGGAAATGAACCACCCAACCTTAAAATGGGAAATCATGAATTTCATATTTGACACATCATGCTCTTATCCTTGAGCCCCGAGCAGTAAATTAAATAAAATTCATTAAAGGAAAAATGCATATAAAGAAAGGTGGAAAAAATCAAGGTTGGGACACCTCATGTACCATGATTTCTCCCTCCCACACATTATATATCTTGGTGTCGGCTCCCCCTTATCTGGTTGCCCCTATTCCCTGATATGTGGCTCAAGATTTCCCCTCTCATTTCCTACTATGTTTCACTTATTTATCATTTACCACCCCATTCAAAGGATGTACCTTGGACCTACTGTCACCTTTAAGGGTTGAAACCACTTAATAATGTACATGGCTAACCCCCTTTGGAATATGGAGACATTAGCACGTTCCAAAGCTCAATATGGAAGGGCATTCCATTATTAAATGTCCACTTTGTTATCCATGATTTGTAATCTCTTTTACATGATTATTCTAATTATTGGTTGTATTGGAAGCCTAGGGGATGCATTGGATCTTATACAGGATTACAGGTGGTTTCTATTTGGGTTTGGTCTCCCTATATGGGGTCCTAACCCCCAGAGAGCTACATTGTCACACATAGGGTGTTCATAGAGATTCATTGGCCTCCATAGTAGCAGATAGCACTCCACAAATCCTCATTGATGTTGAGAGACTAATAGCAATCCACTTTTGGGATTACGGTGATGTGCTTGGTACACTATGCCCAACAAGCCCCATAGGAGCCCCACACTCTTGGAAGGTGTCCCAGGACTTGTATGAAGTCATGGAAGCATCCATTCCATCACTCGGGTCCTTGAAGAGGATATACATGCATCTATCATTCATATGGAGACTCATGGGGTCATTTGTGTAACTCCACACCCACTGGGAGCACCACATGTCTCCTACTTGGAGAACAAGGGGCCACCCCCTTGTCCATCATATTTTGAGGATATTATTCGTCATTATGGAACTTTAGGATATTATTAGGCCTTTGTAGGTCCCAACGACATGTACATATTATTATTTGCCCCCCTGTGAGGCTTATTTTTCCATTTATGAGCTAGTTTGGTGGGCTTGTCATCAATAGGGGTTTTATTTACACATTATTTTATCATTAGGGGATAATGTAGGCCTATAGGCTAATTCGAACTCCTAAGAGGGGTATATATTTATGTTAGCTACATTCATTTATATCATCACTTCACCTGGGATCTCTATATCTTTAGAGAATTTCACAGTTCTTCTTGGAGTATTATTTTGGATAAATTGATGAATTTTGATGTATCGATTTGGGCATTTTTTAATATTGGAGCTTCATTTTTTGCAAATGTGATGTTGGTTGGATATAATTTCTAACACTGTAAGTGATTTTCAATGGTATATTATTGTTTTTTCATATTGTTGAACTTCTTTATAATTAGGGCTAGTTGCTACATCATTGGAATGTGGATTTGAGTGTCTATTTAGCTCGCTTAATGTATGGGACATTGTTAGATGAATGAAATGTCCTAGATATTATTTTATCTTGATAATATTGCACTATTTGCATGAATTATAAATGCCTAAAGGTCACTTTTCTTCTTTTTCCCTTAACATTGGACGAAGTTGACTTTATGAGCCTCCTTTATCAAGAAACTAAATTATCTATCATAATCATCCTTGACTCCATATCCCCAATGGAAATAGGCACTGGTACCTCAAAAAGGTGGTCATTTTCCTCATATTTTCACATTTTTCCCCTTTTCCCCAGGTCTAACACTGATAGGTCACTTAGGGCATCAATTTCCATATAATCCACCCATAGGAAAAATTCGATCTCTTGGAGGCTACTGCATTGGTGGGTCCCCTACCTCTCCTTTGAATTTGAGGAAATTCCAATGATGTAATCTCTGGGAATACCAAGCCCTAGATCTAGGAACAAGTTTGTCCTAGGAATCCCTAAGGTTAGATCCTCGTAGGATCAATTTAACCTTTTGAAGAAAAATTTATTATCTAGTCCTTTCCCCTCACATTTTCCAAGATAAGAACATCATTAGTTTCTATATTCCATCCCCGGACCTGGGTTGGTTCCACTTGGTCCCGTGTGGTCTTGTTTCTTATGAAAGACTAATCATCAATGGTTATTTGGGAAACCAAGATCATATAGTATTTTATGGATCGGGAAGTACCCCTTCAAGTTGTATCATTCTCCCTTATCCTCACCCTTTCTCCCTTGGAAGGAAAGTCCCTTGCTTAAAGAGAAATCAAGCACCATTTATTCACCTCCTCCTTGAGAAAGGGTTATTGGGATCACTTCATACTTATCCATTGACATATCCTTTATAAGTGGATTCCCAAGACCATCGGGACTCCTCCCATCAGTGAAAATATGTAAAGAGCATGGAGCCTTAGACGTGGTGACAATGGGCTAAGCCTTCACTGTTTCTCTTAGTATAGTAGTTTCCCTCTTAGAAACCCATTTTAGGTCCCCTACTGGTTTGAGAGGTAACAGAGGTTTCATGACATCTTGGAGGGGTGTCACTCTGGTTGCTTCGTGTTCGTAAAAATGAGTGTGCAGAGAAATTTGGTGGATGAGAACTCATGGTCTGGTTGTTGGGGCCACCATCGGTCTTGGTTTGGTGGGTCGCAAGAGTGACGAGCTCATGCGGGTGGAAGAATCAAGAAAACCTATGAAGGTTATGTGTAGGAGCATAGGGATTTCAGGGATGGTCTTGCAATTATGCATATGTGCATCCACTAGCAACAGAAGGAGGCATTGGATATGCAGGAAGAACAGATCGAAAAGAAGGAGCGCATTCAGAAATTGGATGATGAGGTGGATGCACTTGACAAGAAATTGAGAAACTTAAGCTAAAATTGGTCAAGAAAATCTCAAAGACGGAAGAAGAATACACGAGACTTGATCTCAATAGTCGAGCATTGATATAGTAGTAATATATGTTCTATGTTTGTTTAATGATGTTTTTTGATGGCAAACTACACTTGTAAATATCTATTAAATAAATATTGCAGAATGTATAGCCATAGACTGATAGTTGGGGGGAAGTTTTTTGGTTTGTTGGATAAAAACACACTGATAAGGGATGGGAAAAATGTACTCTCAGAAGCCCTTATCAAGCTCAAAGTTTTGATGTAAATTCTTGTTTTTTGAATCCGAACTCGCACATTATATATATATATATATATATATAACTACTACTCTTTCTAGTTTTTTAAAAAAAGTATTAAGTTATACATTTATATATTAATATATACATTAACACATGTCAATCACCTGGTTAACCATAGTCAACATCAACATAGACATTAATATAGTCATTACACTTAATAGATATAATTTTAATAAAATTAGATAATAAATTTAATATTATTTAGTATTTAAGTTTTTTTCAATATTTAATTTTTAATATAATATTAATAATGTTACCCAACAATGTAGCTTTATTCACCATGGTGAAACTAGTTCAACTATTGTCAACCTTGATCATAATGGTCATCTATGGTTAACATGGTCAACCCTTGAGAGCATGGTCAACCATATTCATTTATAATTAAACATTGACAACCATGGTCAACAATGTTCAGCAAGAGGTTGAGCAACAACATGTGGCTAAAATGGAAGTTTCTATAATTTGTAACCGGTTTTTCCTTCCTTAATCTAACCCTTGAATGATTCTAGTTCTCTTTTGATGTTTAATTGAATTTGTGTTGTTACATGGTTGGTTTCATCTTATTTTTATTAATTTAAGGGTTTGGAACCTGAGTTAATTATAATATGATGTTTATTTTCTTATTATTATCTATGATTGCATATATAATGAATTATTATCCAAAATTGTACAATGTTTTCTAATTTTTTGAAATATTTATCAAGACTTTACACAGTTTTATAATTTAGTGAAAATTTTTCCAATATTTAAAAAGATTTTATAATTTACTGAAAGATTCACCGCAAAAATATACATGCATATTATATTATTGATAAAAATATCTTATACATCTTCCTATGTACCATGGGGATTCACTCGTTTGTTACACATATAAATTTTGGGGGGTTTCTTAAAATTTTATTGGTGGTCCTATAGGCCCAAAGATCCTCAAGAAGCCTATTTTCCCAGTCCTTATGATGCAATTGCACTGTCTTGGTCAAAATGGCCTCTAGGACCTTTTTGATAAATTCCACTTGCGTATAATTTTTTTTTCAATTCTTCCTTAAAAACTTCTCTAAGGGTAGGGTTCATTCACTTTGGGCTTCCTAAAAAGTAAGGTACACTCCTTTATGCAAATATGGTGTGTACATGTTTCAATAGAAATACCTTTCATGTCCTTGTAGCTCCAGTCAAAATCACCTATATGTTTTTGCAAAATATTTTACACTTAATCTTGTTGGGATCCATTCAGCTAAGAATTTATATATAAGGATTTTCCTTGACTCACCTCGACAAGAGTGGTGTTAGACTTTGATAAATATATGGTTGATATTGAATTTTAAAGTAATGAGGAGGTATTGGTGTCATAGTTTTCTTGAAAATATGGGCTACAAATGTGATATACTGGATCTGGATCTCGTATAAAATCCAAATTGACAAGAAAATCATGTACCCCACTCTCTTCAATGTATTATTTAAATTGTGAAATTTGATCAATAGAAGAAATTGATTGAACATTCTCTTCATTGCTATAAGTGTTATCAGACCATGGAGGTTCCTTAAATTATTAAGAAATTGGAAGGGGGCATAAGTTCACTTACTTTATAAATTCCCCATGCGAAAAAATCATATCGTCGGAGCGACAACCAATGTATTCATCTGCAATGGTCAACCACAACCATCCTAAGATCAAGGGATGTGATCCTAAATGATTTTTAGGTTGTAAAACCATAAAATCTATAGGATAATCCCAAGAATCTAGAGAGACAATTACATCATATAATACACCCTCATGCTTTATTTTAGATATATCAGTTAATTTGAAGACCCTGGGTGTGTGATGAAGGTTGGACAGTTGTACTTGTTCAATGGTCTCTCTCATAATTACATTAATTTCGGTTCCTAGATCTATCAAGACATTGGTAACAAGGGTATTATTAATGTGAATGAGACAATTGGATTGCCAGGATCCATATACGTTTCAATAATATTTCTATCTGAACTTAAATCAGTTATCCTCCCTGTAGAAACTTATATAACTGATATGTTATATCCGAGATTCTCCTAATCATAGACTATTTGACTTCATGCACAATACAGAATCTCATCTACCATTTATCATTAATTGCGGAAATAAAAACAATCGCATGCACACATTAAAACCATAAACATTCACACATATGAACACAATATTTTATGGGAAAGCTTAAAGCTGAAAACCCCCAACTATTTGTATATTATATGTCATAGAGATCATGTAACAATAATTATACAAAGCTCCTCACAAGCTCTCAGTATAATCTCCAATTGCTACACACTAAACAGGTCCGATCTAGCAAATCACATGCTCCAATCTCTGCCACCTGATAGCCTGCCTCTACTGCGAAATCACTGCTGAAGAATGGCTCTGAATGAACTCGAATTGGTCCAGCCTTGCTCACGCAATCCTCATTAGCATCTCCAACCACTGTGTGTCGCAAATCATGCAACAATATAGTCACAGCTGATAGTCACTGCTCTTTCACCTACCTCTTCATTGGTCTCCACTGAAACTGTCCATGCACTGTAGTTAACTGATGTATTCTTTAGTTGATTAATGAGTTAATAATTAGTGAATTAATTAATAATTAATTCACACCACTCTCACTAATGTATCAATCAGTTAGACTAGATACAACTAGCTCAACTATGTTTAACTCAGTTAAACTGAACACAACTCCACCAACTACCTCAATAACTCCACCAAACTCTGTCACATGAGTTCTAACTGAAGTCTCCATGAAATAGCTCCACTTAACCCTCGGGAATAGCGTAATTCCTTCTGTCAGCTCTTGTGCCACATCTGTGCACTTAACTGAAGTGCTCCAAGAGAATAAGATAATGTTTATAGTCCAAATATTATTAAGAGCTAATAATATTCGACATATCTATTTTTAGACTGGCAATCTAAAAATAGATTCAGCCCAATATGTCTAAAAATAGAAGTCCATCTATTTTTCCAACTTGACCAACCATCCACAAATAGCATCCTGCAACTCATAGAATATGATCGACATGTCTAAAAATAAACATAGTCTAAAAATAGACTTGCGCCAAAAATAGCCTGTGGGCCCACTTAGTGAAGGCGACTTATTTCCACTAAGCTCATCATCTTGTTGCAATCTCAACACTCCCTCTCAACAAGATAAGGATTATCTGCCACCCCTATCCTGCCCTTGTGGTATTCGAATTTGCTCCTGCTGAGCGCCTTCATCAAGATATCAACATCCTAATCCTCCATGGGAATGTATGAAAGTAACATGATCTTCCGCTGCACACAATCTCTGATATGATGATACCGGATGTCAATGTGTTTAGATCTATCATGAAATACTGGATTAAATGAGAGTTTGTTGCAACTCTAATTATCACAATTTATCACAGTAGGATCTAAGTGTGAACCGAACAACCTGACCAGGATCTTCCTCATCCATATAGCCTCGCCTGCAGCCAAACTCGCTGCCATGTACTCGGCCTCTGCTAAACTGAGTGCCACGGATCTCTGCTTCCTGTTGTACCAAGAAAATATTGTCGACCCGATACTGAAAATCCCTCCAAATGTGCTCTTTCTGTCTATTGGGATCCCTACCCAATCTGCATCCGTGAAGCCACATAGCTTCACCTCATCCGACTGTCTGTAGCAAAGTCCATATCCCGATGTGCCTCTAAGATATCTCAATACATGCTTTCCTACCTTCCAAAAGAGCTTGGTAGGCTTAACCATAGCTTGTGAAAGCTAGTTAACAACATAGCATATGTCGGGTCGTGTATTGACCAGATACATAAGCGACCCCACCAACTGTTGGTAAATAGTGGCATCCACTACCTCTACCGATGTAGCATCCTATTTCCTCCATCCACTAGGAAGAGGAGTGTCGATAGGCTTGCAGCCATGCATGTTGAACTTCTCCAGTATCTCCCAGACATACTTGCCTTGAGACACAAATAGTCCATCACTGTGCTGCCAAATTTCCAATCCCAGGAAACAATGAAGAAGGCCCAAGTCCTTCATCTCAAACTCCTTTGCAAGATCAGCCTTGCATGAGTGTATCAACAGTTCATCACCCATCAAAATCAAATCATCTACATAAAGTACAATGATCAGCAACTTACCCTCCACCACAATCTGGTATAGGTTCGAATCCGCCTCACTCTTGGAGAATCCAAGTCCGATGAAATAACTTTCTATCCATGTGTACCAAGCACGAGGTGCTTGTTTCAACCCATACAATGCTCTTTTGAGCCTGCACACATGCGAAACACTGCTGAAGATCTCGAAACCTTCTGGCTGCTCTATGTACACCTCCTCCTCAATCACTCCGTTGAGGAACATAGTCTTCACATCCATCTAATGAATTTTCCACCCCATCTGCGCTGAGAGAGAAAGAATCGTCCGTATGGAAGAATACCTTGCGATAGGTGCAAAGGTTTCCTCATAATCGATCCCCTCAATCTGTGAGAAGCCTCGAGCAAAAAATCTTGCCTTGTACTTCTCCACACTCCCATCAGCTTCTTGCTTCACTTTGTAGATCCATCTCGAACCTACCACTGATTTCCCTTCCGGCCTTGGGACAATCTCCCATGCACTGTTTCTGACAATCGAATCATACTCTTCCACCATGGCATTTACCCATGCGGGATCCTCCACAGCTTCCTCGAAAGAGGATGGCTCTGTCACGATACACTTGCTCATAAGAGCCATGTATCCAGTATACTGGTTAGGTGATTGTCTCTATCTGTGCTGTGATGTAGGTGCTCCTACAATCTTCTCTGCATCCTGAATCAGTCGCTCAGCTTCTGTAGTGCGCTTCTGCGCTATGATGGTTGGCGTTGCATGAGTGGTCTCTTCCACTCCATGAACCTCCTCTTGTGGTTGATCCACATCCTGAGGCTCATCCTTAGGAACTAATAGCTCCTCATTTGCATGCAAGTGTGGCTCCCTCTCAAGTGAACACTTCATGGCTTTCTCCTCATGAAATTTGATATCTCGTCGCACAACAGTCTTGCGATTGTCTGGAAAATACACACGATAGTTGTGGGGTGTATCAGTGTACCCCACAAATATCCCAACCTCTACAGTTGGCTCCAGCTTCTTCCTGGAATCCTTTATCACATGAATGTAAACAGGTGAACCAAAATCCTCAAATGGGAAATATCAGGCTTCTTACCATAAAACGCCTCCTCGGGTGTACTCACGCCAAGTATCCCGTGAGGACAACGGTTTTGCACATAAAATGCAGTATTGCATGCCTCAGCCCACAAGTGTATGGGAAGGCCCTGATCATGCAACATCGCCCGTGCAACATCCATGATCATTTTGTTCTTCCGCTCAGCGACCCCATTCTACCATGGGTTATTAGGCGCTATGAGCTCTCTTCGAATTCCTTCTGCATTGCAAAAGTCCTTGAATTCGCCAAAGATGAATTCACCACCATTGTCGCTCCTAAGAGCCTTCACCTGCTTCCCTGATTATTTCTCAACCAATGCCTTGAACTCACAGAACTTTGAGTATGTCTCACTCTTCTTCTGCATGAAGAAGATCCAACACTTACGAGAAAAATCACCAACAAATATCACATAGTACCCATGCTTTGTTGTCGAAGCTACTGAGAAAGGCCCACACACGTCTATGTGAATTCTCTAAAGGATCGTCATGGCGCGACTATCCTTCTCGTGAAAGTTGGATTTCACAAATTTTCCCAAAGTACATCCCTTGCACTGATCTGAATGTGAAAGTGTACCTTTGGGAAGCCCGGTAGAAATCTGCTGCAAAATTTTCAAAGCACCATGGTGAAGATGGCCCAATCTCCTGTGCCATAGATCGCCCTCATCTCGGCTCACCAATCCTTCTGCCTTGCCTGCCATTGTTGTGCAGTCATCTACCTACAATTGATAAAGGTTCTTAACTCAAACCCCTATCCTCCGGGTTTCACCAGTTGCCTTACTGCGTAGGAAAGCCTTTCCCTCGCTAAAGACAACATCATATCCCTTGTCTTCTAACATCGCCACAGAGATAATATTCTTCTTCAATCCTGGAACATGCATCACTTCCTTCAATACGCGGGTTTACCAGACTCCCTCTCAAAGGAAATGGTACTGATACCGGTCACACTGTATCTACCATCATCGCCCATCTCGATGTGCACTCCAAGATCTTTCTCATCCAGATCAGTAAACAAATATTTGTCTCCGGACATATGAAAAGACACACCACTATCAAGAAACCACACTGAACCCATCATACTTGAGACCAAGCATGCGATCAGCAAAAAATCCAGCTCAAACTGCGAGGCTAAGGCCTCTCCAGTTGCAGATCCAGCAGCCTGCTTATTTTTCTTCTTCTATGGACAATTAGTGGCGTAGTGTCCATGTTGGTGATAGTGAAAGCACTTCACCTTGGACATGT
This sequence comes from Pinus albicaulis, assembly GCA_034641835.2. Taxonomy (NCBI): domain Eukaryota; kingdom Viridiplantae; phylum Streptophyta; class Pinopsida; order Pinales; family Pinaceae; genus Pinus; species Pinus albicaulis. The sequence goes on from CM076569.1 coordinate 506,508,215, forward strand.
CCTGCTTCTTGCCTTTCGCACCAGATTGAGAAGCATTATTCTTGCTCTTCCCCTTCCTTGCTTTGGCAGCCAAGGTGCAATTTTCTTCATCTAATTTCTTTGATGAAAATCCATCCCTAGTACTTCGCCTTATCTCCTCTTGCACAAGATCCGACCAAAGTCGCTCCCATCCTGGAAATTTCTCCCGACCATTGACATAAAACTAACAGGAATGCCAACTCTTCGAAAGCCCAAGGAGAGCCAAGCTCACCAAGTCCTCGTCATCTACAGTCACCCCCAAACATCCCATCTCATCCTTGCACTGGAAAACCTTCGTGAGGTACTTGGGTATACTGTCGCCTTTCTCCATTTTTATGTTCCTGAGTTTATCCTTGAGCGCCAACTTCCTCTGGTCGCTCTTGATTTGAAATAAATCTGTCAAAGCTTTCCACATCAAGAATGGAGAAGCTTTACCATGGAGGATGGACACTATGTGATCCTTCACACCTTCCAATAAAATCCTTCAACATTTTGCTGTCTTCTTTTGCCATGTGTCAAGTGCAGCAGCATTATTAGAAGCAGGTTTTGGAATTTCTGCATCTATGAACTCCTTCAACCCATTGTCATCCAGCACCGCCTCCATCCTGTCCTTCCATGAAATATAATTCGAGCTGCCCTCAAGGGCATACTCCAATCACAATCCGTTGAAAGACATCTCAACTTCGACACCAAGAAAACACCGCTCGCAAATTCGAATGAAACCAAAGACAAAACTCACCCGCGTCGCCCATCATCCGATGTCTAACGATCAATATCGCTCTACGATCAATATCGCTCCGATACCATGTATAAATTTATATAAATGATATGTTATATCTGAGATTCTCCTGATCACACACTATTTGACTTCATGCACAATACAGAATCTCATCTACCATTGATCATTAATTGCGAAAATAAAAACAATCGCATGTGCACATTAAAACCATAAACATTCACACATATGAACACAACATTTTATGGGAAAGCTTAAAGCTGAGAACCCCCAAATATCTGTATATTATATGTCATAGAGATCATGTAACAATCATTATACAAAGCTCCTCACAAGCTCTCAGTATAATCTCCAATTGCTACACACTAAACAGGTTCGATCTAGCAAATCGCTCCAATCTCTGCCACCTGATAACCTGCCTCTACTACGCAATCACTGCTGAAGAATGGCTCACACAATCCTCATTAGCATCTCCAACCACCGTGTGTTTCAAATCATGCAACAGTATAGTCACAACTGATAGTCACACTGCTCTTTCACCTACCTCTTCACTGGTCTCCACTGAAACTATCCATGCATTGTAGTTAAATGATGTATTCTTTAGTTGATTAATGAGTTAATAATTAGTGAATTAATTAATAATTAATTCACACCACTCTCACTAGTGTATCAATCAGTTAGACTAGATACAACTAGCTCAACTATGTTTAACTCAGTTAAACTGAACACAACTCCATCAACTACCTCAATAACTCCACCAAACTCCGTCACATGAGTTCTAACTGAAGTATCCATGCAATAGCTCCACTTAACCCTCAGGAATAGCGTAATTCCTTCTGTCAGCTCCTGTGCCACATCTGTGCACTTAACTGAAGTGCTCCAAGAGAATAAGATAATGTTTAGAGTCTAAATATTATTAAGAGCTAATAATATTCGACATATCTATTTTTAGACTGGCAATATAAAAATAGATTCCACCCAATATGTCTAAAAATAGAAGTCCATCTATTTTTCCAACTTGACCAACCATCCACAAATAGCATCCTGCAACTCATAGAATATGATCGACATGTCTAAAAATAGACTGTGCGCCAAAAATAGCCTGTGGGCCCACTTAGTGAAGGCGACTTCTTTCCACTAAGCTCATCATCTTGTTGCAATCTCAACACTCCCAACAAACTAGATAGTATATTCTTCAATATTCTTCCTCAATGGTTTCTTAAGGAAAATTTCCTTGATACTTTTGGCATAGATAGGATTATCTATAATGGATTGTACTAGGAGGAATTTGATACAAGCATTTCTCAACTCGGAAAATAGGTTGAATTTGGGATGTTGAGTAGCCTTTTTTAAACTCATCCTTTTCAAATCCCAATGGCAAGACTCTAAATTTGCATATTTTTTCTTATTTTATGAATCACCTGTTTGATTGGGAGTTACCTCCCTCGTTTCTTCCTCAGTCATAATGGGTGAGTCTTTGTTCTTAATGACAGTCTTTATCAACCTTAGTTAGATGTCTTTCAACACAATTAGAGTGATCAAGTATGCCAGGAAGGAAGACAATTCAACACTAAAAACCTATTGATTTGTCTTGTTACTGGTGTTAGAAACCAATTGGGCAAGAAGTTGTATAAGTTGTGGAGGTTGGGTAGGAGGTGGTTGTGGAAACTGCAGTTGTTGTCGAATTTTTAATTGAGATTTTTGAGCCCCATAATAAGGAGTATATGGTTGTGGGAAAGTTTTAAATTATTATTTTTACGGTGGTGGAGGATAAAGAAAAATAGGCATATTGTTATTAGGAGGCGCTTGCCTTCCTTGTTTCCATGGAAAATTTTTGAAATTTTTGTTGACCATATGTTTTCCAAGGAATAGGAGGCCTCATATATTGAGATACATGTTATCCAGAAAATGATTAGAATACTAGGGCATATGTTCAAAAGGTATACCTGAGGGTCCATTTTTCCATGGTTTCTTACATGCCAATGAATTTAATTGAGTTGTTTCTTGGTTTTCTCATTGATAGATTGTTTTAAGTCCAAGTAGAGATGGGAATATTTTGTTGTATGTTCACTTGAAAAAATGACATTGATATTAATATCATCCAATGGTCATTCATGCAAAGAGTGTTTCTTCCTACATTTAGAACAAAAAATGGAAAGTTTCGCTCTTTATTCTTCTTGATTTTTCTAAAATTGTAATGTATCTAATTGCATATTAATTTTTTCAAGCAAATCACTTTCAAAATTTTATAAAAAATGTCCTAACTCATGCTTAGTAACAACACTCATTGTATATTTGGTGTTTTTAGGGAGAGTATCCCTAATGCCTTTACCAAATCTCACTTAGATGTAGGAATACTTCCTATACATGTCACAAATTTTATCAAAAGGAAACTATGAAACATCTCCAAAACTCATCAAGTTTAGTACATTTATAGATTCATCCAAAACACCTAGTAAAAAATAATATTAATTGATCTAGATTTTATGTAGGAATGCAACAGAATACACGTATAATCATAAGCACAGATATGCAGTGGAAATAATGCTTCATTTTATTAATAAAAGAATGACTGAAATAAGCTTACAAACATAATGAAAACAAGCTAGGACGCTGGTAGCGTATCTCTGAGAAGAGATGTGGCGTACGTAGGCCTCTGAACTGTGTTACATTGAGGCTTGCAGGCCTATTACAGACATAATGGAAATAGATGAGCAAGGGCATTGGCAGCGTATCCCTGAGAAGAGATGTGGCGGCTACCAGCCCTTGAACTGTGTTACAATGCAGATATGATAGAGATGTGGCAAGCTAGGGCACTGGTAGCGCTTATTTCTTAGAAGAGATGTGTCGACTCCCATCCCCCTGAACTATGTTACAATGAGGCTCGAAGGCCTATTTATTGTTGAGAAACAATGTAAAACCCGAAATGTCCAAAAACCTAACCCTAGGAGATGAAGCACCAAAACTGTGGGCCCTATTTGGGTAAGTTGGTGTTTAACTTCCCGGGGACGTAACTTTGGCATCCAATCTCTGTTTGACGCACTCAATAGCTCGTTAGAAAGATCTATCTAAGGAATAAAACTTTTGAGTGAGTGACGTGGGTCTCCCCGTTTTCCAAAAAAGCGTCGTTTAGGGCTTCAAAACGGCTTCGGAAGTTTAGGACCTGAAAAACTGCTATAAATAGTAAGTTGTGTTGAAACTTTCAAACTAAAATAACTGATGATGGGGGTTCAAATGGACTCGGTGGATGGCCACCAATATCCACCTAGATCATTAAGTCCCCAAAACAGCTCCGGGTGTGCAGGATCCGAAAACCTACTAAAAATAGTAAGTTGTGCTGAAGCTGAAAAACTGAAAGAATTGATGCTGCGGATCCAAATGGAATAGGTGGGAGGCCACCGATATCCACCTGGATCATTCCTCCCTCCTTAGGAAGCAATGGTCTCCATTGCGTTAAGTTCCTCCATGGGGGGGGGGGGAATTTTGCTGAACTTGGTGTTGGATTTGTCCAGGATGTCGCAGACCTATTGGCGAACGTGCTGGATGTAGATGTGTCATCGGTGGGCAGCCATTGAAGGATCTGGTCAAAGTTATCCATCATCGCGTTCCTTTGTTTCACGAGGGCATCCTCAAGCAAGATTTTGATAGGATCTCTTACTCCCTCGTCTTTCTTTCTTTCCACCATGGGGGGTCGTCGGGGTTGCGAGGTTGAACTCCTTAGACCTTGGTCGCGTTGGGGACATGAAACGAAAAATAGAGAAAGAGCAGACCGCTCTGATACCACTAATCAGATTTTATGCAGGAACGCAACATAATACACGTATAACCATAAGCACAAAGATGCAGTAGAAATAATGCTTCATTTTATTAATAAAAGAATGATTGAAATAAGCTTACAAACATAATGGAAATAAGCTAGGGTGTTGGTAGCATATCTCTGAGAAGATATGTGGCATACGCAGGCCTCTGAATTGTGTTACATTGAGGCTCGTAGGCCTATTATAGACATAATGGAAATAGATGAGCAAGGGTACTGGCAGCATATCCCTGGGAAGAGATGTGGCAGCTACCAGCCCCTGAACTGTGTTACAATGCAGACATGATAGAGATGTGGCGAGCTAGGGCACTGGTAGCGCTTATCTCTGAGAAGAGATGTGTCAGCTCCCAACCCCATGAACTATGTTACAATGAGGCTTTAAGGCCTATTTATTGTTCATAAAAAATGTAAAACTCGAAATGTCCAAAAACATAACCCTAGGAGATGAAGAGCCAAAATTGTGGGCCCCGTTTGGGTAAGTTGGTGTTTCAACTTTCTAGGGACGTAACTTTGGCATCCTATCTCCATTTGATGCGCTCAATAGCTCGTTAGAAATATCTATTCGAGGACTACACAAATATTGCTCCCTGTTTTCCCAAAAATCGTCGTTTATGGCCTCAAAACGGCTCCAAAAGTTCAGGACCCGAAAGACTTCTATAAATAGTAAGTTGTGCTGAAACTTACAAACTGAAATAACTGATGGTGGGGGTTCAAATGGACTTGGTGGGTGGCCACCAATATCCACCTGGATCATTAAGTCCCCAAAACAACTCCGGGTGTGCAGGACCCGAAAACCTGCTAAAAATAGTAAGTTGTGCTGAAGCTGAAAAACTGAAAGAATTGATGCTGCAGGTCCAAATGGAATAGGTGGGAGGCCATCAATATCCACATGGATCAAGTTTTTGTTGTTTAGATCGTTGGATATTATACAAGAAATTCTCAAGATAATCTTTAAGGATCTCATCCTCTCTTTGTGTAATTTTAAAAATTTCCTCCCTCATGAAATCCATATCCTTGCAATACTCTTGATACTTTTTAAGAAAAGAATTATGCATGCTATCCCAACTTGTAGTAGTGTTCCCCCCCAGTCCCATGAACCAGTGCAAGGCTTCCTCATTGAGAGTAGTGGAGAACAATTTAAGGTTTTCAGAATCTATACAATAGTCATAACTCCTGCATAAAATATCAAACTAAAATAGAAAATAGTCAAGATATTCATTTCTCTTACCATAAAATTGTGGCAATATAAAAGAGGTGATATTATTCACTTGGACCACAACATTATGATCCATAATAAGGAATCTAAAGGTTACCTCTTCCTCTACCTTTAGTCCATATACAAATACCTCTCCTCCTCATTTTGACATATTTCACCTCCACACAAGATAAAATTGGCATCCAGGGGTGGCTCAGTCTCTAGAATTGGATTATGGCCAACATTTGAATCGATTTCAGGTTCTGATCCTCCAACTAGAGTGGCACCCACTATGAAATATATATTTCTGTTCACCTAAGCCTTTGACTTTCTTGATATATTTATGTCCTTCTTATAATATTTACCTACCAATGATTCAACATTAGAAGGGGAATTTTTGGAAGTATCTCTCCTACCTATACCTTTATATTTATTCCTACCTCTACTCATACATCCTACAAAAAAAGAAATAAACACAATTCAACAATTAGAAATCAAACCACTCCCACAAGCTCCATATGCTACTTTGACCATATCATCATAAATTTATATATTCACATTGTTGGCTTAAAAAAATGACTTGCAAAATAAAGAAAGAAACATGTGCTTTCCTGCATGACAAGGGCTGTGGGCTCACAAAATTCGTTTCACAGGTTCTTTCCTCCCCACTCCTCCAAGTCTTAAATGCTAGGTAATCCAAAAAAAAAATCATATCACCAATTCTCTTATCTCTCAATTTCCTCCCCAGAAATGGCGAAAAAATGTTGGGTGAATTTATTAACAGCAAATTCAAAACATAACTTATGTCAATCTGAGAGAGTATAATTAGAGGTGTTACACAGTATGTGTGAAGGTATGGACACTAGTAATACATTCTATTTCAATAAGACTTCTATATGGTATTAGGTGTTTATTCTCTTAGCAACAAAATTAAAAGGTTGACTCCTGCAAGGTCAATCAAGTTCCTACAAGGTACTTCTAGGTCTTTCCTTCAATAGATCTAACTTATGTACCGAACTAATATTTAATTGAAAGAGACACTCTAAAAATGTATCAATCAATTGAAATCCTATTGGAAAACCTGTTACAATACACAACTCACTCAATGAATGTTTTATCATCAACCAAATCTAAGAAACCACTTACATTTATGCTCCTACATTGACATACTTTCTCTACTCTATTGTGTTGATAAGAAACCCTAATTTATGGGGATCATTGGGTTTGTGTTTCAAAGCCCTTCCCTCAAGGGTTGTAGTTTTTCACACTCAAAAGGAAGGTGTTCTTACAATTACAATGCTTCAAAGGATATTTCAGTTCTCACTCCTACAATTCCAAAGGAATCTGCAATAAGATAATCAAGGCATAAAAAAAAACTTAAAACCACCATCTACATGAAATGTTGCCAAACCAATCTCACAAAGAAAGTCTCAGAACATAGTTGTGTAGCTATATTTACAAAAGAAAACCTAGATCCATCAATGAAAAATTGTTATGTGTATGAAGTCTGATTGTGTGCTTATAGTTTAGTCACAATGCAAGTTAAAGTAAAGATCATATGTGTGATTTGTTAACTTGTTAAAGGAATCCCTATGTAAATATAATGATAAGTGTCAAATATATTTGTATTGCAAATCACACCATGAAAAAGAAATAATCAATCATTCATTTGATCCATGAAAAACATAACATCACTCTATATCATATACATGGAATGGATACTATGAATCATACCTATATCACAAATCAAATGAAACCCTTATACACTCATTTTATGTGTCTATTGATCAAATTGTTACTTGTTATACCAGATCTTGGTTATAAGGAAAGAAACCCCTTTACCAAAATGTAAATACCAAGGACTAGATTTGTGAATCGAATGTCCACAAGGAGCATTATGTAACATTAAACTAATAAAGAGATAAAGTATTACTTTGTGATATATTAGATCACCAACACTATCAATCAAACTTGAAATCACCTATCAATTGCAAAGAACACACATCACATTAGATTATTATATAATAAAACAAGGCACGTGTCAATATATCAATGTGGGTATAGTAAGAAAAATCATGTACATTATTTGTATATAAAATGTGGTTACACAACGCATATATGAAGTCTATAAGTCAAATAAAACTCGTGTTGCTTCGATTCACACAATTGTTATGATGCAGAGATATCACAATGCTTAAATCCACACATCAAGCATTTTATAGATGATTTATTCATAAACACAAGGTAATTTATAAAGGATAAACTAGGATATACTTACAATATGTAATAAAACACACTAGCTAAGTATTATAAACAAACTGATAAATAAGGCAATGTGTTTGTTTGGTCGGTACTTCCAATCTAGCAATGTTACCTATAGGCGAACTTAGCTCATATCAAAGTACTGGATAGATGATAGGACATGAATCCAAATATCAGCAATATTATTTCAATATGAATATCCACAAATTAAATGAGAGATAGAACAAGAGAGACCCAAATGGCCATAATACAATGTTACAAAATGAAATACTATCCATATTCCCATTTTTTGCTAACAAAGCCCAGAGTTGAAGCTCTACTTTTATGTGATACATTACATAGGTTACATTGACATTATCCATTGCTTAAGGTCCTATTTTGAGTAATATTTTAAGGGTCTAATGATCTCAACCCTAATTTGAAATTAAATTACAATAAAGTTACAAACTAGGGTTGAGCAGTTGCGTTCTAGATTAGAATATTTGAACGAGAGAAATCTAATCTCAACCATATCTTGCTAGGTTTGGCCGACTAAAATGGTGGGCTAGCTATGTACTCCAAGTGAACTGGAAATCTGATTTGATGGGTGGGAAAAAATCTCAAAGTTAGGTCTAAGAGAACCCCATGTGTACAACCAAATGTAGAAGGCACACTTGCATGCCCACCATGGAACCCAGTCATAGTATTCCTAAATGAGGTATAGGACCTTCTTCAAAACCTCATTAACAGCCTCATAGTAATTAAGTTCTTTTAATGCATTCAAATACTATATATAATCATCCATGAGGTTTTGGGTAGATGATGATTGGGTGCTTTGTTAAGTCACTCATTGATGTGAAGTCATTGTTTCAATTCCCCACCTTGATCAGGGTGATATATTGTACATGATGAAGATGTAGTCCCACCAAGCTTACAAAAAAACATACCAAATATAATCGACATCAAACTAAAAATTTACCTTAGCATCCCTAATTAACATGTTTCCTTATATTATGCATAACAGAGGGTAATAAGGGGATTTAAATGGGGTTTTAAAGGGTTAAAATAGGGAAATGATAGCTAATATGTCATCAATTCCAAGCCTCAACTACAACAATGAGGAGACCCTCAATGTCCAAAACCTTACCTTAGGAGATGAAACACCAAAATGTGTGTGGCTCCAATCAGGTTAGTTGATACATCAACTTCTTGAGGTCATAAATTTTTCATATGATCTTCATTTGGCACGCTTAGTAACCCATTGGAAAGGTATAATTTAGAAGTGAACATTTCAACCAAGCATATGCAACAACATATGGCTAATGCAAAGGCCCATAGCATGTCAAAATAATGTCATTTAGGGCCTCAACATGGCCCGAAAAGTTTAGGACCCAAAAAACAGTAGGAAAAGTGCCAAGATGGAGAACTATGCTTTCAGCCTATGACATAGGTGGGTGGCCACATTGCGTTGAGGGGGACCATCTTAGGTAGATTTTTTTTTTTTAAAACTTGGATCGAGGTGAGCCACCTGCCTTGATGTAGGAGTTTCCCTGTTTTGACAACCCGATAAATATGGATCCTATGTTGGTAAGTGCCCTTAGCTTGTGTATCCATGATATGATTAATGGTTTCCTATTCCATGCAATTAGGGATGAGTCTCTCAGCGTCAACTAATCTACTATATATGATGTTATTATGAATAAAATATATATAAATAATACAAATAAAAAATAATGATAATAATACTTAATTAAACAATAATTATTTACTGAAGAGACATGTCTTTAGGGACATGACAATTCATGAAGGGACACCTGCCTATGTATATAAGTGGGCCCTGAATTGTAATGATCATCATCTCATATCTCATATCCTATGTACACTCTTATATAAATTTACTATTGTCTTATCGTGGATATTTACATATTTCATATCTTCTGATTATTTTTTTGCATCTATGAATTTCCGATACCATATTCGCTCAGTCATTGCACAGAGCCAGAATAATCTATCCTTTGGCCATAAATATTCGTCAAGTTCATTGTCATTGTGATCAAGGATTTTCGCAATAGAATTTTTTAGAGGTTATCCATTCTGTTGTCAATCATTTGACCATTAAAAAAATAATTAAAAAAGGAGTATATATATATATATATATATATATATATATATATATATATATATATATATATATATATATTGCACCAAGAGTTGAAAAGGAACGCCGAAAGGAAGGGTGGGGAGTGTGGAAGGTAATAAATAAGTAAAATATATGGAATTAATGATTAAGGTGAAAATTAAAGTATTTTATATATGGATTAGTTTGATTTTTTATTATTATTATTTTACTTTGTTAATGTATGTATTATTTTATTGTGGAATATAATCTAGAGGATCATTATCCATGAGAGTGGCCCATTCTGTATTTAAACAATGAACTTACCTAGTTTCCTATAACATTTCTAGTTAATATTGAAATCATGGCTTAAATGTGGTTTATTACCATATGAGGTAGCATCTAATGTGTGATGTGTGTTGCATTAACATTCTTCTTTTGATAAGATTGTTTGATTTTCATTGAATGAATTGTTTTTGGTTGGTAATTGATAAATAATGGGTATTTCTTTATGGTTTTAGCTATATATTTTTATTTGATTATTTTTATTAGATATTGATTTTGAATATTCTGTGAAAGTCAATATTATTAAAATAAATGTTTCCATGCCTTGCATCTTGAAATAGAACATAATTGAAATACATTTAGGTTTATGCATATTTGTTTTCATCTATTCTTGGTTATTTTTAAGGCTCACAACTCTGTAAAATGTAGGCATCTCTTTTGGCATAAGTTCCTTCCAATTGCGAATGAAAAATTGGATGCTTAATAAACGCAAAATTAGCATAAAATTAAATTTAAATTTGGTAATTTCACTATTTTTGCATGTTGATTCGTCCCTTTGACAGCCCCTTCACTTTGATATTTATTATACTTAACACATTTTAATGTCACAAATGTGCATTGTTTCCTCCATACATTTATCCCCACAATGATAGCCATCCAACTAAACGATTTGAAGAAAAAAAGAAAGGAAAATAACGAATAAAAAAAAATATTCATGCAATTCATCCACATATTTGAAAAAAAACATTGAGATCTCTACTTGAGTTTCCAGTACTTGTAGTTACAATCACGAAAGTGAAAAAATTTGAAAAACGAAAATAATAATGTTTTTAAATAGGACTTTTAGCAGGGCTTAACGGAGAGGAAAACAAAGTGAAGGGAAGCAAAGTCCTCTTTCTGGAAATAATCACGATTGATAAATCCACTGAAACCATGGAAATTTTTCTTTTAAATAACATCGAAATAATTTGACCCAGTTGTAGCCACAAAACGTGCTAAAATTTGGCTCCTTTCTCATCCTTCAAACTTACTCAGTGACCAAATGATGTTGGGATTCTCATCATCACCCAAGATGTCGAGGCAAATAAAAATCCTGGTAGTCACACACACCACACAAAAAAGGAACCAATTATAGGGATAAGAATAAGAAAGGGTCAAAACGCGACAGACACCCAATAAAAAGTTAAAATAAAAAAAAATTAGAACTTATAGAACGATGAAACGTTAAAATATGAAACCATACAACTCACTGAAATCTCGTTCAGAATTTTTGAAACAATTAATGTTATATAGTTTATATTTATAAAAATCGTAATTGATAATTTTCATCATCCTTGAAAAATAGTGATGTGTCAACCTATATTTTCAATTTTATCCAATGATAGTTGCCCCAACTAATTTTTTAGCATTTAATCTATGATAAGTTCTCCCACTATTTTTAAAAAATGATAATATTCACTTAAGAAAAAAAAACAACTTACATTCTAGATATGGAGTACCAAGGAACTTGGAGCTTAGCATCTGTTTAAGCTGAGAGGCTCATTATACAGCCCAGTATGATGTGTAATTATGTTTGTCTATCATCAAAGTTGAAATTTTTCTCACGTGGGCCCAAATAATTTTTTTGAAAAATCTAAAAATAAAATAAAATAAAATAAAAAAATAAAAAATAAATAACTATACAAAACATTTAAATAATGTTTGTTTATAAAAAAATTTGCACGTGAAGAATTTGGATACCTCTCAACCTCTCGGCTCATGTTAAATCAATATTTAGGATGGATCTATTCTATTTCTTAGAAAATTATAAAATGCATAAGGTAATTTTTAAGTTTATTTTCATATATTCAAAATCTTATAAAATATGTAAAGATATTTTTCAATTTATTTTCTTATTGGAAAAACGTAGCATTTCATTAGTCAAAATGCATTGAATGTATAAGTTTAATTTACAATATAGTTCAAATTTTTTTATATATCTAAACTATGTCAGTTTAAAATATATATAGTTTTTTATATAGTGGGAGAACTTATCACAATTTAGTTTTGAAATTAGCAGTGGGGTTACTCATTAATGCAGGTTGACTCATAGCCACGTGCTTTTGAGTCTTCAACCATTAACATGTTTCTTTCCCTCAAAAAATACAAGCTCTTAACCAAATATAATCACTTTTTAAACATACTCTAAACCTAATTAATATATATGGGTGTAGGCTAACTAATAGACAAAATAGATAGTACAATTTTTATTAAAATTGTAATTTTCTATTGTTTAAAATACAAATTTGAATGCATAAATATATCCAACACCCTAAAAATTCTTACCCTGAATCTTTATAAATTAAATAACTTGTGATTTTAAAAAATCTCTATCAAATTTTAAACAAAATTAAGGAGGAAACAAATGTTCAAAAAAACGCCATTTCCTCTATTAATTTGACTAAGCTATATATTTATATCTAATTGCTTTTATTAAAATTCATAAAATAATATAAATAAATAATATTAAAAATTTCTAATATTTACATTGTATTTAAAGTCTTCATAAAATAATATAAATAAATAATATTAAAAATTTCTAATATTTACACTGTATTTTATAGACTTTAAAAACTTGATATTCTAACATATATAGGCCATAGTTATTAATAAGATGCAAATTGAAATGCAAAATTAAATCTAAAATGAAATATGTAAAATAAAAATAAAAAATATTATGATGAAAGATATGACCAATAAACAAAATTTCAAATCAATGTCATCATCACTATAGCGGTCCAATTTTGGGCTTCCTAGGAAGTCTACAATAAATGCCACTACCATTGTCTACCTTAATTCCATGAAAATTATTAATTAACCTCCTGCTATAGCTATAGATTATAGATTTGATACAACGGTTTATTCCTTTGATCGAAAAAATAGTCTTGATTTTCGACCTAGGTGTAGGTACCTTTGATTATCCAATGTTCAAGAGAGGCAAATTTGAAGTGAAGATTGTTGTCAGAGGGGATGCCCAATTTGGTGGCCAAGATTTTGACAACAAAATGCTTCATTTATTGCATTCAACTTATAAAATAGAAAAAAAAAACAGAATTTTGTGTGAAAGCTCAAAAAATAAAATGGAATTTGCAGTGTGAATGCTTCGGAGGCTTCGGTTAGAATGAAAAAGGCCAAAAGAAATATTTTCAGTTGTGATTGATATCGAATGTCTCTAATTTTTTCAAGATTATTTCAATATTTTATGTTAAATTAATCTCTGCCTATTAAACAAAAGAAGACATCTATAACCATAATATTATTTTCTTTTTTTCCTTTCCATAAAATAATGTCTAAATTTTTCTATATGTAAAGATAAATTACTACAGAAGATATGGTATCCCTAGTTTTACATTTTAAAGATTTAAATAAATGTTTCCATGATTTCTCAATAAAAAATTATTCTTTCTAATCATAAAAGATAAATTTTACAGAAAATATGATTTCTTTAGCTCTACATTTTTCTCAAGCTTGTCCACCATGCCATATGGTAGCATAGTTTACCATTATGAAGTTGAAATCCATTCAAGAAGCATTTGAATGTATGGGCCAATGCAAGCTTGTCCATCATGTCATATGGTAGCATAGTTTACCATTATGATGCTAAAATCCATTCAGGAAGCATCTGAATGTATGGGCCATGCTTGCAGATTAAATTTACACATTCTCGTTGTCCTTTTTTTATGTTGTTGTCCCTAAAGAAAATGAAGAAACTGTGACAATATTATTTGGATATTCATTTACCATTAATTTTAACACATCAGGTCTTCAATAGTGCCCAACAATATCAATATCAAATTTTGCTAGGGTGATTTCACCAAAATCTAGATCTACAATAATTAAACGCTCCCTTTCAAAAGTGGGCCCTGCCAATACAGTACCAGAAGGAGAAATGCTAACACTTCCACCTACGCATACAACACTGTTCGGAGACATATTCTCCTCTGAACCTCCAAAGACATAGTCCAGTGGAGGAGGTAAGTCTTTTCTTCTATAGCACAAAACATTCACCCTCCAAACCTATACGACGCATTGATATTTTTCATGAATCTCTTTCATAGCGGTTGGTGCATAATAAAGTTACACCCCTTTAGCATACATAGTTGTTGTCTGCATTCAGTTTTCCTAGCATAGGATGCCACCCGCATGCCCAATTTTTGTGTCATACACAGGTAAGGTGGAGGCTTTATAGAGACTAGCATGAGTGTCGTAGGAGACAGTGGAGGCCTGAACAACAGTGGCTCGAACAGTCCTGGCATCAATCCTGTCGTTAGGCGATGCCGAGCTCATTTCAACTTCCACTTTGGGAATGCTTGTAATAGATATTTCTACTGAAGATGATAATAATTACAATGATATACTCATAATAAGATAATTATTCTTGTGGGAGACCTCACCCAAATATATACCATCCTCCTCTACCATTTTCATTTTGTGTGTCTTTTTCTTTGTCGTCTAGTCATGAAATCTGTTGTTATTTTTTCTAATCTTCTGTCATTTTCCACAAACCACACGGAGCTCACTCGTCCGGGAATGAATTAGTATCAAACTTGAATCTTAATCTGGGCCAATTGTGGTAAATTCACATGAATTGGCTATGAGAAACATGGCAATGAAATGGGACCGCTAATATAAAAATAAAGTCATGAATTCATTCCACTGCATCATCAAATCTGCCCTTGTTGTACTATTATTCGTAATCTTCTTGATTGCATTTCTGTAACCGGAAATTCCTAAAATGCGAGGTGAATATCTACTATCTCTACAAACAGGAGCCAAGTTCAAAGAGCTCAAATCATCAACAACTAATGTCTAGTTGATGTAGGATGACAAAGCTTGTGACGTGGTTAGCATTTGTGATAAAGTCGCTATGTGTCGCATTTTGAGTGGATGAAGGACGATGAAAACGCAGCTCTGCGATTTGCTAGAGTGAACAGTGTTTGTTCACCTTACCTCGTAGAGAAAATGCCTTTCGAGGTAATTAAATAAAAAAAGGTTTAAAAAAATTAACAATTGAAAAAAAACAATAAAAAAGGGGTTATATATAGCTAAAATAAAAAACATAAAATATGAAATTGTCAAACTCAGCAATAGAATAGGCAAGAATAAATAGCATACGAAAGATAAGCGTGAGTGGATATATTATTGACATAGATGTACATTTATATTACATTAATTGTGACTCTTGGATTCCACATTCCAAGGTCTCTTGGACTCCTCTTTGATTGTTTGCCTTCCACACCTACTCATAGAGGATTAGGTGTCCAACATTCCCCCCCTTAATCCGAAGGGGTATGTGTGAGTCGAAGAAGAGATTCATAATACAAAATGGAAAAGTATGCATGACAACACTTAGGCTGAATGAGCTCTCTAAAATATTGGCATAAAGAGGTGGTTTAAGGATGACGACCAACACTGGAACGCTTAGTGCAGTTCTCGGAACTCTTCCAAATCTGGCAAGAAGTTGCGGTCTTTTTCTAGAGGAATTTCTCCTCATATTTTGAAGAGGGAGACCTTCAACCTAGAAGAAGGGAGGTCTACAACCTGCAATGGTTTAAGGATGACCACCAACACTGGAATACTTAATGAATTTCCCAGAACTCTACCAAAACTTGCAAGAAGCTGAAGTATTCTGCTAGAGGATGTTATATCTTAAGAAACAATCCCTTGGCTATGGTAAGGAATCAGTGCTCAAGACATATATATATATATATATATATATATATATATATATATATATATATATATATATATATATATGTCAAAAAAATATTATATCAGATAGTCTTTGCTTAATCACCTTCAGAAAATAATTATTAAAACCCTTAAGAATCTGATGTCATAAATGCTTCACAATTCCATTATCTGCTGATATTAACTGGAGTGACAGGAAGAACATTTAGGAAGCTCAAACTGATATGCTGATAAACAGAATCTATCACTTTAAACTTCAGAAGAATTTTATGTGAGAGGAATAGTTAAAAGGAAAGAGCGCTCATTAAGGATATTTAACTCTTATTCACATATGCAAAAAGAGACCCGCAACTACATTAATTCATTTTATTCATAGAAGGAAAAGGCATAATGGAAAATGGAAAACATATCAACAACAACAGATGCAAAAATCTTGATCTTCATTCATTAATCATTAGAAAATTGAGTACAAAATTTGTAGTAGTCCAAAGGTCCAAATCTCGGAACCTTTTCTTTTCTTATCTTTCTCTTTAAATACAATGTAAAGTAGTTTGTAACTGTTGAAACTACTCTTAACTGCTCAAACTACTTGAAACTGCTTAAACTACCTATTACATATCATCAAAATATATCATTACAATTGAACTCTCTTAATAGAGATAAAATAAAACTAAAACTCTAATCTATCTGCTGAATATGAATTTACTCCACTGCTGCTACATTTACCTGATTATCTGACTTGTCCTTTTTAGAATATGAGGGATCATTAGGTAGAACAACCATCTAAGCTCTGCATTTCTTCCACACTTAGATGTTTGTCTTAGGAGATTTGATCAGCTTGTGGTACTCTAGCCTAAAGGTGGTGATCTTGTTAAATGTTGGTTGCTATGTAAATAAAGTCTTCACCATCCATAATAACTGAAAATGTCTCGTAAGAATTAATAACTGTTATTCCTTTCAGGATCTAAGTCTTCTCATGATTGTTATCCACCTTGATTTTTTCCAACACCAATAATGGTTCATAGGAATCCCATAATAAAGGACTACCTTTAAGGTCCCAACATGATGGCAATCCTGCCCTGGCTCTTTTTTCATACAGATTATCAAAACTGTTCATTGCTTCTTTAATTTCTGTCAACTTATTTTCAGTGGTCTTCCTGCAAGTATTTTTAACAATCAACTTGCTAATCTCTACAGCATATAGGATCCTACCTTTAATATCATTTTCTTCTAACTTCTTATCAGTCTTTGAATCAATGAAATCAATAAACTTATTTGCCCATATGGCTCTGTTAATGGTCTTCTGCTTATCTGCCATAAATTTCTCCTCAAAATATCTGACAATGCTTTTCTCTTCTGATACAATAGTCAAAGATTCCCAGGTTGTTTTCATCTCTCCGATGATTTCATTCCATATGATATCTTTAGTCTGTATCAAATTTATATTTCCCTTCAATTTCTCCTTCAAACTCTTGATTTTAGCATTAGTTGCTTGACAATCTATCCTATACTTATCAATTTCTCCATTCTTGGCCTGCATTATTTTTGTTACTGTTTCCAAATAATTTTGTGCCTTTTTGAGATATTTCTCTGCCATTTTCAATTTAGTGTTTAATTGAGATAATTGTGTTGTTGGATCATCATTTCCAGATGGAAAAAATATGGTACAGGAAGGGGAATCAATCTGGTATTGTAGTTTCAATACAATTTCTTTCAACTTAGAATTTTATTCTTCTTTCTGTAAGCGCTGTTGAAGAAGGCTTTCTTTTTCACTTTCCACTTCTTCCACCTCTACTACCATCGAATGCTCCCTTGTAGGTAATTTCAACTTTTTCTTCAATACAGAAAACTCTGATTCTGCACTTTGTAGTAATTTCTGCATAGCAAACCTATCATTTGGATCTACTCCAATCCTCATAATTATCTTCTTAAGTTCTTCATTTTGGGTTGTTAAAGCCCTGGAGTTGGCTTTCTCTAGTTTCAGTTTCTTGATCACCTTCCCTATCATATTCTGTGCCTTAAGAGCCATTGCATTAGTTTGTTGGAAATATTGTCATTGATGGCAAAGGAGGCAACGCTCAAGCAAAGGAGGCAGCGCTCAAGCAAAATAGGCAGCGCTGAAGCAAAGAGGCAGCAAAGAAGCAAATGAAGGCAGAGGAAACGAATATAATAGAGGCAAACCGTTATCTCAGCAATAGAGGCAGAGGCAGAGCGACAGGAGTAGCAGAGGCAGAGGCAGAAGCAGAGCCGTTATAAAATTCCAGGAATCGCACTCTCCAACCGGCATTATACATATAACTTATAAAAACATTATTCCGGGAATCGCTTCACTCCAGCAGCAAAATATATAAACATATATATCAGTTATATGCAAGAGGAGCACATATAACATATACAAACATAATTCTGGGAATCGCTTCACTCCAGCGGAAAAATATATATATATAACAGTTATATATAAGCGGAGCACTTTATATCTATATAATCAAAGGTATTATCAAAACGAAATGGCTTATAAGGTGGGACCCCTCACCCAATCGCAATCGGAGATCACAAGAGCAGCGTAATATGTAACCCACAGGAAATTGCGATTGCGATGAGAATCCGGACCCGATGGGTCTATAAACCGCAATTGATAAATCTCAGAACTTAAATGAATAGAGAATTTGCGAATACAATGAAGCCCAGAGCATATAACCAAAGGTCCAAGGTATATATATGGAGCGCACAAAACGAAGTTTTATATGGTGGGACCCCTTCCCAATCGCATCGGAGGTAAACAAAGCAGAGGGGCTTGCAACTCAAAGTTGCGATTGCGATCAATCGCAATCGGAAATCGCAAGGGGATCGGAACGTGCAAACGAAGAGTTGCGATTGAGATTGTATAGCTGGCGTAAACCATAGTTTAACACTGTAGCGAAACCATGGGCCCAGCTGAGGATGACGTCATGTATTCCGAGGGGGTCTCCCTCCTCTATCTGCTCGAGTCTGCTACCCCCTCGGAATCTTACCGCCTCTGAATTAATATGTTGCATGGTTCAATGTATATTACGGGGAGTTGTGAGTTGATTGATATATATATATATATATATATATATAAGGCGCATACGAATGGTTGAGTGTTGACTCCACGTTGGCATATGAGTTGTACGTGTGGGTCCCAAGCCAAAGTTCTAATTGATCGGGACTGTTTGACTAAGGATTACGAGTTAATAAAGGTTTAATCGTATTGGCAGCCAATCCTTATGGACGTCGGGTTATTTGCAAATAAATTGCATATATTATATATGTTGAATAACGTTTGAATATGATCCGGGGGCATAACACATATGATATATGGTTATTGAGTTATATATATAACACGGTTGTGATAAGCCGCGTGGTCTCTAGACCCACGGACCTTAGCTTTACGGGAGGGCGATTATTAACGCTTGTGATATATGTATGTTCCGGCCTGCGGAACCTGCCACATCAACAAGACACTAATAGCATAAAAGGGATTGGAATTCCTCCAGATTTACAGTCAGCGGATATAAAAGGCACATTTACACATATGTAGCAGTTACACCACAACAGAGGACAGAAGAGCAAACAGATCCAAAAGAAGATAAAACACAGTCACAGAAAAGACAAAGACAGCCAAAGAAAAGACAAATGCGTACCAATTCAAAAGACCAAATGAGTTGAGTTGGAGTTCTCATTTAAATTTTAATGTAAATGTTTTATTTAAATTTTTTATTGTTTGTGATGCATTGGCAAGTCTCCGAGAGAAAACAAACTCCCACTGTAATGTTAAACACACCTACAAATATAATTTCTGAGTAAGTCGATAAAAGGAGTAGAAGGAAGTATAAAGAGACATGACTTTCCATTTCGAATTCCAAGCGTAATACAAATACCATGTGAGGAAATCTATAAATAATATCATCTTGATATGCAAAAAAGTTTTTTAATGAAGAGAGAGAAATCAAGAGAAGGCGGGGTAATAGAAGAGTAAGACAGAAGATTAAGAAAAGCGGAATAGAATATAGCTACGAAGTTGAGCTGATATCCGAGGTAAATCCACAAGTGTTTCGCCTTGATAAATTGAGGAAGTCAGAGCTTCCCTACTGCTGCATGATAGTCGCCGCTCAGCCGATCGAGGTTGGAGCCTCCCGTAGGTTGGTGCCTGCAGAAAATTGATGGGAGTTGGAGCTTCCTTGCAAGTTGTAGCTTGCAGAATTGAGGTAGGAGCCTCCCGTAGGTTGGTGCCTATAGAAAATTAGTGGTGAGAGGGAGTTGGAGCTTGCCTTTGCATCACAACAATAATAAGATGTGGTTTTCTCCCTTTATGGGTTTCAACTTATATTTGGTGTCTCTGTGCATGATGTCTATATGTTGATGTGGTTTATCAAATCTGCTTAATACCCTCGCTACCTCATATTAAGTCTATCGCTCTATTAAACTAATACTTTCAGACATATTCTAAAATTACTCTCACATCAAATTGAGTTTGAAATGAAGGTGTAAATAAGTTTAATGAAGGTGTAAATAAGTTTATTGAAAAGTTTAAAAGATCAGGAATGTATTAAACTGATTCACCCCCCCCCCCCCTCAGTTTAATTATAGATTCAACAATTGGTATCAAAGCGGGTTCCTTTGTACAAGTCTAACAACTGAAAGGAGATCCTAGGTTCACAAGATGGCTAGTAAAGAAGGATGCTCAACCAATAAAGCTCCTTTCTTCACTGGTGAAAATTATGCTTTCTAGAAAATCAGAATGAAGACATACATAATGTCTCTAGGAATAGAAGTCTGGGCTACTGTGGAATTAGGATATGCCCAGAAGTCAACTGATACAGAAAAAGAAGCTAAAGAAAGCTTTGTAGCTAATGCAAAAGCCATGAATGCCATCCTGAATGGATTATGTGAAGCAGAGTTTATAAAAGTAATGCACAAAGACACTGCCAAGAAAATATGGGATACTCTTGAAGGCATACATGAGAGAGACCAGAAAGTAAAAACTGCCAAACTTCAAGTATATAGAGCCCAGTTTGAAAACTTAAAAATGAATGATGATGAAGATGTTGGCAGCTTCTTCTTAAAAGTTGCAGAAATTGTTAACAATATGAAAGCTCTTGGAGAAACCATACCAGAAATTTGTAATCCCAAGGTATCTGCAATAGAAGAGACAGCGGATTGGGGGACTCTGACCATGAACCAGATACTTGGAAATCTAACAGCCTATGAAATGAGGCTCCCACAGAAGAAGCCAAGTACAAGAGAAGCAGCATTCAAAACAGAAAAGAAGAAAGAAGAAAAGGAAGAAATATGCTCTTGCTCTGATGAAGAAGAGGCTAAATTTGTCAAGAAATTGGATAGAGGCTCAGGTAGATACAAAGGTAAACTTCCCTTCAAATGCTTTAACTATGGAAGAGTTGGACATTATGCCGCTAAATGTCCTCACAAGAAAGTAAGAAATCAAGCTCAAGAATCAGAGAAAGACACATCAAAGTTCTGGCAGAAAGGAAAGAAATTCAGCAGAAAATCCTTCTATGCTCAGCAAGACAGCAGTGCATCTGAAGACTCAGATGAACCCTCAAGTGAATAAGGAACCTCAGAATTTTTATTGATGGCCATAGAAGATCTTGAGGGACTCCTACTAGAAGATGAAGAAGAAGAAGGGGAAGTAGACCTTGAGGGGGAGCTAAGAAGTGCTCTGGAGGAGATTGACAGACTCAAACTAAAATGCAGAAAACAAAAAGAGATTCTCCTAAAATGTGTGGAAGAAGAACAAAATTCAGAAGTTCTCATGCAGCTAAAGGTAAAACTTGAAGAAGCCAAGAAGATAGAATATATGTTACTTCAGCAAATCAAAGATAAATCTCGAGAACAAGAGAAGCTAGAAGAAGAAATTCTGTGTCTGAGAAAGAAATTAGAAAATGCTCAACAAAAAGTTTCTATATACCCTTCTCAAACAACAAGCTCTATTAAGTTGAATGAAATTTTGGTTGCTCAAAGATCCCCTATGATAAAGACTGGAATAGGCTACGAAGGAGAGTCAAGTAAAGGAAAAGAAAAGGTTGACAGAGAGATTATTTTTGTAAAAGCAAAGAAGGATGAGGAAGTAGCTCAAATAGTTCCAACAAAAGAAGAAATCTGCAATAAGAGAGACAAAGAGCAGAAGAAACCTCTAGTAACAAAGAATATAATGAATACTAAGATGGAAGAAAAGAATAATATGCCCCTAAGTATATCAAATTTGGAAGTCATCAGAGGAAATTCTTCCCTCCTATGAAGAATGCCACCTGCTATGTCTGCCACAAGCCAGGACACATTGCTGCATATTGTTATGCAAGGAAGAGTAATTCAGACCTGCAAAATATGCAAACAGTGAAGAGGCTATCTCAAACAAACAAATGGAGAAAAAAACCTTACATCAGGTATGCAAATAATTTCTATGGTTATTGTTTTTATTGTAAGGAATTTGGCCATAAAATTATTGAATGTAGAAAGTATAGACAAAGACTGATGTTCAATACCTCAAGGAGGTTTATGAGTCAAAGCAATTTTGTTCATGCTCACAATTCTGCAAAAACTACAATCAAATGTTCAAAAGGGGGCCTCTAGTGGATAAAGAAGGTGAATAACTGTGACCTGGCTCTAACTGCTCAAGATCTAAAAAGCCAGTGGTACTTGGACAGTGGCTGCTCCAAACACATGACTGGAGACAGAAGCAATTTTATAACTCTTGATGAAAAGAAATCTGGCAATGTTATTTTTGGTAATGATAAATCAGGAAAGATCAAGGGAAAAGGCTCAGTCAGCATAGACAATGGAAGAGGAAAAGCCCAAGAGGTACTATTTGTGGATGGACTGAAAGCAAATTTACTGAGTGTCAGTCAGATGTGTGACAAAGGCTGTGAAGTTATTTTTAGAGCACAAGATTGTGTAGTCAGGTCAAGCACAACAGGAAAGACTCTGCTCAAAGGTGTTCGAACAAAGAACAATGTATACATAGTGAAAGAGGAAGATGAAGCCTGCCATCTTAGCAAACTTGAGGAGTCATGGTTGTGGCATAGGAGATTGGGACATCTCAACTTTGACCATATCATCAAATTGAGCAAGAAGAAAGCTGTCAAAGACATGCCAGAAATAAAAAGGCCTTCAAGTACTATATGCAAATCTTGTCAATTAGGGAAACATACTCGCACATCCTTTAAATCTAAAGAGGAGTTGTCAACAAGAAGACCACTCCAGCTTGTGCACATGGACCTGTGTGGACCTGCTAGAACTAGAACACCAAGTGGAGAATCCTATTTCATGCTGATAATAGATGACTTCTCCAGAATGACATGGGTTTCCTTTCTCAAAAATAAATTAGAAGCATTGGAAAAATTTAAGATATTCAGAGCATTAGCAGAAAATCAAACTGGATGCAATCTGAAATGTATCAGATCAGACAGAGGAGGAGAATTCACAGATTATGACTTTGCAGATCTATGTAATAAACATGGAATAAAGCAACAATTTACTATTGCAGGCACACCTCAGCAGAATGGAGTAGCAGAGAGACAAAACAGGTCTGTACAACAAATAGCCAGAGCTATGATGCAAGAGAATAATATTGCTCAAACCTTCTGGGCAGAAGCAGTAAACACAGCAGTACATATCCTTAATAAAGCTCACTTAAGGCCAAGCAGTGACAAAACTCCATATGAACTATGGCATGGAAATCCAGCTTCAATAAAACATTTCAGAGTCTTTGGTAGCAAGTGTTACATAAAGAATAATGATGAAAACCTTGGGAAATTTGATGCAAGAGCAGATGAAGGGATTTTTCTAGGATATGCTTCCAAAAGCAAAGGGTACAGGTGCTACAACAAGATCTTTAGGAAGATAGTTGAAAGTATTGATGTGAGATTTGATGAAGAACTTCCAAACAATACAAGAAATACAGACTGCTGCAGTCCATCAGACAATCATGAAGAGGAAGACAAGGATGATGATGAAACAAGCAAGACAACCGATGATGCAGAGCTGAGCTCGAAAACCCCCTCAAGATACACTCAGAAGAATCATCCTGAAGATCAGATCATAGGAGACAAGAAAGCAGGAGTCCAGACAAGAAGGCAGCTAACAGAACAAACAAAAGAAGTATACATAGCCATGTTATCACAAATAGAGCCAAAGAAATTTGAAGAAGCCAGTAAGGACAAGTATTGGGTAAAAGCAATGAATGAAGAATTGGACCAAATTGAGAAGAACAATACCTGGGAACTAGTTCCTAGACCTATTGAGAAAAATATCATTGGTTCAAAATGGGTATTCAAAAAAAAAATGAATGAGCAAGGACAAGTAATCAGGAATAAAGCAAGGCTGGTCTGCAAAGGATACTCACAAATAGAAGGACTTGATTATGATGAAACATTTGCCCCTGTAGCTAGAATGGAAGCTATCAGAATGTTCCCGGCATTTGCATGCTATCAAGACTTCAAGGTATATCAAATGGATGTAAAGTATGCTTTTCTTAATGGAGATCTAGAAGAAGAAGTGTACATGGAACAACCAGAAGGCTTCTCATTGACAGACAAAGAAGACTATGTGTGCAGACTGAAGAAGGCCCTATATGGACTGAAACAAGCTCCTCGTGCTTGGTACTCAAGACTGGACAAATATTTGCAAAAACAGGGTTTTAAGAGAGGCAGAGTAGACATCAATCTATACATAAAAGCGCATGAAAATGAACTCCTAATTGTTGTTGTATATGTTGATGACATTATGTTTGGAAGCAACAAAGATGAACTAGCAAAAGGGTTTGCTGATGAGATGAAAATAGAGTTTGAAATGTCTATGATCAGAGAACTCAATTTCTACTTAGGACTGCAAATTTAGCAAAAGAACACTGGCACATTCATTTCTCAAGAAAAATACTTAAAAGAAATGCTGAAAATTTTCAAAATGGAGGACTGCAAACCAATGACAACCCCCATGATCACGGGATGCAAGTTGTGTGCTGATGATAGGTCTGCAGATGTAGATCAAAAACTCTACAGATCCATGATAGGAAGCCTGTTGTACTTCACAGCTTCAAGACCAGACATCATGCTAGTAGTAGGACTAGTGGCAAGATATCAAGCAACACCAAAACAAAACCATCTTCTGGTAGTAAAAAGAATACTCAGATATCTACAAGGAACTGCACAATATGGGCTTTGGTATCCTAAAGGCAAAAGCTTCACCTTGACAGCATACACAGATGCAGATTGGGCCAGCTGTGTGGATGATAGGTGTTGTGGATGATTTTGTCACCCCCCTAGAGACAGCCTAGAGTTGCCATAGACCAGTGCCTAGGACATCTTAATATAGCAAGGAGCCCTTTTAGTTTGGGTTATCAGTCCAAGAACTCGTTTAATATCTCTTGTTCTAAACAAAGAAATTAGTTTTGAATGGGACCAATCTCTCTCAGAAGCTAGTACAAAGACAAGAACAATGTAGGAACATCAAGTAAAACTCCAATACAAAGGCATCAGACAGTTAAGAGACCGCTTACTGTAAAGAGGGCCAGTTCAGATAATATATCACAGAAATTAAATATCAGATGATGAGTGAAGTGAGGAAACATAAGAAGATATTAGCTGGCATGAGACTGATACCCAGATACGCAACAGAACCACATAAGGGCGCACCAATTTACGAATCCTTATATGACAATGGCGTTTTAAAAGCACCCTCCTCAAGCAACTAATATAGCAGAAAATATGGAAAGAGTGAACATGGAACAATATACCATGACTAGGCCTATTTAAAGCGCTTGACTAATTCCAGAAAGGGCATCAACAAGGATGAATCCTTACTGCAAACTAGTGAGCCACTCGCATTCTAGAACATGATACAAGAAGACAAATAGCATGAAAGAGATATTTTATTAACACATAAGAGAAATTACATACTGTGAGATACCAGAGACCAGAATCCTCATTACAGTCATAAACCCTCCTCACTGAGACCCTACGAACTCTGAAGCTTCATACAGAAGATATTACAGGATGTATACGAGAGCCTTTTCACTGCACAGTCTGCTGATAGAAATCTGGAACCTGTACAATGTCTTCTTTTTCGGTCTTTATAGGAATGATGGAGAATTCTAGAGGAGGAGGTAGCTGAAGCACAATTAATGACTCAATTTGAATAAAATGGCAGAAAACATTCGCGCCCACTCTATGAATGACTAACTATAAATGACTGTACTAGACAACCTGTCTATGGAAATAAATGCTGGGAGATAAAAATCTCCTTATATACAAGATAGAAATAATAAAATATATACAATGTGTTGCCTGCGGCTGAGGGAAAATCTGTTGCCGTAAGAGATTTGAAATAATCTGCATTTCTGTGCTGTACTCTCGGCCCTTGATTTTGGATTCGAATCCCGGATCTTTATTGCAGGGCAAATTTCTCTGGAGGGTTCTGGGAATGCATTTCTTTGTCTTCTTTAATGGTGGTCATTTCACGCACCTGCCCTCATCTTCTTTATTAAATTTCATTCACAGGAGATCATCTTTTATGGGTCCCAAACCTCTACAACAGAGGCGGCGAATTAAACCACTCTCCTGTTATATTAAAACCTGCAAAACCCACAAAATATTAGAGAAAACAGGCACGGACGGAGGCGGGGACGAGGTGTACATGGTCGACCGGGAAAAAATATACGCAGAGTGGTGGAGGAGAAGCAGTGAAGGTGTGGATTGAAACAGGCGGAGCGCGAATTTCTTATGTAACATAGTCTGGACACGAGGGGTGAATAAAAACTATGGGTATGGATGAGAACATATGCACACATACATATATATATATACGATGGGATGACACCATGGAAACATGGGGGCATGACACATGGGCGTACGGGGGACTTATGGAAGATTGACGTGACGACGGAGTCAACGGGTGGAAGTGAGTGAGAGCGACGCGGTGGCAGGCCATAGGACATGGCGGACGCATGTTAATGGGCGGGCAGTTCTGGTACACCTCCGTCGTTGGATAGGGATCGGAAGATCCAACGATTCACATAAATTCCACTGCCCGGTGAGCGTACACGCTTTAACGAGCGGGGAAAGTGGTTTTATGGCCCGTACCAAGGGACACGCGGCATATTTTCAATGGAATCGCTGGCCCGACGGATGATACCGCTAGCCTGGGGTAAGTGGTGCGGGGTAATACCGCCGGTCTGCTGTGCGCGGGGCCCTCCATATAAGTTAATTGCCGCGCCGTTGATTTGAGCCAGATCGGACGGCCAGCATTGCGCCCGAATATTAAAACAATAAGCCCCTTTTGTTTTTAGCTTGCAGTCTCCAGCCTCAAGTCATGTGATGACGACAGGGGAGTGGCTAAGGCCTTGGGGCTTTGGTCCAATATAATTTAAATAGCGGGTTTTTAACATTTGGACAGTGTATTTCGGAGCGGAAAAGGTGGTGATGAGCACGACATGGAGATTTTGATCGCGAAGGATGTTTGCAGCAAATTTTAATGGGACCGATGGTCAAAATTTAAATGGAAGGGGA
Organism: Pinus albicaulis; assembly: GCA_034641835.2. Lineage (NCBI taxonomy): Eukaryota > Viridiplantae > Streptophyta > Pinopsida > Pinales > Pinaceae > Pinus > Pinus albicaulis. Next base: position 506,535,893 of record CM076569.1, read on the forward strand.
AATATGTACAACAATAGGAAGAGTACAAGTGGAGGTGCATTCTATCTAGGAGAAAGTCTGGTGGCATGGCTAAGCAAGAAACAAACATCCATCTCTCTGTCTACATCTGAAGCATAATATATAGCAGCAGCAGCATGTTGCACACAAGTCATGTGGATGAAGCAGACACTTCAAGACATGAAGGTAAGCATTAATGAACCTATCTCAATCAAATGTGATAATACAAGTGCTATAAGTATATCTAAAAATCCTGTGCTTCATTCAAAAACTAAACATATACCAATCAAGTATCATTTTCTTCGAGAACAAGTGGCTCAGAAGATAGTTAAACTGGACTATGTATCAACGAAAGAACAGATAGCATATATATTTACCAAACCACTTGCCAGAGAACCATTCGAATACTTGAGAGACAAACTAGGGGTAGTATCTGTAGATACTATTCTCTAATATGAAGAGAAAGTACAGTCTCACGGGGAGAACAAAACGAAGATATCATTCCAGGGGGAGAACAGCCAGCAAGATAAGCATAAAACAAGTCCACAGGATCAGCATTATCAATATTATCAGCATTCAGAAGCAACAAGAACCTTTCAATCGTAAAATGCATCATCTCTGTCTGCAATCTAGCACATATTATAGGCACTACAAATGAAACACAGCTATAAAACATATATCGGCTCACTATACCAAAGTGTTCTCTCAACAAGTTTCATACATCACTCTGGAGCAGCATAGTCCAATTTCAGCAGAAGAGGACCTAAACGTAACTCAGAGAAAGGAAATGCAGCGACAGAACCCATACAGAGAGATGAGGCGTCGTCCTTTGCCATTGATGTCAAAGGGGGAGGAAGAACAAACAACAGGAGGAAGAGCAGGCAAACAGGAAGAGCAAGCAACAAGAGAAAGAGAAAGCAAACAAAGAAAGTGGATTGCCATCAATGCCAAAGGGGGAGACTGTTGGAAATATTGTCATTGATGGCAAAGGAGGCAGCGCTCAAGCAAAGGAGGCAGCGCTCAAGCAAAAGAGGCAGCGCTGAAGCAAAGAGGCAGCAAAGAAGCAAATGAAGGCAGAGGAAACGAATATAATAGAGGCAAAACCGTTATCTCAGCAATAGAGGCAGAGGCAGAGCGACAGGAGCAGCAGAGGCAGAGGCAGAAGCAGAGCCGTTATAAAATTCCAGGAATCGCACTCTCCAACCGGCATTATACATATAACTTATACAAACATTATTCCGGGAATCGCTTCACTCTAGCGGCAAAATATATAAACATATATATCAGTTATATGCAAGCGGAGCACATATAACATATACAAACATAATTCCGGGAATCGCTTCACTCCAGCGGAAAAATATATACATATATATAACAGTTATATACAAGCGGAGCACTTTATATCTATATAATCAAAGGTACTATCAAAACAAAATGTCTTATAAGGTGGGACCCCTCACCCAATCGCAATCGGAGATCACAAGAGCAGCGTAATATGTAACCCACAGGAAATTGCGATTGCGATGAGAGTCCGGACCCGATGGGTCTATAAACCGCAATTGATAAATCTCGAAACTTAAATAAACAGAGAATTTGTGAATACAATGAAGCCCAGAGCATATAACCAAAGGTCCAAGGTATATATATGGAGCGCACAAAACGAATTTTTATATGGTGGGACCCCTTCCCAATCGCATCGGAGGTAAACAAAGCAGAGGGGCTTGCAACTCAAAGTTGCGATTGCGATCAATCGCAATCGGAAATCGCAAGGGGATCGGAACGTGCAAACAAAGAGTTGCGATTGAGATTGTACAGCCAGCGTAAACCATAGTTTAACACTGTAGAGAAACCATGGGCCCAGCTGAGGATGACGTCATGTATTCCGAGGGGGTCTCCCTCCTCTATCTGCTCGAGTCTGCTACCCCCTCGGAATCCTACCGCCTCTGAATTAATATGTTGCATGGTTCAATGTATATTACGGGGCATTGTGAGTTGATTGATATATATATATATGATAAGGCGCATACGAATGGTTGAATGTTGACTCCACGTTGGCATATGAGTTGTACGTGTGGGTCCCAAGCCAAAGTTCTAATTGATCGGGACTGTTTGACTAAGGATTACGAGTTAATAAAGGTTTAATCGTATTGGCAGCCAATCCTTATGGACGTCGGATTATTTGCAAATAAATTGCATATATTATATATGTTGAATAACGTTTGAATATGATCTAGGGGCATAACACATATGATATATAATGGTTATTGAGTTATATATATAACACAGTTGCGATAAGCCGCGTGGTCTCTAGACCCACGGACCTTAGCTTTACGGGAGGGCGATTATTAACGCTTGTAATATATGTATGTTCCGGCCTGCGGAACCTGCCACATCAACAAGACACTAATGGCATAAAAGGGATTGGAATTCCTCCAAATTTACAGTCAGCGGATATAAAAGGCACATTTACACATATGCAGCAGTTACACCACAGCAGAGGACAGAAGAGCAAACAGATCCGAAAGAAGATAAAACACAGTCACAGAAAAGACAAAGACAGCCAAAGAAAAGACAAATGCGTACCAATTCAAAAGACTAAATAAGTTGAGCTGGAGTTCTCATTTAAATTTGAATGTAAATGTTTTATTTAAATTTTTATTGTTTATGATGCATTGGCAAGTCTCAGAGAGAAAACAAACTCCCACTGTAATGTTAAAAGTTGACACCTACAGTTATAATTTCTGAGTAAGCTGATAGAAGGAGTGAGAAGGCAGAAGGCAAAGAGACATGACTTTCCATTTCGAATTCCAAGCAGAATACAAACAGTCATGTGAGGAAATCTATAAATAATATCATCTTGATATGCAGAGGGAGTTTTTTTTTTTTTAAATGAAGAGAGAGTAAATCAAGAGAAGGCATAATATAGAAGAGTAAGACAGAGAAGATTAAGAAAAGCAGAACAGAAGGAGAAGCTACAGAACAGAGCTGATATCTGAGGTAAATCAGCAAACTTTCAGTTTGATAAATTGAGGAAGTTGGAGCTTCCCTATCAAGTTGCAACTTGATAGTCGTCAGTTGTAGCTGACTGAGGTTGGAGCCTCCTGTAGGTTGGTGCCTGCAGAAAACTGAAGGGAGTTGGTGCTTCCTTGCAAGTTGTAGCTTGCGGAATTGAGGTAGGAGCCTCCTGTAGGTTGGTGCCTGCAGAAAAACAGTGGTGAGAGGGAGTTGGAGCTTGCCTTTGCATCACAACAATAATAAGATGTGGTTTTCTCCCTTTATGGGTTTCCACTTATATCTGGTGTCTCCGTGCATGATATTTATGTATTGATCTGATATGTATCATTTGCTTAATACCTGCTGCTCTCAAATTAAGTCTACTGCTCTATTAAACTAATACTTTCAGATTACATTCTAAGATTACTCTCACATTAAATAGAGTTTGAAATGAAGGTGTAAATAAGTTTATTGAAAAGTTTAAAAGATCAGGAATGTATTAAACTAATTCACCCCCCCCCTCTCAGTTTAATTAGAGATTCAACATAGTTTTAGTCGAATCATTCACTATTAATTGACATGTTTGCATGCGTAAATTGAGTTTATCAACCAAAGGAACATTTCTAACATCAACAGTTAAATTTACAGTATTGAAATTACTTGATGACCCTATAGTCATATTAGAAGTGTGAGAAAGAGCAATTTTAAACTGATATTTTTCTAGATCCATGACAGTCAAAAATCTTGTATGGTCTAGAGTTACTTGATATTCGACCTGTGCCTCCATGCTAGCCTTCATCTTTTGATTCCTTTCAACAAATTGAGAAAATACTTGTTTAATCAAAGGTATTTTCTCCTGATCATCTCCATGTCTTCTTGGTGAGGCTGGAACATTATTTTCATCTCCTAATGGAAGCAGAAAACCAGGCTAAGCACCTGTTATGTCTTCATTGAATTTTGTTCTCTTTTTGGCTCTTTTCTCCTCATATTTAGAATCTATAACTGCCTGTTTACTCCTCTTGCTTGATTTCTCAGATATGATAGGAGTCTGTATACTAAAAATAGTAGAACCTGCAAAACCCTTATTGGATAACTTCTCTATGTCAGGTATTCTCTTACTACATCAGTCAAAAAAACTACTAACTGCCTCTTTTTATTTATATCCATGATGTTTAGCCCCAAATGAAAGAATTCTTCCACATTTTGATATAAAAAGAGATAAATGATAATAGAAGGGAACCTGAATGACCTAGTGAGTGATAAACTCATGAGTTGAGTATTGACGACCTCCGGCCAGTAATAAGGGATATCTAGTACCACTCCCGACTTCATCATCAACGTAAATAGTCCCAGTACTAATTTATCAATTAAGTTGTCGTCCTCCTTTCCTAGTATCTTTAGTATACACCTCAGCATTGACCAAACTTCTGCATCAAAAAATTCTATGGATAATTCTTTAATATCAGGTGCAAAACGCTTTGTGTCTGGCCTTATGAAGAAGGTGAACTAGGTGAATTCTTGTCCTGCAAGATTATCATATTAATATTCCAATGATTCGTCAGTGAATTGAACATAAATTTCAAACTCTAGGTAGCATAAGGCTTGACAAATTAACTGGGCTGAGACTTGTAGAACATTCTCTCCTAGGCAACTCATTACAAAACATTTACTAGGATACATAACTGATACTAGCCAGTGAACAAACTCAGGAAAAAAAAAAGTCTTAGGGATACATGCAGACAATACACCTGATTTTCCCATGGCAAAGAAAATAGGACATGATTTGTTATTAAAATAGACCTGCTGATAAAATGGGAAGTGTTCTAGAGAGCAGATGGTATATCAGATATCCCTCTAAGTGTCCATGAGAGGAATATGACTAGATGAGCTAGAGAGGGATGAACGTTTAGCCATGATACAGTTCAAGGTGGCTAACAACGATGGAAAACACTGGTGCAAGCAGGGTTGAAAAATAGAATGGAATAACATTTAACTTTGAAAATAAAAACAGATTTAAATATATGGCGCGGGGTCTAGAAATTAAATGTTGATTTGACGCAGAAGAGACCGTTAAATAGTACCGTGACGTGGCTGAAAGCTGTCACCAACCAGTAGCTTACGTCACTACGGGAGGCCTCTGGGGTACAGAGCGTTCATCGGGGCCTCGCCCCCGTAGTGAATCCAGACCGTCGATCAATATCGGTTGGTCAGTCAATGGGGTCAACTACGGAGGCACCATCCCCCTTAACCCGTGCGTCAAATGTTCTCGCGGGTTGCTATCTTTATCCTCTGACAAGAAAATCTTCGGATCCCACTCGATTACTTGTTTGATCATTAACTGAAGCATTAGGACCCACCTTCTCAGATCCTTTAAAGTGTTGAACTTTAAATTTACAAAAACATTACAACTTTAGTTAAAGTATGAGAAATCTATACTTTAACACATATTTTATATATTTTTCCATTTTTTTATATTTTCAAAAAATTAAAATAAAGGATATTGAAAATGAGCCACATCATCTGGCTCCACCTGGGGATAGTGTTTTTTTCCACGAAACACTAATAACTGCAGATTAGTGCCTTCACTTTAGGCATGGAGTCAAATGTTGTTTGATGAAATATGAACAATGAGAAATCTGAATATGTACAACGGTGGACCATAAAATCTCAATGTTGGAAATAATGCTTGAGATATTTCCCATTCACAAGTAGTTGTATTGTCTCTCCATCAAGATTCTCCAGAATAAATGTGTTATTTGATCTAACCTCAACAATCTTGTATGGGCCATACAAGGGTGGGTCGAACTTACCATGTTTTCCCTTCTCTTCTCTTCTAGTATCCCATCTTAATACCAAATCTCCAGTTTGAAAAAGAATCTCTTTTTCTCTTCTATCAAAAATAGACTTCATATTTTCTTGATAGGTGATCAAATTTTCTCTAACTTTGTTCATGCTCTCACGTGATTCTATGACCTTGTTCAACCTTCTCACCAAGGCATTAGGTTCTTCTTGTGCTTATTGAAGAAAATAAATCACTGGTCTAGCTAACTGAGTAGGAAATAAATCTTGAGTTCCATAAACCAATTCATAAGGGGACTTACATGTAGATATTCTAGTAGTTACTCGTACTTCCCAAAGAGAAAATGTCAATTTTGAATCCCAGTTTTTCTGATTTTCATTAATTGTCTTCTTCAAAATCTCAACCAATGTATTGTTGGAAGATTCATCTAGCCCATTCTCTTGAGGATGATATGCTCTAGAATGAGATAGAATGACATTATATGTTTGACAAAAATTAATGAATCGAACTGAATTGAATACCTAGGCATTGTCAGTTACAATCTTGATTGGACACCCAAACCTGCTGAAGATGTTTTCTTCCTGAAACTTCATTACTACCTGTTCATTAGCCTTTCTGGTAGGTATTTCCTCCACTCACTTTGTGAAATAGTCAGTGGCAGTCAAAATCCACTTGATGGTGGATTAATTTCCCCAATAAAATCTAATCCCCATTACTTAAAGGGTTCTTCAATGAATAATGGGATAAGAGTTAGAGGAGCTAACCTTTTATTTTTTGCAAATAACTGACATTTCTGAAAGCTTCTAACCAATCTATATACATCAACAAACAAGGAGGGCCAGTAAAAACCTGATTTGAGGATTTTATGAACAGTAACCTTCCAACTATAATGACCTCCACATAGATTCTCATGATATTCTTTTACAACTTCCATTGATTCACCTTCTGTCAAACACAATAACAAGATGCCGGCAGGATACTTCCAATATAACTTAGCATCAATTATGACATATGGCTGGGATTTGAGCTTAAGAGCTCTGCACTTTGTTCTGTTTAGTGAGGTTGGACAAGAGAAAAAACATAATTAATGAAAAATATCCTTATACCAATCAGAGCATAGGAATTTGTATTTAATTGTTGTCTTTGTACTGCTTTGAATTCTTTCATCAATAGATTCATCTAAGGGTGCCAGCAAATTAATCCTGAAAGCTTGAAAATTTGACTCTGTCAACATTTTTTCCAAACCCTGACCTTTGACCAATTTGGTAGGCTTGATATCTAATTCATACTCTTTGATTTTAGCTATCCACTTTCCTCTTTTACCTTCAACATCACTTTGAACTAACACATCTATCACAGCAGAGTTAGGAACATAAGCAACTATCTAAGACTTCAACACATAATTCCTGAATGATTTTAATTCTTTAACTAAAGCATACACCTTTTTTTCCAAAATTTTATATTTAATTTCAGCATCCCTGAGAACTTTACTGAAAAATGCTACAGGTTGTTCTTTGCCATCTTCACTCTTCTGCGACAGCACAACAGCAATGGTAGTAGGTGTGCAAATGAAAATATTTGAAAAGCCTTTTGATAATCCAAACTGATCATAACTACAGCTTCCTCAAGGGCTTCTTTAATCCTAGCAAAGGATTCTCTAGCATCCTTGTCCCACTTTACTCCTTCATTCTTCTTCAGCATATATGTTATGTTTCTGACAATTTCAGCATAATTCGGGAAAAATCTTCTCAGGAAATTTATTTTTCCCAGAAACCTATGAATATCCTTTTTACTCCTAGGCAAAGGAATTGTATGAATAGCTTCTACTCTTGCTATATCAATTTTTACTCCCTAATTTGAAACTATATTTCCTAACAACTTTCCTTCCTCCAAAGAAAATAAAGATTTTTTGGGATTCAATGACAACCCAAATTTTCTTCATTTCAGGAAAGCCTTCTGTAAATGCTCCAAGTGTTCATCATCTGAACTTGAAAAAATGGTCACATCATCCAAATATATAACTACAAACTTATCACCCAAAAATGCTATGTCCATTTCCCTTTGAAAATTGGCACCTGCGTTCATAAGAACAAATGGAATTCTGGCATACATGAACGTTCCCTCGGGTGTGGTAAAAGATTTTTTTTTTTCTGATCTTCTTTTTCAACCGCTACCTGATTGTATCCGGAGAGACCATCAACCATAGACAATCTATATTCTCCTGTCACTTTCTATAACACATAGTCCATCTTAGGCAATGGATAATTGTCTTTAAGTGATGCCCTGATTAAATTCCTGAAGTCAACACATAACCTTATTTATCCATTCTTTTTCCTCATAGGAGCTAAGTTAGAAACCCAGTCTGAATATCTGAGTGGGACTATAATTTTTACCTACAACAATTTCTTCACTTCTTTTCCAATTGGAGCAAGGAGTAATGAATTGATCTATCTAGGTTTATGTCTGTGAGGCGTGATCCCATCCTTCAATGGTATCTTGAGCTAAATTATGTCTAGGTCATATGTTTTCAAATCCTCATAGGACCATGCAAACACATCCATATATTTTTTGAAAATATCAATTTACCTTTCTTTATAATTCTGACGGGCACCCTTGAATAACTTGACAACCTTGGGCTCCTATTGAGTTCCCATATTACAATCTTCCATTTCACCCTCTTGAGGTACCTTCTTTGGATCCAGTGCTACATAATTTGAATCAAATAATGTTTCAAGAGGAACTAATCCTCCGAGCAATATGTTATCTTTCAAATGAATTATTTTCTGAAAACCTATTGATTCCTTAAAAAATTTCAAGTCTTCATTCTGATCAATCTATTCACTCTCTTGGTCTATTTCAATATCTTCAAAATTTTAAATCATTGTCAAAAAATGATTTATCTATTCATCATATTCAAATACCTACCAGTGCTTAACATTTTCAAGAATAGAGGGTCTGTGCCTCATTTCAATTTCATACCTTAGTTTCAGATTTATAGGTGGCTTGAAAGTACTAGCTGCAACTGCCAGCGAATCTGCCATTATTTTTTCTTCTCTTGGAATGAATTGAAGATTCAAAGCTTCAAAATAATTCTCAATCAAGTCCCATACTTCATTCCTATATGATCTTAGCCTTGGATGCTTGGTTTGACAAAGGTTTTTAATCTATCTTATAATCAACTCATAATCACAAAAAATCGAAATACATTGGATTCCCATTTGTTTAGCAGTTTGAAGACTTAAAATTAATGCCTCATACTCAGATACATTATTTGTTGATTTAAATTAAAGCTTAAAATAAAAAGGTAAAAGATTACCTTCTAGAGATATTAGTAAAAATCCAGCTCCTATGCCATCTTTTGAATAGGCACCATCAAAATAACACTTCCAAATTTTGTTTGAACACAGCTCATTATGTATAATTGCTGAAGAGAGCTACTTCTCTGAGTCTTCAGAAAACTCTGCATCTTCATGCAGCATAAAATAGGAAAGATCTATTTTTTCTTGACCATAAATAGGGGAATTTCCTGAATCTTTCTTTGTGGTAGTTTTTAAAAAATCTTGTTTCTCTATATAACCTTCTTTCTTCCCCATTAAAAACAAGAATAATAGCATATTTGAATTCTAGTTTTAAAACTCCTCCAAGATTTTCTCCCCAAGATCTGGACAAAAGCATACCAAACCTAGCTGAAATATCTGCGACCACTACATCCATCATGATGCTTTTGGCTAGAATTTGGGCCAAGCATACCACCATGTCTTTGATAATCCCAACACACTTCACCCTTTTTTAATCAAATGAATATAGGTATCTATAGGGTTTAGTAATTTGTAAATTCAATTCTTTCATTACAGATAATGGCATGAGATTATGTGAAGCACCTGAGTCTAACATACAATTATGAAGAATGAAATCATGAAGAAGCAGTGATATATAAAATGGGGGAGCAGAAGAATCTACCTCCTCTACATGTGGACCAAATTCACAGTATCACCAATGTCATCAGACTGAGAAATATTAGTGACTTCTGCAATTTATTTCTTGTAACTTGGTGTCATAGCTAGCTCAAGAAGGGGTACTTGGATTTTGACCTTTTCTAGCTCTTTCAATAAACTGAAAGCTTGATTTTGTTTGACAATTTTCTCAAGTTCTTGATTTCTGCTAGGATTAGAAATCTGTTCAGGCACAATAACGACCTTGTCCAAATTACTAGTATCAATAGACTTGTTTCAAGAAGTTTCAGCCTGTTGTATTTCTATTCCACTTACTGGATTCATAGGTTGTTTCCCTTTATCTGATTGTTTTATTGAGTTCTTTGATTGTGGAGTCTCCATTGGAGAAGGTACTTAATATTGCTGTTGTTCTTCATCATCCCACATCCTTGATCTCTTTCTTGTTCTTAAATCATATTTCTTATGCAAATATTCTTGCATAAATTCTGTAAATTGCCTACAATAATCATCCATCTCCTCTTGGTCAAAGGACACCTCAGCTTCGGTGTATTCTTCTTCAAGTTCTTCCTCTTCTTCATATTCTTTCATGTACATGGCAGATATTTGATCTTCGACTTCCCTTTGATCATCCTCAACAGACTTTGAATGTGTTGATTCTATATACAATGGTTCTTGAACTTGGTCTTGATCTTTTCTCTCCCTCTACAAGATTTTCAGGGGTTGCTTTCTAAAATGAGGATTGAAAACTCCTCTGTTTTTTTGTGCAGGATTTTGGGAGTTTTTATTCTCCAAATCCATCTTTACTAACTTATTCAACAAATTCTTGATAACCTTTGTCATGTCATCAATCCTCTGATGCTGTGGTGATTCTTCTTTGGCCTTGCCTTTCTCTTGAAGTGACTGATTTTATTGTGTTTTCCCAACAGCAGTCATGTTTTCTTCAATTTCCAAAGCATCAGTTTGGATTTTCTCAAGAGTAGGAGATCTCCTCTCTCTTAAAGTGAAACTAAAATATGACTCAAAAACTACCTTCCAGCAAAAAATACCCTTGCTCCAACATGAAGGGGTTTCATTTTTATGGGTAAACTATTATACAATTTGTTGAATATTTTGATAAAATAAATTATGTTTTCATTAGACTTTTTCTTGATTGCATTAAACTCCATCAATGAGTAACCATGATCTATTTTTTCACCCCATATTCAGGTGAATTGTGTTTCTAATTCCTCCCAATTATTAATTGAGGCATTTTTTAAACCTTTAAACCATTTTCTTGCCTCTCCATTCAGAGACTGTAAAAAATTTCTCATCACTACGTCAAGATGTTCTACATTTAGATTCTCAGCAAAAGTGAAAAACAATGGCAAGTGTTGTTCTGCACTCACTTCATCTTCACCAGTAAAATGAGGAAGTAACTTGAGGTATTCTTGGGGCATGGAATTCATAGGTTACGGAAGATTTAACAATGCATACCTGTTCATTAAGAAAGCAGGGGCTGCCATGTTTACACCTTGGTTAACCTCTCCTTCAGTAGGTGGGGTTAGTGAACTAGTTGTGAATGTAATTGAAGGGGGTGAAACGACTGATATGGGAAGGGGTTGATGAACGATGGCAGAAGAACCAACATATATATTTGGTTGAGCTTGCGTGAAGGTAAATGAAACAGACTCAAAGGATTTCTCTTCTAACCTTGGTTCTTGAAAATGGACAAGTGAGGAAAAGGATTCTTGTTCCAAGAAAGTGAGTTTCCAAGAAATATCCTTAGATGAAAGGTTATGTGAACTACTGCTAGGTGCAGGCAGTGTAGGATCAGGTGTGGAAGGAGTTTTTGGTTTCTAAGCCTTTTTAGAAACCAATTTTTTGGGATCTGACAGAATAGGAACTTTATGTTGCGAGGTATCTGACCTCATATGAGGAATTTTATATGCCAAAATTATGGAATAAAAACACACCCTAATATTCCCTCCTATCTGAACAACCAAAAAAAATATAACAAAAACCTAGGGAATGAGCTTCGCTTCTTCATCCCCACAACGACGCCAAAAATTGATGTATCTTAAGAAACAATCCCTTGGTTGTGGTAAGGAATCAGTGATCAATACATATATATATATATATATATATATATATATGTCACAAAAATATTATATCAAATAGTCTTTGCTTAATCACCTTCAGAAAATAATTATTAAAACCCTCAAGAATCTGATGTAATAAATGCTTCACAATGCCATTATCTGCTGATATTAATTGGAGTGACAAGAAGAAAATTTAGGAAGCTCAAACTAATATGTTGATAAACATGATCTATCACTTTAAAATTCAGAAGAATTTTATGTGAGAGGAATAGTTAAAATGAATAAGCGCTCATTAAGGATATTTAACTCTTATTCACATATGTAAAAAGATACCCGCAACTACATTACTTAATTTTATTCATAGAAGGAAAAGACAAAATGGAAACTGGAAAACATATCAACAACAATGGATGCAAGAATGTTGATCTTCATTCGTTAATCATTAGAAAAATGAGTACAAAATTTGCAGTAGTCCAAAGGTCAAAACTCAAAAGCTTTTCCTTACTTCTCTTTCTCTTTAAATACAATGTAAAGCAATTTGTGACTGTTGAAACTACTCTTAACTACTCAAATTACTTGAAACTGCTTAAAATACCTATCACATATCATCAAAATATCTCATTACAATTTAACTCTCTTAATAGAGATAAAATAAAACTAAAATTTTAACCTATCTGTTGAATATGAATTTCCTCCACTACTACTACATTTCCCTGATTATCTGACTTTTCCTTTTTAGAAGATGAGGGATCATTAGGTAGAACAACCATCCAAGCTCTACATTTCTTCCACACTTCGATGTTTGTCTTAGGAGAGTTGATCAGCTTGTGGTACTCCAGCCTAAAGGTGGTGATCCTGTTAAATGTTGGTCACTCTGTAAATAAAGTCTTCACCATCCATAATAACTGAAAATGTCTCTGAAGAAAATTAATAACTGTTGTTCCTTTCAGGATCTGAGTCTTCTCATGAGTGTTATCCACCTTACTTTTTTCCAATACCAATAATGGTTCATAGGAATCCCATGATAAAATACTACCTTTAAGGTCCCAACATGGTGGCAATCGTGCCCTGGCTCTTTTTTCATACATATTATCAAATATTTTCACTACTTCTTTAATCTTTTTCAACTTCTTTTCAGTGGTCTTCCTACAAGTATTTTTAACAATAAACTTGCTAATATCTACAGCATATAGGATCCTATCTTTAATATCATTTTCTTCTAAGTCTTGATCAGTCTTTGAATCAATGAAATCAATAAACTTCTTTGCCCATATGACTTTGTTACTGGTCTTCTGCTCATATGCCATAACTTTCTCCTCAAAATCTCCGACAATGCTTTTCTCTTCCAATGCAATAGTCAAAGACCCCTAGGTTGTTTTCATATCTCCAATGATTTCATTCCATATGATATATTTAGTTTGTATCAAAGTTATATTTCCTTTCAATTTCTCCTTTAGACTCTTGATTTTCGCATTAGTTGTTTGAAAATTTTTCCTGTGCTTATCAATTTCTCCATCCTTGGCCTGCATTATTTTTGTTATTGTTTCCAGATCATTTTGTACCTTTTTTAGATATTTCTCTGCCATTTTCAGTTCAGTGTTTAATTGAGATAATTATTTTTCTTGATCATCATTTCCAGATGGAAAAATGATGGTACAGGAATGGGAATCAATCTAGTTTTGCAATTTCAGTATAGTTTCTTTCAACCTAGAAATTTCTTCTTCTTTCTATAAGAGCTGCTGAAGAAGGTTTTCTTTTTCACTTTTCACTTCTTCCACCTCTGCTGCCATCGAATGCTCCCCTGTAGGTAATTTCAACTTTTTCTTCAGTACAGAAATCTCTAATTATGCACTTTGTAGTAATTTCTGCACAACAGACCTATCATTTGGATCTACTCTAATCTTCACAATTATCTTCTTGAGTTCTTCATTTTGGGTTGTTAAAGCCTTGGAGTTGGATTTCTCCAGTTTCAGTTGCTTGATCACCTTCCCTAGCATATTCTCTGCCTTAAGAGCCATTGCATTATTTTTGGTCAAATCATTCACTATTAATTGACCTGTTTGCATGTGTAAATTGACTTTATCAAGAAAAGGAATCTTTCTCACATCAACAGTTAAATTACAGTATTGAAATTACTTGATGACCCTATATTAATATCAGAAGGGTGAGAGAGAAATTTTAAACTGATCTTTTTCTAGATCCATGGCAGTGAACAATCTTGTTTGGTCCAGAGTTACTTGATATTTGACCTGTGCCTCCATGCTAGCCTTCATATTTTGATTCCTTTCAGCAATTTGAGAAAATACTTGTTTAATCAAATGCATTTTCTCCTAAGCATCTCCATGTCTTCTTGGTGAGGCTGGAACATTCTGTTCATCTCCTAATTGAAGCAGAAAACCAGATTGAGCACCTGCTATGTCTTCATTGAATTTTATTCTCCTTTAGGCTCTTTGCTCCTCATCTTCAGAATCGATAACTTCCTCTTTGCTCCTCTTGCTTGATTTCTCATATATGGTAGGAGTCTGTATACTAGAACTAGTAGAACCTGCAAAACCCTTATTAGCTAACTTCTCTATGTCAGGTCTAATGTCATGAACAAATGTTGAGTAACCATTTTCAACTCTCATGTTTGAAATTACTTTATGAGGATCATAAGCCCATTTATCTCCTAACAACAAGTGCGTACCATTTAACATCTTATTAACCTCATCAGCTGCTTGTCTCATGTTGACTATAAACAGACCCACAGACATAGGTAATTTAAAAATGTGACCCTTTTTCATTGGGACAAAATTTATTTGGTCAACATTCAAACTCTTCCTAATTATTTCTAAGGCAAATAATCTCATAGGAACAAATGTGGGAAGCCTATATGGTTCTATCCCAGCCCCATAAACTCTAATCTCTGAGTAATCTTCATACACATACCAATATCCAAATTTACAATTTGTACCCAACTGAAGAAATTCTTGAGCCTTTGGCAAGAAACATGGGGGAGAAACCCCATTCAAAATCTTATACGTAGTATACATGAAATGATTTTCAAAATCAAACAACCCCTCCTCATTTTGTTCTTCTCTTACTACATAAGTCCAAAACACTACTAACTGCCTCTTTTTATTTATATCCATGATTTTCAACCCCAAATGCAAGAATTCTTCCACATTTTGATATAAAAAGAGATAAATGATAAGAGAAGGGAACCTGAATGACCCAGTGAGTGATAGACTCATGAGTTGAGTATTGACGAACTCCTGCTAGTAATAAGGGGTATCTAGCACCACTCCCGGCTTCGTCATCAATGCAAATAGTCCCAGTGCTGATTTATCAATTAAGATGTCGTCCTCCTTTCCCAGTATCTTTAGTATACACCTCAACACTGGCTGAACTTCTACATCAAAAACTTCTATGGAGAATTATTTACTATCAGGTGTAAACTGCTTTGTGTCTGCCCTTAGGAAGAAGGTGAACTGGGTGAATTCTTGTCCTGCAAGATTATCATAATACGCTACCAATGATTCGTCAGTGAATTGAACATAAGATTCAGACTCTAGGTAAAATAAGGCTTGACGAATTAACTGGGTGGAGACTTGTAGAACATTCTCTCCTAGGCAATTCATTACAAAACATTTTCCAGGATACATAACCGATACTAGCCAGTGCACAAACTTAGGAAAAAGATGAGTTTTAGGGATACATGCAGACAGTACACCTGACTTGGCCATGGTAGAGAAAATATGACATGCTTTGTCATTCAAACAGACCTACTGATAAAATGGGAGGTGTTTTAGAGAGCAAATGGTATCTCGGATATCCCTCTCAGTGTCCATGAGAGGAATATGACTGGATGAGCTAGAGAGGGATGAACTTTTAGCCATTATACAATTAAAGGTGGCGAATAATGATGGAAAACACTAGTGTAATCAAGTTTGACAAATAAAAAGGGATAAAATTTAACTTTGAAAAGAAAAACAGATTTAAATATACAGCACGGGGTCTAGAAATTAAATGTTGATTTGATGCACAAGACACTGTCTAACGGTACCGTGATGTGGCTTAAAGGTGTCACCAACCAATAGCTTATGTCACTGCAGGAGGCCTATAGGGTCTGGAGAATTCATCGGGGTCTTGCCCCTGCAATGAATCTAGACCGTTGATCAATATCTACTAGTCAATCAACGGGGTCAACTGTAGAGGCACCCTCCCCATTAAACCGTGCGTTGAATGTTCCCGCGTGTTGACGTCTTTATCCTCTAACAAGAAAATCTTCGGATCTCGCTCGATTACTTGATCGATCATTAACCGAAGCATTAGGACCAACCTTCTCAGATCCTTTAGAGTATTGAACTTTAAATTTACAAAAACATTACAACTTTAGTTAAAGTATGAGGAAGCTCTACTTTAACACATATGTTATATATTTTTCCATTTTTTTGTAAAAGGATATTGCAAATGAGCCACAATATAGGAAATGTCCTGAATTCTTTGAAGAGGAAGAATATCAACCTCGCATAGATGGTTTAAGGCTGAACACCATCCAAAGGCATGCTCATGTGCATATGTGTCTCTGGCTACAACTCTGAATCTAGAATGACAAATTGGGGCTGAGGCTCACTTGAAATGTTGTGTCTCTGGCTACAACTCTGAATCTGGAATGACATGTTGTGGCTTAGGCTCGCTTTAAGTGGCTTTTAAGCTTGTAGATGACCATCATTTTCCCCCCTGTCAGGTACAAGGTGAGATGATGGTAAAAAATGAACTGCAAGATTGTTCAATATTCTAGCACAAGTTCTGACATATGACTTAAACATATTCTTGGTTGTTAATTCCCATTGCCAAGAGGCGATCCATCCAAGATGAATCTTTGTTATTGAAGGAGGCTTGTTTTTGAAGCATCTGTGTGATGGATGAGTGTGTTGGCCACAATGCTTGCATGGGTGAAGATCAAAAAAATTATCTTTCATATGGCCAACTCAATCACAGTGTTGGCATTTTAAAATATGTTGTTGTTGATGTGGAAGAGAAGAATCTAAAACAACTGAAGGTGAGCTATCATGAAGAAATCTGACACTCTAAAATTTGATGGGCTTGCATTAGTCTGAAATATGAAAAGGAGACATCCTTGTCATATCCAAGACCAATTGTGTGCTTGTTGTTGACAAGCTCTTCCCAAGGTCTGATGACGGGCTTGGGAAGTGCGGGCCAAATTTCTGTATTTTTTTACAAATATGCTCCTTCATTGATTTTCTTCTTATGGGAGTTCTCAATGTTCTGAACATAAACAAGTCCAAAATGATGACTCCACTACTCCAATTCTTCTTGTTGTAGCTTTGTCTCAAGCTGCAAAAACTCAATTTTGTCTTGTGCATTTTGCAGACATATTTGAATATTAGAAATAATTTCCTTGCTGATTTTAACCATCTCATCAACATTGGAATGAATGAGGGTATTCAGTGACTCTAATGTATCATCAAATTTGACCATTTTTTTGAAGTACCAAAAATAAAATCTCTTGCAATCAACTTTAAAAGAGTGTCGACTTATACCAAAAATGCGCCAGTAATCAAATAATTAATGAAGAGTGAATGATTAACAAAGTGAGTGTGACATTAATGTGCATAGATGTATAATGTTCTTGATCATATGTACCACAGAATGGAGCCTCAGTCTGCCTTGAATTGATCGATACTTATAATAGTATGATAGTATAATAGTTTGAGCTTGTTATATATGCTTTGTTGAACCCGATTATATAGATATGTGACCAAGATGCAAAGGCTTATAAATCTAAAGCAGTCATACCACACAAAAAAATTGGCTTTGATTTAGGTCATAATTTAGGAAAGAGAACACCATCATCTATGGAGGATATATTGAGCAACAATGTTGCAACACCTTCCTCACAGGTTGAATATTTGCGTAAAAGTTTCCTTATGAATGGTTTTTCAGCTATTCAACAACCACTGATGGGACATGAGGTTGCCACAAAATTTTTAAAAGGTCTTAATGTAGCGATTGAAATGCACATTAATACACTTTTGGATAGGGAATTTGGATTTATTCTCAAAAGGTGTGGAATTCAAAATAAGGTTTCTTACATACGGAATCACTTAAAACAACATTCACAGTCTGAAATTGTCTTGAAGGAGGAATTTAATTTAAGTAAGCCACTGGCATAAGTGGAAGAGATTTCACTCTCCTCAGTTTCAGAGTCCTTGAAAATTTTCTTTGGGCTTGTAACTAGCAAGTGTGGGTGCCCTTCCAGAATTTCAGCAACTGCAAGTTCCTCAATTGCGTACTAAGGTTTGCAGTCGAGTTTCAAGGGAGTTTTCAGAATCCTACATGCTTGTGTATAATGCAGTCCTCTTTACAATAAACTCAACGCACTTCTTTAAAATTGGCCTTGGCATTACGAATAGTGTAGGAGCTGATTCACGTTAGCGCAGAATGTTGTTAGCAAACACACCACCGCTTTATACGCAAGTTAGCTCTAAAGGTCCACACTGTCGTATTAGTTGTATGATAGTGTGTCAATGTTGTACAATGGACGAGAGGCCAAGGTGGAGGGATGAGTGGTATGTCTTGGAGAGGGCCGACTGGTATGTTTTGATGGAGAGAGTTGGATGGGTATGTGTAGACAACGTAGAGAGGAGTGTTGTTGAGCCACGATGTAAGTGTGGCTATGTATGTAAACTTCCTATGGGAACCACACAAATTGGAGCAGTGTATGGAGGGACAATGCGTCGAACCACAATAGCTATGCTCCGGACGGGAGGCAGCGTTATCAAACTGATGCAGGAAGACTGTGGGAGAACTGGTGCCAAGGATACCACAAATTGGGAGAATCGGTGTCGAGGATCTACGATAAGGATTTGGGCGTGAACCGAAATGGGAACCCTCGTATGTGATAACGTACAACTTTGATAACACACAATGTTATGTTTGATGTATAGTCGCACCAATAGTTGAAATCACACACCTATTCGTCAATAACACAAAATTGCAACACCATTAATAGAGTAATGGAGAAAATAATCGGCATATGAGCTCCTCGAGGTAGAAAATATTCGAAGGGACAAGGGAGCCACAGGAGGCAAGAGCAGGATCGAAGGTGAGAGGGCTGTGTAATGCGGTGAGATGGGAATGCATAGTGGGAGAGTAGAGAGAATAAGAATTGTAGTAGGCAGGAGATAGTTCTGGATAGTTCTGCCAAGAGAAGGCAGAGAGGCAGGTTTGCTAGGGGTAGAAGGGAGTTATACAGGCAGGAATGCCAAAAATATATATGGTCAGAACACCACTGACTCACAATAATTAGTCATGGTAGGAATAGGAGTACACTTGAAGCTCTGATACCATGTCAGACTCACCAATAGAATAGTCAAGAATAGACAGCATGCGAAAGGTAAGCGTGAGTGGATATATTATTGACATATATGTACATTTATATTACATTCATTATGACTCTTAGATTCTATATTCCAAGGTCTCTTGGACTCCTCTTTGACTATTCACCTTCCACACCTACCCATAGAGGATTAGGTGTCCAACAAAAACAAAAAAATAAAATAAGTATATTAATTGTGGTCGCATTCATGACTTACCACCAGTCGTCACCACCGTCTGAAACAAAAATAGTGCCTAAGCACCATAGAAGCAACGGCCTAATACATGACCCTAACTAATATCTGTAGTGGTCAACATCCAAACAATGCAACTATAGTTGTTACTTCAGCCTCTGAATGTTGTTGCAGTGGTCATCCATTTCTCCAACCACTACTGTCGCTCTACAACTTCCATTGTCAATCCACTATTGCAACCATTATTCATAGTCGTACGATTTGTTTATGTTTGTACATTTCCTTCAGCAGCATCACTTTCATTGTAACAACTAGCATATTTTATACGGTATCGCATGTACCTTGCTGACATAAAATTCATGTCCATACACATGTGCCTATATAATCCTTTAAAAAAAATTAATCAAAATTTTGGTTATTATAATAATGAAGGGATTTTTAAAATATTGTTTTTATTAAAGGGTACAAGTCATAAAATTATATTCATAAGTAATAAATTTATTTAAATACAAATATTTTAAGGATGTAAAGTAAAAAGGATTCAAGTGCCCAAGATATACCCTAAAGTGGAAAATATTAAAATTCCTTTCAAAAGGAATAACGTTATTAAAAAAAAACATTATTAAAGTTTTAACCCTAGGCTTAGTATGAATTTATTAAAATATTAAAAGTAAAATTTAATGAAATTATTCAAGAAAACAAAATGGTGTCAATGTTTGACAATAAAAGGATGGAGTCTAGTTTGGAAATGAAGGAAGGAAGATTTTCAAAAACTTCATATAACTATGTTTCAGTGCTATTTAAAATTAAAGGGACTTTGGCAAGGAAAGATATTACTATTTATATCTCGTCCTCCTATTATTACAAAATAAGACCTGATAGGCTGCCAATCAAGTTAATCTCATGTAACTGTTTCAGACCAATATTTTGATTGAGGCTTTGCCTCCTCAACTTGAGAGGGCTCTCTCAAGGGTTTATGATTTTTTTATAGAAATATAGATGGCTAACTCTATGTGGGGTAAAAATCAAATAAATGATATAAATTGTTTGTAAATCACATTAGCAAGTGCACATTGGGCTTATGGAGTCATAATATATTCATCAAAACCAAACAATCTACCTAGCATGGAAGTCAAGGTATATCAGAGTTCAAGTCAAGGAATTCACATGTGAAACAGTAAAACACACAGTCAGTTTGTCTCTGAAGGAAGTCAGAGCATCAATGATGAATTCTGAGTAACACAAGCAAACACCACTGCAATATAATAATAATAATATGCCATTAGAAAAAAATAACACTAGAACTTCTCATAAATCCTGAGTTTTCTAAGTAGAAAACTATGTATTAAGCTGAAAACAGTCACTTACAATAAACACAGTCTTTTTGCTAAAAAATGTTCAAACCTCCTTAATTCGACTCCTTGATCCTTTATAGATCATTTAAATCATAAGATAAGCTTATCCTCAGCTAGATACATCGAATTCCTATCTTTGACACCTATCCTAACCATATAACATGGTATTTATTACAAAGACAGCTGTAAACCTAATACAGAGTCCTATTACAAATAGAATTAGAACTCTTTAACTCTACTCATAAAAACTTTATCTAAACTTGATTACATCATTTGCCACCTATATATCCATAAGGTCGAATCCTGATGATGAGCTCCAACCTTTTATGACCATAATGCTGATGATGTTGATCTCCTGCAAACTAGGAAATTGTTCCCCTATTTTTTAGGCTTAGGATTATTTAAGTGCTTGAGACACTCTTACCACTATGAACCCATAACTTTGAGGATATTTGCTGTCAGGAACTAGAATAGCATATGTCCAAAATCATCCCCACGTGCCAGCTACGAAAAATCAACTTCAAACTCTCAAAATAGTGAAAACAGACTTGCGCTACGAAAGCAACACGGTTTTGTAGCGCTTTTCGTAGCACAGTCTTTTTACCCATTTTCCTTAAAAATTTTGTTTCCTTTCCTTTAGGGTTGTTTTTATATTCACTTGACATAGCTTCTTTAGAATTTTCAAGTCAAAACACACAATCTTCCCTCCAAAACTTGATAAAGAAAGGGTGAAAAAGCTACTACAGCAGTTTCGTAGCGCATTTCACCCTTTTTGCACTGTGTGCGCTACGAAACTGCTGTGTAAGTAGTTTTAACCAAATTTTCTTCAAAATTTGAAACAAAAAGGTGCCAAAAATTCAGAAAATCACCGGCTTCATCAAAACCATCAGCCATATGGACTAAAAACATAAATTTCATAAAGTTTATTCTTCATTTTCCATTTCAATTTTCTCTGAATCTGTCATTCTGCACCTTTGTTTTTAGTTCATCTTGAGACGGTTTTAGTTGTAGTTCCAAATATTCCACTTGACCTCTTAGTCTTCTATTACTGGCTCTCAAGTGAGTGTTGATCACTCTGACAAATTTCTCTTCTTTAATGGTTGGAATTGTCCATGTAAAAAAATTCTCTGCACTACTTGGAATCTCAAACCTAGAAACTGTTTGACCTTCCCAAACAGCCTTCATTCTTTTAAATTCTATTTTCTCAATGATGTGCTTTCTGGCCCTTTTCTTCATCTTATCAATCCCTTGTTTTTCTTATGTCAATTTCTCCTCAAGCCTTTTATACTCTGTCAATTCTTCTTTTTCCTTCATTATTTTGCTAGTTGGATGCTCTACTGCTGGTGATGAGAGGTCAACCACCTCTTTAGGTACTTTGACTATTTCAATAGCTTCTTGGACCTCCTTACTATGTTCTTTGAGATTTTTAGTATGCCTAGTCAAAGGCTTCCTAGCTTGAAAGACAAAGGCTGCATTCTCACCTTCAAATTCCAGTTTCTTTGCTGATTTCACATTTTTATGTTTGTGTTCATCTGTTCTGATAAAATTAGCTTGCACAATAGGTGACTCTTCTATATCAATTGCATGTAAGATGTCATCTAAGTTTCCTTTCGTCACTGAGCTATCATCTGAACCTGAAACAACTGTTTTTCCCTTTGATGCTATTGCTTAGCTTCTTGTCACTCTTTGGATTTCCTGCTTGTTGGCCACTTGTTTTTGTTTAGCCTCTTTGACACTTTTTAACCTCTGTTTTGTAAGTGAATGAGTTTCTGCAACAAGTACTGGTGTCTTCTCTATTCTATTTTCAACCTATTTCCTTGGTTTCAACTTTACAAACCTCTTTGCTTTAGTAACCACTGGCTGACTGGATTCTGCTACTAGTGGTGAAGGATTCCCTTTAATTTTAGGGTTCCTAGCTGGGGTTAGGGTTTCCATTTCAAATCCATTCATAAAAAAAAATGAATACTAATCCCTATTTATTTTCTGAAGCTCATTCAAAATCAATAACTTTATCAAACCATGGTGAAACAGAGATGTTTCACAGCCATCAAATTTGGCTTGGACTTGTCAACCATTTTGGCAAGGCTTCTATGCAAATAAAATGGCAAATCTAGTGATATCATACCTGTGAAATGAAACAGCAGCTTGAAATGATAAATGTAAACTTTATGGTACCTGCCTTCACATGTAAAGTATCTTTGAATATTAATAGCAACTTTGCATAGTTGTCCTTGATACAGCTTCTAGGTATTGCATTGTTCAGGTCCATATCTACATATTCAAGTTTCATAAATTCCTTGCATGGTTCCATGTCAAACCTAAAACCTTTAAACCAATATTCCTGCCCTCTTGGTATCTCTATCACAAAATCTATGATCTCAGGTGTGACTGGCACATTTAACATTCCAATTTTGGTAGTGGTTCCACTGAAGCGTAAGACAAACTCTTTTGACACCTGAGTGTGACCACCCTGTAGTTTTTCACAAAACTGGAGACAGCCTGCTTTGGTGAAAGCCTCCATCACTATTTGATCCTCAACTAAAGTCTTCACATTTTCAATTTCATATCTTAGACAATGTCCTCCTCTGTGAACTTTATTCTCATCTGCCATGCTTCATGGAAAAACCTGTTAGCTTCTCTAGAATCTGTAAAACATCCTCACTTGATTAAGATATGAAATAACCTTTCTTGATTAAATGAAAATCCTCGCTTGATTAAGATATGAAACAGCCTCGCTTGAGAATAGTGAAGGTTTCCTTTGCATAAAACAACCACAGATTTATCTTAACTGCTTCAGAGCTCAAATAGTTGTGTGAAGGTAAATGAATCAAAGATGACTCAATTAGTAAAAAATTCGAATTTGAGATGTCACTTCATGACTAAATGATGCTTCATTGATATCCTATCATGACTATGATGACTGTAGGACAAGTAAGTACATCGAATCTAGTAACTAACAAACTCACCATACCCCTATCTTATCGTTCCCCAACTGAATCTGATAGATTTTGGCTTATTTGACACGACAGCTAAGAAACCGCGCTTTTGTAGCGCTCACAGTGTAATTTTCGCAGTTTGCGCTAGGAAAGTAGCATTTTCCTCTCTTTTGAACTAGCGGCACTATGAAACGGTGGATTCCTAGCTAATTGCAGAAATTTAGCCCGAAACTTATTTGAATGACCCTTGAATGAAAAATGTGAATATTTGACCATGGAATGGACCTCTAAAGACCTTTTTCGAATTTAGATGATGAAAATTAAACCTCTAAAAGCTATGACCTACCCTTAACCAAACTAAAAATGACTTTCAGACCTATTTAAGACCATGATCAAAAACAGAGATGACATACAATGTATTGAAAGAAAAAAAAAATTGGGTGATAACACCTCCAAAGATAAAAATTATATAAACCCTAAATTCACTAACCAATTGGTGATTCCTAAGTCAAATTAGACCTCTAGAACACAAACAATATGACGTAATTGATTTACAAGTAAGAATTGGGGACTATACATTTATATTGCAATTCTTTGTTCAATCCCTATGGGGCGATCGAGGTGGCATAATTTTGTGTTCAACCTAGTTGGAGTCACTAGGGTCATTCATTTTAAATACAAAGAAAAAAATTATAACATTTTCTTACAAGAACAAGAAAATAACACTATAAGACATTACATCAAAACCAGGTTCAGTAACACCAGAAGATATAAAATATATCTTAAAAATATTTTTTCAAGCAAGTCAAAAGTCTATGAAAAATATGTATCCAAAAGTTGACAATATTATCATAGACAAAAATGAAGAATTTATTTGTTGCAAGGGCCATAATGAGAAATTAATGACACAAATTAAGAAACTTAAAAATGAAAATAAATCATTGAAAAACAAAGTGAACAACCTACCATGAAAGAAGCATTGAATTTTTCAGACGTAACAATCCAACTTGAAGAAAAAGGAATGAATGCAAATCTATTCAATACCACAACTCAAGATGATGAGAAAAAATGGAAATAAAAACATATTCAAATGTTGCAGTTCAAACGATGGATATTTCAAGTGAATATCCATCGATTAACCAAGCCACTTTCATACCTAAACGAAATCAAATACTTCAAGTAAATATGGAAACTGACACAAATAAGTTAAGGGGAAATCAAAGCACAAGAACTCATTATCTACACATTAATCACAACATTAGACATCTCAATCACTCTACATATTTGTAACACTCAGAACAAAAAAAATAGACTTATGTTC
The DNA here is from genome assembly GCA_034641835.2 of Pinus albicaulis. Taxonomy (NCBI): domain Eukaryota; kingdom Viridiplantae; phylum Streptophyta; class Pinopsida; order Pinales; family Pinaceae; genus Pinus; species Pinus albicaulis. The sequence goes on from CM076569.1 coordinate 506,560,904, forward strand.
TAAAGAATAATGATGTCAGCACAATGCAATCTGAACATAACAATGTATCCCAGTTATCAAGTAATTTCAAATTTCCATAGAAGATTGATTTAGGATGGTCAGATTATAACACGTCCCTCCCCACATTTACCCACTTTTACAATACCTCTTGGTAAATGGGAAGCGTAGTGCTACCATGAAATGACTTGACCTCCTAGTTCCAGTTAAGGAAGTGGGGAATAAAAACTGGCCACAAACTAACCTCCTTCATGGACTACACCTAGGAGCTAAAGAAACACCCTAGGTGGTCAATCCCTTAGCTGGAAAATTATTTCACTAATTGTATACTTATAACTACACCCTTTACACTGTCTGCTTGCGGTTGTGAGCCTCCAACTGTGCTCATAATTTTTTCTTCATGCAGTTATTGTATAAATTATACAAACATGTGTAAATAAATGGATTCAATCTGATCTAACCATGTACTAAATCTAGATATTGAATCCTTCTACAAATTATTTGTAGAAATTAAACACAATCACCAATCACATGAAGCAAAGAAAGAATCAAATCAAACCACAACACAGATAATTTACTGGGGAAATCTTGCTGCTCAAAACCCCTCTATCTTCTATTGTATATTAATCATGGAATCATGAAACAATTACAATGCACTCTTCTCACAAGAGTCTCTTGCACTCTCACAACTGTCTCACATTGTCCTGAACAAATTGGTCAACACTTGGCCAATTCTTAGCCTCTAAATAGCCTGCCTTGCTTGCGCAATTCCTGATGAATGCAATCCCTATTATTTAGGAATTTTGGCCTTCCTAAACTACACAAGGATCATGGGCACTCCAATGGTGTTTTAACTTCATCTAGGCAGTCTACTAATATCACAACTGATATTTAACTTCCCTTTAACCTTTTTCTCAACTGGGTCTCTACTGGAACTGACATGCATGTATTTATTAATAGTAAATCATCAGTTGCATGGTAGATCATTGATTTTGAATTAAATAATATTTAATTAACTTGATCTCTCACTAGTGCAACAAACAGTTACAACTAGTTCAACTAACTCTAACTCACCTAACTGAGTTAACTGATTACACATGCATTAAACTAATGCACCGACTGCAATACGAACTCCATAACTAATATAATTACTCTGCATGCCTCACCAACCACCCTCAACTCGTAATACATGAGCTAACAGAGTTTATCACACTCAGATAACTATTACAAGTGATCATGAGATAATATTACATTTTTTTGTCCAATTTAATTAAAGGAAAATTAAATTAGACACTGTACCAAATTAATTAATTAATTACTTTGGACATTGCATTAATGTATCACTACGACCTATTGGTCCCACACTAGTGTCTGTGTTGCAATTTCTTGTTGGACTTCAACAATTATGACCCCATATCTCTAGTTTTGTGCTTGCGGTCCCGAGATCTGAGCCACTTTTCTAGGCTAGTCTCTAGACCACTGCCCAGAAATTCCTATAATTTTCTAGAATCATAGAGTCTCTTAACGAAAATGTTAATCATTCATACTTGAAGTCAAAAATTTACCTATAACGACTAGAACACAATAGACATTTCTTCAAACATATGGTAAACATGTGAGTTACAGGTAATGATGCATATTTGAGTGTAATTTTTTGTACTTTAGCTTAAAATCACTGAGAAGGTCTAATTCCCTCTCAATTAGTTGCAACAACACTAGTTAGCCCATCCATTCATCAACCATTCAATAACTTATCAAAGCATAATAAGAGCCATCATCGGAGCACATCATAAACCATTCTTATAACCAGCATATAACTAGAATATTAACCATGAAAGAATAGTCATCAAATCAACATAATAATAACTATGAATGATTATAAATCATAATAGGGAAATAGCTCTTATTAACATATGAAAAAGAAAACCAAGTCAGAGACTTCCTCATACCACCTGACCATAGATTGAGTTGAACCACATATTTTTTTTAGCCAATCACCCCATGCCATATTCCAAGAATGAATGTGGGATCTCATGGGATAAACCAAGACATAAACAACTAAAGGAATCCAGAGGTTAAAGCACCTCCACCCTCAAATTACCACAATATCTCCGAAACCAGGCAAGAGATCACAAAACCAAACCAAGATTAGATGCCTCAGAATTCCTTCACCATACCTTGACGAATTTTCTTGTCGTTGCCCACCTATCGAGGGATTCCAGAAGGAAACCATCTCCACCCTCAACCCTTAGAAATTTTCTTGACACCACCTCACCTAGTTCCAAAACCTTTTGGAAATCCAAAGCATAACCAAGAAATGAATCCCATCACACCATGGCTATCTAGGAAATGGAAAGGAAAGGTTGAAACCATTGTCAAACCTAGAAAAACAAATGCCAATGGCAGAAAATGAACCAAGTAAACAAATGCATGAACCATGCATTCACACCTCAACTAGGAATTCACACATGCAACATGTTACCTGCAAAATCCTCCTATTGACGTTGTTTATCCAACCTTCTCCTTACTTTCCTTCGCTCTCCTTTGCTTTCATTTTCCTTTCTTTGCTTGCTCACTTGGTTTCTCCTCTTGATTCTCTCTCTCTCTCTCTCTGAAACTAATTACAAAGCCAAAATCACCAAATCTTAACCAACAAAAGTTGTGAACTAATCCTCAGAATCCTTTTTATCATTGAGGCCTCTATTTTTCTTAATCTTCCTTAATTTTCCTTTTAATTTTACTCTCATGCAAATTTATGTCTCTTCACCTTCCTTTTCTCCTATTTTCCTTTATTTTCATAAATAAATGTCAATTAATTTCCCTTTGTCATTTTCAATGCCTTTGCCAATTTATTTAGCCATAATTAAACCAAAATTGATGCCCATTATAGTGTCTTTCCCAACATTCATCTTGGAATACGTGTCCCGTGACCTTGTTCTTATTTTCCCTTTATTAACCTTTATTATATGAACTTTTAACATGTGGTTGTTACAAACCCTTCCCCCTTAGGGGAACACTGTCCTCAATGTTTTTTAACACCTATAACTAGAAAACATTTGAAAAAAAAACATACTGCCTATGGAGATTTATAACACAACTCAATGCAGTATTTACAATGAAAAAATACTGTAAACCATAACCAACATGAAAAAAATGACAATCATACTGATTTATGGAACTTTATAACATATCTCATTGCAGTAGCTATAACCATACATATACCGAAACTCATTTTCTTGACCTAGAAATAATGAAGGATACAAAGCCTACATCTGATCAGTCATCTCCCATGTAGCTTCATCAAACCCAAAGTGCTTCCACTTCATGTTAACTTTATCTATTGCTCGTTTTTGGAGCATGAGTGGTCCTAGCTGGAATTCTCACACTAGTTCCACCTGCAATACAGACTATTCAATCTCATGAACATCATCCTATACATATATCTTAATCAATGAAACATGGAAAACATCATGAAATTTCATTCTCGAAGGCAGTGCAAGTGTGTAGGTCATTGGTCCAATCATCTCATGGATCTAGAAAGGCTCACAATATCATGATGCCAACTTGGTACATGCCCCAATCCTCAAGGATCTCTTCTTCGGCTTGATGTGCAAGTGCACATGCTCCAAACCTAAAATTTCTTAAATACCCTATGTTGATTTGCATAGCTCTTCTTCTTGTCATGTGCTTCCTTCAAATTCCACTTAATAACCTACATTTCCTGTTCCATCTCTGCCAACATATTTGGTCCAATCAACACCCTTTTGACTGGAACACTCTATTTGATGGAAACTTCACCCATAAAGTGCCTCAAATGGACTCAGCTTCAAGGAATCCTCATACTCATTATTTTATGCAAACTCTACCAGTGGAAGATACTCCTCCCACTTCCTTTGTTGAAGCATGATGTACATTCTTAATGTGTCCTCAAGATTCTTGTTAACCCTCTATGTATGTCCATCTGTCTGTAGATGATAAGTTGTGTTGAAATCCAACTCTATCCCCAAACGTGCAAAAACATATTTCCAAAACCTAGAAGTGAACTTTTTCATCACGGTCTGATATGATCTTTTTGGGAACACCATGCAACCTCATTATCTACCTAATGAATATCTGAGCTACCTCACTAGTTGAGTTTGTAGACTTCACTGCAATGAAGTGGGTTACCTTACTTAACATGTCAACCACAACCATGATGGAATCATGCAGTCTCTATGCCCTCGAGAAAACCTTTAATTAAGTCCATGGAAATGACCTCCCATTTCCACTCTAGAATCAAAATTGATTGTAATAAACCACCTGGATTCTTACACTCTACTTTTACTTGTTGATATTCCCAAAATATCGCAAAAAAATCCACCACCTCTTTCTTCAATTTCATCAAATGGTAGAACTTCTTAATTGTTTTCAATGTCTTCTGATATCTTGGGTGACCTGAATACGAGTTAACTTGAAACTCCCTCAAGATAAGCTTCTTGATATCACTGTCATCTGGCATATAAATCTTGTTCCTAAATCTGACCAAGCCATCTACTGTGAGGCAATACTCCTCATCACTATTACTTCACCCTACTATTATAGCATGTGCCTCAATTGGTGGTATCTATCATCATGTTTCATTTCATAAAAGATCTGCACCTTCAAGTCTGTTCCATAAGGACTCACCGTTGTGATATGATTCACCTTCACTCTCCTACTGAGTGCATCTGCAACCTTGTTCTCATTTCCCTTGATGTACCTAATCTTGAAATAAAACTCATTGAGAGTAGCCAACCACACATCTTTCTCGGAATTTAGATTAGTATGGTCAAAAAAGTACCTCAGTCCATTATGATCACTCATCAAGGAAAACCTCCTGCCAAGAAGATAATTCCTCTATATCTTCAGGGCATGAATTATGGCTACCAGCTCAATATCGTGAGTCACATATTTATGCTCATGCTAATTCAACTCCTTGACTCATAGCATACTACTTTTCCTCATACATTAGGACTCCACCAATTCCTCTCTTTCAAGCATATGTATGTACCACAAACTCTTTGTTTGGATATGCAATATTCAAAATCGAAGAATTTGTAAGAAAATGCTTCAGCTACTAAAATCTAGTTGCACACTCCTCATTCCATTCAAACTTCATCCCTTTTAGTTGTAAAGATGTAATAGGGAAGGAAATATGTCAGAAGTTCCTGATGAACCACCTGTAATAACCTGCTAGTCCCATGAATGATCAAACCTCATCCGCATTCATAGGAGTTTCCCACTCCATGATAGCTCTGATGTTTTCCGGGTCCACTGTTATACCTTCCTTGGAAACAATATGTCCCAAGTAGGGAACTTTTTTTTTCTGGAAGAAACTGCATTTACTAAGCTTGGCATACAATTGATGCTCTCTCAACAATATTAACATTGTTTCTAGGTGTTCTGCATAACCTTTCTCATTCTTAGAATATATCAATATTTGATCAATGAATATTATCACAAACTTTTCTAGATAAGGACGCAACACACTATTAAGCAAACACATGAAAGTAGTTGGAGCATTAGTAAGACCAAAAATAATGACTAAAAACTCATAATTCCCATACCTGGTATGGAATGCGGTCTTATATATGTCCTCTTATTTGATATGTACTTGATGATATCTTGATATCAAGCCAATCTTTGATAACATTTTTTCTCCCCTCAACTGATAAAACAAGTCGTCAATATGCAGAAAAGGATACCTATTATTTATCATCACCTTGTTAAACTATTTGTGGTTAATAAACAACCTGATAGTACCATCCTTCTTAATAAACAACATCAGTGCACCCCATGGTGACACACTTGGCCTTATGTATCCTTTATCAAACATTTCCTTCAGCTAAAATTTCAATTCCACTAACTCTAGAGTGTTCATCCTGTAAGGTGCCTTTGATGTTTTTGTTTCTCCTAGTGCCAACTCAATAGAAAATTCCAATTCCCTATGCGGTGATAACTCTGAAATATATGCTGGAAATACATCCTGAAAGTGATAAAAAACTATGTACCTCTTCAAAACTTCAGCATCCTCAAAATCCTACCCCTTGTCACTGGAAACATGTACTACAACAAATACACACCATTTCCTACAACTACGCTTAGCCTGCATAGTTGTAACCATTCTCACTGATGTAGGCTTCTTCTTACCTTTCAATATTATCTTCTCTCCATCATCATCCAAGCACTCAAGCCTTTTCGTAACAATATACCTTAGTCTTGGGAAGGTACAACCAATCCATACCCAAAAGCATACGGTATGAACTCAAAGGAAGCACAATTAGAAGTGATGATGTAGGCATACCATTCAACTCAAATGCACAAACTCTCACCCAATGATGAAATATTTTCTTGGTACCTGTAGCCAACTACACCAACCAAGACTCGGCATGCACTTATTTTCTCAAGCCACACTCATCCACCAGGTCAATATTAACATAACTATAATTAGATACAGTATCAATCAAAATGGAAACAACTCAATCACATCGCTTCCTTCCATCCTAATAATGGATGCCTGGTGATCTTCCTGATTGTTATCAAATGCTACATAAACCCAAGGAATGTTATGACCAACATCCCCAACTATTTTCTCCTCCTGGGGACTGTAGATCTGAGGTCTACCACCCTGGTATATTAATGGAAAATCATTCTTGCTATGATCCTTGCCACATATCCAACACTGCAATGGTTCTCTGCCACTACGAAAAAAAAATTTCTCCCCAAGCTAGGACCCATGTCGCTTTTTTATTGTATTAAATTTCTTGTAAGGAGCCACATTCTCTTTTTTACCTGCATCATGAGGTCTTTCTGACTTCATAGACCATTTTCCTCTAGTATTGTCATTGTATTTCCAATCATGATTAGGCTTAGTCTTACACTTCAACCTCTCATAAAAATGTTTCAACCTCCCAATTTATTACTCCAACGATAGAGGCTCATCATACTCAATTTGATCCTTGAATGTTAATGTAATTCCACATATGCATATTTGAACCTTCGTGCTCTCATCCTTGAGGTAAGGCACATACCTCAACAACTCCAGAAACTTCAATGTGTACTATTCATTTGTCATAGACCCCATCTTCAATTCATATAACTCCTTATCCTTTTCATCATAGTATCTCTCCGACAAGTTGTAATAGCCCCGGTTAAAATATCCATATAATAAAGTTAATAAAGGAAAAAAAATAGAGCAAGGTAATGGGACACATAATCCAAGATGAATGTTGGGGAAAAAAATAGTGATGGGAATCAATTATGATTAATTAATGGCTATAGAAATTGGAAAAGGAAAAGGCAAAGGAAAAGTGGAATTTATTGGCATTTTATTTATGAAATAATGGAAAATAGGAGAAAAGGAAGGTGAAAGGTCACAGAATTGCATGAGGAGAAAATTGAAGGAAAATTAAGTAAAAAAGAAGAAAATAGTGGCCCCAATGATAAAAAGGATTCCCCCAATGATAAAAATGATTCTAAGGATCAATTCATAGATTTTTCTTAGTTTTAGCTTGGAGCTCTCTTTTATTTTCTCTCTCACAATCTTTCACACTTAGAGTTTCTTGGAGCATTCTTGGAGCATTGTGGCATACTTTGGATTTGGAAAAAGAAGGAAAAGGATTAGCATGGAAGTGCAAGGGGATAGTGGGATCAGAGGCTACAAGTGGATTAATTTGAAGGTAATAAATTGTTTTTATGATGTAACAGACACCTTCCCTCACATATATCGACTTTCACCAACTTCCTTGGGGTAAACATGATGTGAGGGGCCGCTATGACAAGACTCAAACTCCTAGGTGACCTTAAGGAAATGGAGTCGACAAAAAAAACTTATTGACTTCCCTCAAGTGATACAGGACCCTCCAAGAGTAACCCAACCCCACCACGTGCCCATCCCCTGATCCAACTTGACTTTTCCCTAAGTTTGAGCCCTGATCACTCCCTTTCCAATCCCTCCATGCGACTAGAACCTCCAAGTCACTCCCACAGTCTTGCATCAGTGCAACTGTGGCCCTTTTTGCTTAGTGTTTTTCCAAGGGCTATGGAATTTTGGGATAATTTTCAGCAATGGGGCTGAGCCTCTACCCAAAAATCCATATAACTTACAGAGCTCATAAAATACATGAAAACAATTATTATAAACCAAAAACTGAAACGGGGACTAGAATTGGCCATCCCCAACCAAGACTAACATTTTTACAAACACTTGGAAACAATGCAACCAACAAACCATGAATACAAGATTGAGCATAAGGGACTGAAAATTCATATGGGACTTCACAAGAAGGATAACCATTAGTTGTCTTAACATCATTTATTTCTTGCATCCATTATTCTTTCAGTTACAAGTAAAAATATGAAATGAACCATGACTAGAACTAGTCACACAACCATGCTTATAACCAGCATGTCACGCCATATAAATGATCATAAGCTAAAATCCATTAAATCCACATTTTAACAAGTACAAAATCAAGATAACTTAGCTTTCATTAAGCATAGCCAAGAGCCAACCGGTTTGAGACTTCCACATACCACCTGACCATAGACATGGTTGAACCAAATATTTCTTTAAGCCAGTCATCCTTGTGCCATATTCCAAGCATGAATGTGGGATCTCATGGATAAACCAATCCAAAAACAACCAAGGGAATCCAGAGGATAAACCACCTCCACCCTCACCATACTATGATCTCACATAAATCGTCACCGAGATCACAAAACCAAATTGAGCTTGGAATGCCTCAGGATCTCATCATTATCCTTGAGGAATTTTCGATATCCTTGTCTCTAGGCTTTACCGCAATCCACATTGGATCATTAGTCCCTTACCAAGACACCACCCTCGGGCTTTACCGTGTATCTCGCCAAAAATAGTCAAGGGATTCCTAGGCCTTTAGGAATTTTCCTGAGACCACCTCCACCTCAGATTGTGAAACCATCTGGTAATTCCAAAGCTCAAAACTGAGAACAATCCCATCACACCATGACTATCCAAAAAAAGGTAAGGAAAGGGTGAAAACCATTATTAAAACCCGACAAAACCATGCCACCAACAACAAGAGAACCAAATACCAACATGCACATACCATGCAAGTCAAAACCAACTAGGAAATCATACATGCAATTTGTTACTTGCAAGTATTATTGTTGTAGCTTCTTGATCCTTGATTTCCTTTCCTTTCATTGTCCTTCCTTTGCTTCCTTGATCTCTTTCTCATCTTGGTGCTATTTTCCTCTTTGAGTGTAATTCCGAAAATGAACTGAAAAAAAGCTACCAACTGATGCTCTTAGGTATTTTTATTGATGATGCCTCTAATTTCTTCAATTTTCCATCATTTTCCTTCAATTTCCTCCTCATATGCAACCTATGACCTTTCACCTTCCTTTTCTCCTAATTTCCCTTATTTTCGTAAAGAAATGTGCCAAAATACATGTTTTCCTTTTTAATGTCTTAGCCATTGCCTTAGCTAATTTCCCCTTAGCCATAAACACATCCAGTGATTCCCTTTAGGATATATTTTCCAAAAATTCATCTTGGAATAAATGTCCCTTAACCGTGGTCTTATTTTGTCCTTTATTAACTTTTATTACATGAACTTTTAGCTCGGGTTTGATACAGAACCCTTAGCTTTAGATCTGAAAAGATAGCTTCAAGTTTTAGACTTTCAATTAGATAAATTTTGTTCAAACAATAGTGTAAGCTCCAAAATAATTCTTCTCAAAATTCTAGACCCCTTTCTAAATGCATGAAAGGGGTTTAAATAATAACTAATATTACAAAAATAGAAGACTTGTAAAAGAAGTATCTAATATTACTCTAAACTATAAAAATATAAACTAGGAAATAAAATGCATAAGTTGTAACAATCTCATGATTGTTTCCCAGATTCACTCTCTTGCTGGTCTTTGAGCTGGCATGCTTTGATCATATGTTCGAGTTGGGGGGGATGAATTGGTTGCATTCTCATATGTCTTGTGAATATTGCAACATTCAGTGGTGGAATAAGTTGAGCTGCTGCATTCGAGAGGCACCTCAACATTATCAATTGATTATGAGGCTTAATTAACAAGTACCAATAAATCTCCATATTTAAACTTGCCATATTTTCTATGTCAAGAGCTTTTCTGTTTGATATGTCTTGCCAATATTGCTTCAGGAAACCAATATTTAGCATGGTGTCTTTTGATGCTTCATGAATTAGTTTGGCTTGAAGAAGAGAATCTCTTATATACTTAGAGATGTTGGAAGATAAATTCTTAGCTCTGATAATAGTTAATTTAGCGCTCTTTATTTTAATATCCCAATCTCCAAATATTATATCTTTAATTGAATCTTCAAGACGAAGGAGATCGGTCGCTCTACCTTGTGCAGTATCTTGCCAATCTATGTATTTTGACACCTTATCATCAATTTCTTCATAATAAGTTCTCAAATTAGAAATATGAGTGACTAATAGATCATTGGTATTAAATTTCTCTTGAATTTGATTGTACTCTCATAGAAAACTTCTTGTTGTGTTTCCAGTAATGCTTCCAATTTTGTTGCTTCTTTCTTTACTTCATTAATTCTGGGCTTTTCCTGGAGATTTTCAATCCTATGTTGCAATTGATGTATTATTTGATATTTTTCTTTAATCTTGTTTTCGAGTTTGAGTTTGAGACCCTCAAACTCTTGTTGTAGATTATTGATGCTTGATTGCAGCTCCTGATCGATCCTTTGCTTTTCATCAGAGAAAACTTAATCCATTTGAGCAATTTTCTGATCTTTTTCTATAATTAATCATTCAACTTATGTTGCCTTACCAATGGTTTCATTTGCATAAGCACCTGAAAATTGAGATAATCTGTTAAGTTCCTTCCCTGGAGATGATTGAGTTCCTTTCCAAAGGACTCGCATTAGTGTTACATCTATAGGCAGTTCTGGAGATTCTTCCATCTTTTGCTTCTTCTTTGACCTGGTCATGACAGCTTTGTGTCTCGAACTATAAAATGCATCTAATGGACGTATCTCTTAAATTTTTAGGAGTATTTTAGCAGTCGAAAATTCCGAGATGATTTCCATATCTTGGGCTTATGTTTCTTCTGGTTTCTCCTTTGTATCATTGTGTCCTTGGATTTGGGTTTGCTCAAGAACAATTTTTGAAACCTATGCAATAAATGAGGTTTCCCTAATTTCTTCCTGATCCTTGGAGTTTTCTATATCAGCAGAAACATGTTGCACACCTGGCTCACCTGCATGAGCTATGGAACTTGAAGCACCCACAATCGACACGATTTATGACTGGATGGCATTCTGCATTAGGGGAATTTTGAGGTCTAAAATGGGCCTCCTAAGAAAAATGTACAACCAATATAAACTTTATAAGAACCAATAGGATTCAACATGGTGATGTCAACCATGGAGGATGATTCACCATTTTTTAAGTAAAAGGGTAAAAAGATTAAAAAATAATAAAATTATAAAACTACTTTTTCAGTTTGTATTTTCAACTTATCTCTCAAATTTTTTACTCAAATTTTGAGCGGGAGTACTCATTGGATGAAAAATTTAATTCCTCATCCAAGGAGTACCCATGTTGCATATTTTTCGATGGACCCTACTACGTGAAAAATGAGAAATACATGAAAAAACGTTATTGCATTCACGTTTTTCATGTATTTCTCATTTTTTTTGTAGCAGGTTCCATCGAAAGTATGCAACATGGTTACTCCTTGGATGAGGAATTAAATTTTTCATCCAACAAGTACTCCCACATGAAATTTGAGTAAAACATTTGGGGGATAAGTTGAAAATACGAGTTGAAAAAGTAGTTTTTTCTTTTTTTTCCCACTAAAATTTGATGATGTCATCAAATCTTATTTTGTTATTTCCACTATTATTTTATAATTTCCTTAGGAGGCTCATTTTAGACCTCAAAATTCCCCTAATGAGTGGCAATGGTATTATTCTTAGATAGTTCTTTCTCGAAATCTTCCCAATTTTGGATGAATTTACAATCTTGTTGAACATTTGCGATTTTTGCTTCCTAAACTGGTATTGATACCTAAGAAGTCATTGCAACTATAACCTGTTATGCTTTCATCTCTGGTCTGTGAAACAAATAATTTGGAAAATGCACATTTCTCTGTTCTCGATACACTTTGAATCTTAACAAATATTCTGGGTTGAACCTTTCAGGTGCCTTTTGTTGAACTGTTGAAAATTCAGGAATTGATTCAAACATAGGGTCAAATCAATCAAGCTCGCATGGAAATGTTGACAACTTGACCTGATTCATTATCTCTCTAGATGTACCATAGGAATCATAATTTTTATTAGGTAACACCAGAAAATTGAAAGGCTTTAATCTATCAATTTCAAGACAGGCATGCTTGAAATTTTCTAGGGCATATGAACCACAGGAAAAAGGAAAAGTTGGGCAAACGGTATTTTTGGCATCTTTCATAGTTTTTGTCAAACCATTACCAATTGCCTGATAAGAAATTTATTTGGCCAACAATTTTTCTGGTATATTCAAGGGTAGGACATGAGAATGGGCATAACTTCCAAAAATATGGATGTATGTAAATTTCTCTTCACCAAACCACCTAGCTACAGACTTAAGACTTTTATTGGCTTCAGGGGTGACTCTAGGGATTTTTCTTTCGAAAATGACTTGGAAGACTGGGAGCATTATGCCATTCAATATTTTGAACATATGAGAGTGATATTTTAACTTCCACAAGAAATCTGATTGTACGTAGATGGGGGTTTCAACTTCTCTGGTCCATTTCCATCCTAATGATGAAAATTCAAAGGAAAAACAGATTGTGTCTAATATATAGGAACTCATATAAAAAGGAGAGACTGCATTGGGTGGGGCATTTCAATTTTATCTATAGGCTATGATAAATCTTATCAAATTATAAGAAATAATAGTAGCCCAATCTAGAATATAGTCGTCAGAGGCTGCTTCTATCAAGGGTGTCCAATTCTCTTTAAACTTGGTCGTATTTACAGATCCAAAGAGATGACATATCATTGCAACTATCTAAGAGAATGAGATTTTAAGACATACGACTGAATGCATACCATTATCATCATGCTTATGTGGGTTAGGAACATTTCTCCATTCTTTAGTTACAGTTGCAGGATGGTCATTCTCTTGCATGAACTCTTTAACAAATTGAGCGTCATATCTCTTCTAGGGTTCTGGTAGTTATTGAGAAAGCCAATGATAGTTCTTCTTCTAGTAAAAAATTGCCTATCTTTGATGTCTACATTATCCAACACCCATTTCACTAAATCATTATATGGAAACATCTTAGGATGAGCAGCAATTCTATGAAGAAAATAATTAGTGGTGTCCATCCATGATTCTGAATCATTGGACAAAGTATCGTCGGCCACAAATTTTCTATCCAGAATTACTTGTCGTTTCTCGTTCTCGAACAACTGATATATCCCTTCCCAGTTTGAAGAACCAATATATAAGTTTCATGTAGTATCCGAGATTAGGGGAGCCATTTCGTTTATTTTCCTCTTGTTGTATGACTAACAATGATGGGGTGGAGGACTTCCTTTGCGCTTTAATCAACATTGACATCCTTTTATGCGTAAGTGTTTGGAATTACCCCGTTGAAAAGAAAACCAGAGAGGATAAGTTGAAATCACTTCGAACGATATTAATTTTCCTATAAACTTAACTCATGCATAATGGGGAATCCCTAGTATTAATATTTGAAATAATTACAAATCGATTACGCCCTTGACATCACAAAACATCTGAATTAACATTAAATTGACAAGCATGGGTTCGTGTGATTTTGACATATATCATAACATTGGGATCTGTTGATCGGCGACTTTGGTAGTTGGTGAGTTATAACGCTTCAAAGCAATCTATGAAGCGTGAAGTGTGATATTGCGATAATTTTAGATAAGTTACAATATCAGGGTATGTCGAATGATGGAATGTGATATTGGCATCTGTTAGATAACGGGTTTTGCTACTTCGCATTTCAGCGATTCACAAATCGTAACTTCAATGCTTGTACTTCGAAACTTCATTATTTCGACAATCCGCTATTCACAATTTCGTTGTTGTTTTCTCCTCGCTTTTATGCTTTTTGGTTTGTGGGTTCTTTTAGTTGTTTTTCTTATTTTTTAAAGAAAATTAAAACTTAATCTAATAAAATCCTATCTTTAGGTTTTATTTCTAAAAATAAATATTAACCTAAAAAATTTTAAGGGTCCCCATTATCTTTTCTAATCTATCTTACTTTAATAATGAGGAGTTGATGTAATACTACAACAATTGGCGACACACTAGATGAATCAAGAATATCTAATAAATCTTAATACTTAAAGACGATATTCTAGGAAATTTATAAGTAATTGAAATTTATCTTTGATATAGGTAAATTTTAATCTAAATAACCTAGTTTTTCATGAAAACAAATATTTTTCTTTTGTGAATGGAATTTCTCTTTAAATGAATCAAATCTTAATAAGTTTAAAAGATAAGTAGGAATTATTCAAAGCTTAGCTTGTTTGATAAGCTTATTAGTCACTAGTAGAGCCAGTACTACCAGCAGATGTTCATAGCCTCGACAGGGTTACTATTTAACAAAAATGAACCAGTATACCATTCATAAAATAATATCCAAGGTAATGTGATTATTTATTTTCTTTGTATAATTCTCCTTATTTTTACCACTTTAAAATAATTACCCTAGTTTGGAAGCCAGAAGTGATAATGTAATTCACTGATTATAATAAACTTGTTCAAGCTGACTCATGATGAGATCCCTTGTCTCAAGGATTTTTAGACCATGAGCCACTATCTTGGTTTGGTAGCCAATTGATAACGTCAAGTTTATTAGTTTCCTATGAACATGATGAGTCGACTTGTGATGAGATCTCTCAACTTTAAAGTTTTTTATATTTTTGAGTTACACTTTGAAAAAAAAATCTAATATATAAATGAATGGGGAGGTTGTCATTTTTCTCTTTATGAGCTTTTGAATGACCATTTGAGTAGAATATGCTAATACTTCAATAAAATTTCTCACTTTGTAAAAGTAACTTTTCGAACATGATTCGTGTCAAAATAAATTTTCAAATCACATGAGTCGGAAGAATTCTTCTTTCTAATCAATTATTTAAATCAAAATCTTCTAAAGAAATAGAGAATTCAATTTATGATTTACTTCCTTATTTTATATCTCTAAGGATTAACACTTCCATGTTCAAGAAAAATGATAAAGTGTTTCACCTTTTGCATAATATTGCAAAAACTTAATTTATTTTGAATTAAACCTATCTACATATTTATACAAAAGAACTATTGTTCTTTAAGAAAAATATCTTTTAACGAAAAGTCCATTAATATTTCCTTCTTCCCTTATAAATATTGCAAAATGAAAGTTGATGGACCTATTTTTTCGATTATTTGAAAAGGGACAAGGCAGAGTTTTTGAATCTTTGTATGTTTTCCTTTATCCTCATGCACTTTATCCCATATCAATACCAAATCTCCAATCTCAAACTGTCTAGTTTTGACTGTATTTGAATCACACGAAGTTTTGATCAATTGTTGATGATGAATGTGTGCTATTTTTCCTTTCTCTCTTTCTTCTTCCATTTTAATTATTTCAGACATTATTAATTGTAATGAATAGAAAGGTTGTTCATTAATGAATTTAACTAGGGATGTTGATGGGATAGCTATATTCAAAGGTAAAATTGCTTCTTTCCCATATACCAATCGAAAATGAGAAGTTCCTATTGAAGCTTTTCTTGTTATCCTATCTGCCCATAATGCAAAAGTTAAGGATTTATGCCATTTTTTATTGTTTTGATCAATAGTTTGTTTAAATATTCTTATGAGGTTTTTATTTGTTGATTCTGCTAGACCATTTCCTTGAGGATAATAATTCGCATAATACTTTAATTTAAATCCTCTTTTAAAAAAAAATTCAATCATGGCATTACCAGAAAAATAAGAAGCGTTGTCAAATACTAGAGCGTTAGGAACACAAAACCTTGTAATGATGAATTGATCAATAAACTCAATAATGTTTTCCAAGTTGGCTGTCTTAAGAGGTATTTCTTCTACCCACTTCGTAAAATCATCTATAGCAATCGATATATATTTGTGATGTTTAGAAGAATGAGGAACAATCTCACCTATTATGTCAAGTGCCCATTGTTCAAAAGGTTGTCCCATTTTGACTGGTTTAAGTAGCATTAAGGCTTTTCTTTGTCTTCATGTTGGATTTTGACAACTCTTACAATTTCTGACATAGCTGTGTGCATCTTTGAATAATGTTGGCCAATAATATCATGCATGTAAAAGTTTATGTGTTGTGGTGTCTTCACCAAAGTGTCCACCTGCTAGTGCATCATGAAGTTCCTGGAGCACATTAGGTATTTCAGTTTTCTCTAAGCATCTGAGTAAGACAGAGCCATAATTTTTTCTGAATAATACATCATTGACTAATTGATACTGATTATCTTTTTATATTAATGCTCATTTTCTTTTGAAATCAAATTAAGTGGAGCATGACCCTTCTTTAAATAAAATATTAAATCAACATAATGAGATTGAGGGTTACTAGTTGTTACCTCATCTGGTGATGTGTCATTCATTCCTGTAATCAACCTGAAAAATCCTTGACCTCTTACAATTTTAGCAGATTTTATCTCTAAGTCATATTCTTGCATTGTTGTTACCCCATTGGCCCTTTTTCCTCCTAGCTCCTTTTGTATAAGTATTTGTTTGACTGGTGAGAAAGGAACTATTACTTTTACATGATTTTTCAAAAGAAAAGGTCAAAAATACTTGAAAGCTTTATAAACTACAAATGCATGTTTTTTGGCTACTGGTTAGTTCAATTCAACTCCTTGAAAATTAGAACTGAACAAATAAATTGGGGTTTTGATTTTTTTATCATCTGGTTCAGTTAACACCACTGCATATGATAACTCTGAGGCAAAAGTATATAGAATGAAATCATTGGAAAAATTAGGAGTCGAAAGAGAAGGAGCATCAGCAATTTCTTGTTTGATGATTTGAAATGCTTCCTTTTCTTCTTCTCCCCATTTAAACGGTGTATATTTCTTGATCATCTTTTGTAGTGGAAGCAAAATATGTGAAAATTTTTGAATGAATCATTTGACAAAGTTTGTTTGTCTTAGAAATGATTGCATTGACTTCTTGTTATGTGGTAATGAAATTTCTGAATTTTTTTAAATTTTGTCTGGATTAATACAAATTCCATTCTTTTAGACAATAAAACCTAGAAGTTTACCTTTTATTAAAGAAAAAGTTGACTTCTTTGGGTTAAGAGAGATCCGTAATCTTATGCATCTTTCAAAGATCTGCTTTAAGTCTTGCAAGTGATTATTTCTTTCTTTTAAATATATGGTTATATCATCAAGATATACTATGATGGTTTTATTTATCAATCCTTTGAATGCAATATCCATGGTTCTCTGAAATGTGGCTCCTACATTCATTAATCCAAAGGGAAACTTCTAATATGCATAAGTTCCCCATTTATTTCGAAATGTAGTTTTCAAACGATCTTATGGATGAACCAAAATTTGGTTATACCCTGAAAATCCATCTTGAAAAGACATGAATTCAAAACATGCTACTGATTGTAAAACTTGTTCCATTGATGGTAAAGGAAAATTATCCTTGTAACATGATTTGTTCTTATTTCTGAAGTCAATACAAATTCGAATATCTCCACTCTTTTTCTAACAGGTACTAAATTAGAAACCCATTTTGAATGTCTAACAGGAAAAATGAGCTTGGCTTTCAATAGTTTGTTTAATTCATTTTTTATTTGAGTTTCCAAGTTTGGATGAATTTTCCTGAGCTTTTGTTGAATAGGCTTAACATTAGGTACCATAGGAATAGTATATTGAATGATTGATGGGTCATATGTTTTAATATCTTGATAATTCCATGCAAAAATATATTTATATCTCTTCAATAACGAAATGAATGCATTTCTTTCTTCAGATGAAAGGCTAAGCACTAGATTTATATCTTGATGTAAATCAGTAGATCCCAAGTTAACTAATTCAAACCTTAGAGTAGAACTATGTAGTTTAGAATTGTTGACTTTCTTGAATCTGTCTTTCAAATCATATAGATCTTCAAGTTTTACCATGGATTTTAGCAAAAAAAATTTATCAAACTATTGCTTTATTTGATTATCATGTTCATCTTCGTCCACAATTTGATCATAATATGATTTCTCAGAAGTAAGAAAACTTAAAATATCACTATCATCATTAAAAACCCGCCAACTAGTAACATTATCTGGTATAGATGGTCAAAAAATTAATTCAATAGAGAATCTGTCAGGACTAAAATATTTTGGTGGAATACGTTTGGAGGCAACATTAGCTAAAAGTTCAGCATTGGCATTCTGTGATCTAGGAATAGGAGAGATATTGAATGCTATACAATGTGATGTGAGGTCTTGAACCAATGATTGGTAATGTTTCAAGTGAATTGAGAGACAATGAATAGTATTTCGTACTTGTCTTACAACAATCTTTGAATCTCCAAACACCTGAATATATTGTACATCAAGACTATTTGCTTTTTGGAGGCCTTGAACCACTACTTCATATTCAACAATATAGTTAGTGCATTCAAATTCTAACCTACATGCTAGCGTGGTTTTCTCGCCTTTTGGGCTAATAAGTACGCATCCTGCTCCTACACCATCATTAGATCTTGATCCATCAAAATAAAGTTTCCAAAATGGAGATTGGACTATAGTTTCTTCTTCAAAATTGAAGCATCTAATAGAATAATTTTGAGAAAATTTTTCTACTTGTGAGTTAACAGAATTGACTAGAAAAGGTGAAATTTACGCATTAAAATCCCCTAAGAAGGAATTTGTAGAGTAATTGCCCAAAATGTTGTTGTTAAATTCTATAGGCTCAATTTCTTCCCCAAGGTCTGTAACTGAGTACTTCATATGTTTTTCACAATCGACTCTGATTTGATTTGGTTTTCCATTATATGTAAGCCACATGTGAGACTAGTCTGTTGCAAAATATCCATGTAAATTTTTAGACCAGTCTCAGTTAAGAACTAAAACAAAAAATTCAGGGATGTCTACAATTAGTATATCGATAATCTGAGCAAATTTTGGGTTTGATGAAAATCTAATACTTTCCGAGTTGATCTCTCCTAAGACCTTAACCTTTGTTCTATCCAATTTAAGTATACTAGCTGCTGACTTCTGGGGTGCAATATTTAATTTTTCGCAAATTGAATATGGCATTATATTGGATGAAGCCCCATAAGCGATCAAATAATTATTAACATTTCTATTGTAGATTTCAATGGTTAAAATAAAAGGAGGAGTATGAGAATTAGATCTATCACCTATTAAAATAGAATATGAAGCATTAACTTTGTTTGAATTGTCAATCGGAGGTTTCCCTATTCCATTAGTAGATTTACCTACAACAGTTGGAGGAAGAGGAGATGTTGTAATTGCATTCAGCTCTTTCAATAAAATTTTATGTTGTTGCTTTAATTTGCTAACTTTATAAAGAGAAATATTGGCTTTAATCTTCTTCATATCCTCAATTATATTATATTCAATAGTATCGGATACTACAAAGGTTTTAGATTGAGGATTGGGTGTAGATTTGATTGGCTAGGAATTGATGATGACCTGCTGAGATGATTTGACTAGAGGTTTTTTATTGACAGGTTTTTCTTTAGCAATAGAAGTTGGGATTTTTTATTTTTGTGTTGATTGAATTGGTTCTACAGAATTTCTACTTCTTGTGATAACATGCATGGCTTCAGCTCCTTCCTCATCATTAGAGGAAGGTAAAACGAAATCCCATAATCCATGTAATTCAGTGATTTCTTCATCTTGGGATTCATCGGCAGAAGCTGCAGCTTCTTCCTCTTCTTATTCTTCTTGGTTGGATTTAACATTAGAAATAACATTGGGAGTTTGAGATACAAACAATTGATTTTTTCTAAATTATCTAAAGGGTTTCGTGGTAGAGGTTTCAACAACTTTTTTTTTTATTTCGACCATATCGTTGCACATGGTTTTGATAACTTTTGGTAATCCATCAATATCAAAAATATCTTTAGGATTTTTCTTCTTTCACTCATCTTTGAATGTTACCATTTTAGATCTTTTATCTTCAAGCTCCGTTTTCTTTTCTAAAGAAAAAAATATTTTTTCAATAGACAAGGCCTCTTTCATGTTGTCTACAAGAGTGAATTTATTAGCTCTATCTACAAAAATTGATATATTAAAAGGAAGGGAAGATATGTGCCACTCTATTTGTACATCCAATCTAGGCTTAGAGGCAGTTGGAATTTTTTTCAATAACTTGTTAAATATGGAGTTGAAGTCTTTGATCTTTTCACCTGTATTAGCTTTTAGAAAGATCATTGATCAATGACGCAATTGTCCTATCATCACCCAATTTTGCAAGAAATTGTTCTTAAAAAATATCCCAATCTCCTATAGAGCCTAAATGGAGGTAAAAATACCAAGATCTTGTAGATCCTCGGAAATTATATGGAAACAATCTAACTACAACATCTTCATGTTCAACACTGTTGAGATTCAAGGCTAACATAAAAATATTGATATTTTCTTCAACGGGAATACCATCACCAAGATTATACTTTCATAACCATTTTTCTGGATGATCTAGGAGAGGATGTGAATTTACCATTTGAACAGCACCCAGATTGAGCCATGGTAATTTGGCCATTACTTGACTTGTTGTTTTTGAAGATGAGATAGTAGGTCCAAAAGCAAATGTGTATGGAGAAGAACTTATTATTGGACTAATACTACTTATAGCAGTACTAATTTCTTGAGCATAAATGGGTTGATGAGAAGAGAAGGTAGAAGTAAATGGAGATGAATATGATGTGATCTCGCTGATACCTGATTGAGATGCTGATGTAGTAGCTTTTTGTGATGAGAATAAATAGGAAATTCAAAAGGTTTTATTCCAACTTATTCACTTTGTGATCGGGTTAATACACCAGTACCTCGAAATATGGATGTAACACTTTCTTCAGAAATTTCAGGATTAACAGGCTTATCTGGATATATAGTTATTTGTTCTAACTTCTCAATCAAATACTGAACATCAGGAGACTTGGGAATATAATTTGAAGAAGGTCTACGAGGTAATGTTTCAGGAGATGAAAGAGATAGCTCTACAACTTTAGACTTATGACCCGGAGATAATTAACGAGATCTACAAGTTGTAGGATCTTTGGAGGGGGATTGACTCTTACGTTGGTTTTTTTATTGAGATTTAGCTTTTATATGACATACATAGTTGGATGGCCTTCCTTCTAGCGTAAAAAATGTTGAAGGCTAGAAAGTGACTTCCTCAAAATTAGGGATTCCACCCAGTCCGAAGCTTAAAACAACTCCTTTTCCGTTGAAATGGTGGGTCTGCTTGGGGATAAAGGGACCATTTTCCCGTATAAAGGCAGTTTATATAACAAAAGAAATAAAATCAACACTAGTGGGGTGATTTATTCTAACGATAACATAAATTAAAACTAGATATAACTACTTCCCGAGATTGGATTCATTTATATGATTAAGGAGTAGAATTTCACAATCATGAAATAATATAGAACATTACATAATTAATGAATATAAGCACATTTAAGAAACTAAATCAATTTAATTGATTTAGTTGATGAAGAACATTAATCACATAAAATATCACTAAGTCTCACATCTAACAACATATCGTTCAATATATTATGTCAATAGTAATAAGAACATATATCACTTAAATGCTTATTAGAATGAAACTAATAGACAAAACTAAGTTTTCCAAAATTTCAGAAACATAAAACAATCATTACACAGATAATAGTACCCATTGCACCATAGCTTTAGATCTAAAAAGATAGCTTCAAGGTTCAGGCTTTCAATTAGATAACTTTCGTTCAAACAATAGTGTAAGCTCCAAAAGCATTCTTCTCAAAATTCTGGACCCCTTTCTAAATGCATGAAAGGGGTTTAAGTACTAATTAATATTACAAAAATAGAAGACTTGTAAAATAAGTCTCTAATATTACTCTAAACTATAAAACTATAAACTAGGAAAATTAAATGCATAATTTGTAACAATCTCATGATTGTCTCTCGGATTCACTCTCTAGATGGTCTTTGAGCTGGTATGCTTTGATCATATGTTCAAGCTAGGGGGGATGAATTGGCTGCATTCTCATATGTCTCGTGAATACTGCATCATTCAGTGCTGGAAGAAGCTGAGTTGTTGCATTGGAGAGGCACCTCAACATTATCAATCGATTATGAGGCTTAATTAACAAGTACCAGTAAATCTCCATATTTAACCTTGTCAGATATTCTATGTCAAGAGATTTTTTGTTTGATGTCTCTTGCCAAGATTGCTTCAAGAAATTGATATCTATCATGGTGTCTTTTGATGCTTCATGAATTAGGTTAGCTTGAAGAAGAGAATCTTTTATATACTTAGATGTGCTGGAAGATAAATTCTTAGCTCTGATAATAGATAATTCATCGCTCTTCATTTTAATATCCCAATCTCCAAATATTATATCTTTAATTGATTCTTCTAGATGAGGGAGATCAGCCGCTCTACCTTGTGCAGTGTCTTACCAATATATGTATTTTGACACCTTATCATCAATTTCTTCATATTAAGTTCTCATATTAGAAATCTAAGTGACTAATTGATCACTGGTATTAACTTTCTCTTGAACTTTATTATACTTCTGATAGAAAACTTATTGTTGTGTTTCCAGTAATGTTCCAACTTTGTTGCTTCTTTCTTTAATTCATTGATTTCGGTCTTTTCCTAGAGCTTTTCAATCCTCTGTTGCAATTGATGTATTATTTCATATTTTTCTTTAATCTCATTTTCGAGTTTTATTTTGAGACCTTCAAACTCTTGTTGTAGATTATTAATGCTTGATTGCAGCTCCTGCTCGATCCTTTGCTTTTCATCGAAGAAAACTTGCTCCATTTAAGCAATTTTATTATCCTTTTCTATAATTAATGATTTAATTTTTGTTTCCTTATCAATGGTTTCATTTGCATAAGCACCTGCAAATTGAGATAATATGTTAAGTTCCTTCCCTGGAGATGATTGAGTTCCTTTCCAAAGGACTCGCATTAGTGTTGCATCTATAGGAAATTCTAGAGATTCTTCCATCTTTCACTTCTTCTTTGACCTGGCCATGACAAATTTGTGTCTTGGACAATAAAATACATCCAATGGAGTTATCTCTTCAATTTTTAGGACTATTTCAGTAGTCGAAAAATCCAGGATGATTTCCATATCTTGGGCTGATGTGTCTCCTAGTTTCTCCTTTGTATCATTGTGTCCTTGGATCTAGGTTTGCTCAAGAAAAATCTTGGAAACCTCTGTAGTAAATGAGGTTTCCCTGATTTCTTCCTAATCCTTGGAGTTGTCTATATTAGCAGAAACATGTTGCACACCTAGCTCACCTACATGAGTTATGGAACTTGAAGCACGCACAATAGGCATAGTTTCTTACTGAATGGAATTCTGAGTGGCATGGGTATTAGTCTCAGATAGTTCTTTCTCAAAATCTTCCAATTTTGGATGAATTTATCATCCTGTTGAACATTTGCAATTTCTGCTTCTTGAACCGGTAGTGATACTTGAGAATTCATTGCAACTATAACATGTTATGCCTTCAGCTCTAGTCTGTGAAACAAATAATCTGGAAAATGGGCATTTCTTTGTTCTCGATACACTTTGAATCTTAACAAATATTCTTGGTTGAACCTTTCACATTCCTTTTACTGAACTGTTGAAAATTCGGGAATTTATTCAAACATATCATCAAATTTATCAGGCTCGCATGGAACCTGATTCATTATCTCTCTAGAAATACCATAGGAATCATAATTTCTATTGGGTAACAATGGAAAACTGAAATATTTTACTCGATCAATTTCAAGACAGGCATGCTTCAAATTTTCTAGGGCATATGAACCACAATAAAAAGGAAATGTTGGCCAAACAGTCTTTTTGGCATCTTTCAGGGTTTTTGTCAAACCATTACCAACTGTTTGATAAGAAATTTCTTTTTCCAACAATTTGTCTGGTATATACAATGGTAGGACATGAGGATGGCTATAACTACCAAAAATACGGATGTATGTAAAGTTCTCTTCACCAAACCACCTACCTACAAACTTAAGACTTTTATTAGCTTCAGGGGTGACTCAAAGGATTTTTCTTTTGAAAATGACTTGGAAGACCGAGAGCATTATGTCATTGCATATTCTAAACATATGAGAGTGATATTTTGACTCCCATAAGTAATATAACTATACGTAGATGGGGGTTTCGACTTCTCTGGTCCATTTCCATCCTAATGAGGAAAATTCAAAGGAAAAGCAGACTACGTCTAAGATATAGGAACTCATATAAAAAGGAGAGACTATATTGGGTTGGGCATTTCAATTTTCTCTATAGTGTTGGAAATTTTGTCATTGATGGCAAAGGAGCACAAAGGAGCAGCACCTGAACTAGCAATAAGGCACAGTAGAAGACAGGGAATAGAGGCAGCAGAGAGGTAGCAGAGACAGCAAAAAGAGAAGTAAGGAGCAGCATCAGTCAAGGAGAAGAGGAAGCAAAGGCAGTGAATTGAGAGGTTCAATAAGAAATTGTATGAGTGTGTGTGGGCATGTATGAATAAGACTCTGTGATAGGTTTTTTGGATGGTACTTTGATTTTGAATGCATAAAGGGTTTGTAATTAAACCTGTATGTATAAATGAGGAATCTGTTCTGAAATCTGTGTGAATGGGCTTTGACTGTCAAGAGGAAATAGTGAAAGAATGTGCAAATAATCTCTATAATTGGGGTGAATTTCGTTCAGTGGGTTATTGAAAGAATCGACATTTATGTCAGTGTTGTATTCGGCAATGCATAATATGAGCCCCTATTGTAGTTAATGCGTAGCTAAATAAGAATCTGGAGTTGAAACCACTGAACTGTGGAAGTGTCGACTTAGTGTCAAAGTTGTTTGCCTATGGTGAAGGCAATCAAAAGTGGTTGGCATTTACAAAGGAACCACTGGAGAAGCCGGCAAGATTTAATATGTTGTGCATTAATTGTAATGTCGAACAGTCAGGGGTAAGCGGAATCATATAAAGAAACAGTGGAATTGGTGTTTGTTAATTAAACTATGTTGAGGAATTGCACATGAAAGGCAGATTTAATATATATATAAGCGCGAGGAACCCTGAGGGAGAAAGCAGCGGAACCGTGACTGGAGTGAACAGTAAAGGCGAGTTTCCAGTTTTGATTGCACCACCTTCGACGGGCAAGCGGTAATTAGAAAATCAGCGCGATTCCATATGCTAGGCGACACGTGTCCTTGAGTGATTTTGGAAAACCACCCCTCATCGCGCATTATCGCTCGTGCATTTAAGCCAAGCGATATCCGTCGGATCACACGGGGCAAGGCGACGTTCTCTCCGCCATCGGATGAGAAGGGTGACTTAAGCCAAGGTACGTTATATGGATACTGTGGGCCCGAGAGCTTTAAATATGAAGTTTTGTAGTCAAATTAATATATGTTGCGGAATAATATTATAACTTGGGTGTTTAATCCAAAGTTTAAAAAACACTCAGACTTCTATAAGTAAAGACCAAACATTTATATGTAACGAGGTATTTCAATGGTTTTATAACTATTGTTTCATTCATCGCATCGGCGGAGAACCCTTGGGTTATTGAACTATTAAGTGTTGACTGAAGATCTTGTACATATAGTGTGGGACCCCCCCCTTCATAAATTCCGAGAATCATTACCCCAGCTGGAAGTACACTGAAGCTGAAGCGGAAAACCTATATGTATGCAGTGCATTACATACACAAAGGTCCAAAACATACTATATACATATATGAAAGGTGCTCTATTGTTCGGCCTTAATACAACCAAAGCTTTATATGGTGGGACCCTTACCTAATTGCATCGGAAAATCGACAGTGGAACAGGTTAACAACAGATTGCGATTGCGATTGAGTTCCAGAACCGATGGGCATATAAACTATGGTTTTTATATGTTTGAGTTCCAGCCTAATCGCACCGGCACATCAAAATGAACAGTGGTTGATCGCATCGGAGAATCAGTAGAGCATCGGAGCAACTCAATGGAAGTTGCGATTGCGGTTAATCACAATCGAAAATATGTGAAAGGTCACGAGTGGAGTATAGATGGCATGTGGGGTCCATCCAGAAGATAAGACTAAGAATAGGTTTGCTCCAAGTATATGTGTATACACAAAACAATACATGCACATTTCCAATATGTGGACAGTAATGCATCGCATCGAAAGATAGAAAAAGTTCAGCGAGTGGGCCCGTAAGGGCATTCTAAGTATTAAAACGTTTTATTATTTGTATAACGCCGACAGTTATTTTATGTTTGATTAAAAAGGAAGTTGTACATGCAGCAGTTGTATAACTGCAATGAATAGGGAACTGAATAAAAGAGAAAATGAAAAAGAGAGTGGGGTTGGATGAAGGTGTAAGGAAAAGAGAAAGAGAGGAGTGCTATTCAAAAT
Organism: Pinus albicaulis; assembly: GCA_034641835.2. Classification (NCBI taxonomy): domain Eukaryota; kingdom Viridiplantae; phylum Streptophyta; class Pinopsida; order Pinales; family Pinaceae; genus Pinus; species Pinus albicaulis. The sequence goes on from CM076569.1 coordinate 506,587,550, forward strand.
ATATACTGTAATTGAATGAAAATTTTTTAACTGTTTATATTGTTTGTGATGTAATTGGCAAGTCTCCAGAGAAAGATAAAATCTCGCTGAAAAATTGAAATGGTACATTTATTTGAGTAAATTGATAAAAGAGAAGAGAATGCAGAATTGAAGAAGAAGAAATAATCAAGCAGATATGAAGACTGGAGTACAGTAAAAGAAATCAAAGGTACAGAACAGAGCTGATGTCCAAGGTAAATCAGCAAATGTTTCTTTTATGAAAAGAGAGGGAGTTGAAGCTTCCTTGCAAGTTGTAGCTTGCATAATTCGAGGTCGAAGCCTCCTATAGGTTGGTGCTTACAGAAAATCAGTGCTGAGAGGGAGTTGGAGCTTACCTTTACATCACAACAATAATAAGATGTGGTTTTCTCCCTTTATGGGTTTCCACGTATATTTGGTGTCTCTGTGTGTGATGTCTATGTGTTGATTTGGTTATTTAGTCTGCTCAATACTTACTGCTCTTGTCATAATTTTGTTGTTACATTGTCTTAACATTTCTGCACATATAAGTTTGGTTCCATTTAAAATTAATCATGAAAGATAAATTGTAAATAAGTTTAATTGAAAAGTTTTAAAAGATTCTTGAAGGTGTTAAACTGATTCCCCCCCCCCCCCCTCTCAGTTTAACTAAGGTTTCAAAAATTGGTATCAGAGCTGGTTCCTTTTTGTAGCAGTTTAACAACTGAAAGGAGATCCTCAGTTTTTGGGATGGCTAGTCAAGAAGGATCCTCAACAAACAAAGCCCCTTTTTTCACTGGTGAAAATTATGCCTTCTGGAAAATCAGAATGAGAACATACACAATGTCTTTAGGAATAGAAGTTTGGGCTACTGTGGAATTTGGATATGACTCTAAGGCAAATGTCTCAGACAAAGAAGCCAAACAAGATTTTGTGGCTAATGCAAAGGCAATGAATGCAATCTTGAATGGACTGTGTGAGGCAGAATTCATCAAAGTAATGCACAACGAGACTGCCAAAGAAATGTGGGAAACTCTAGAAAATATTCATGAGGGAGACAAAAAGGTGAAGACATCTAAACTTCAAGTCTATAGAGCCCAGTTTAAAAATTTAAAGATGAATGATGATAAAGATATTGCTAGTTTCTTTTTAAGGGTTGCAGAAATTGTCAATAATATGAAAGCACTAGGTGAAACCATGCAAGAATGTGTAATTGTTCAAAATATCCTAAGATATTTGCCATCTATTTTTAATCCCAAGGTCTCTGCCATAGAAGAAACAATAGATTGGGAAACCTTAACCATGAATCAACTTCTTGGAAAACTAATAGCTTATGAGATGAGACTGCCACAGAGGAAGTCAAATGTAAGGGAGGTAGCTTTTAAGGCAGAGAATAAGAAAGAAGAAAAAGAAGATATAGGCTCCTGTTCTGATGAAGAAGAGGCCAAATTTATCAGGAAGTTGGATAAAGGCTCAAGTAAGTATAAAGGTAAAATTCCATTTAAATGTTTCAATTGTGGAAGAATTGGAAACTATGCTTCTAAGTGTCCTTATAAGAAAACAAAGAATCGGACTCATGAATTAGAGAAGACTATATCTAAGAACTGGCAGAAAGGGAAGAAATTCAATAGAAAATCTTTCTATGCTCAGTAAGACACCAGTGCATCAAAAGACTCAGCTGAATTCTCCAGTGAAGAAGGAACATCAGAATTTGTTTTGATGGCTATAGAAGATCTGGAAGAATGTATTTTAGAAGATGAGGAAGAAGGTGAAGTGGACCTTGAGGGGGAGTTAAGAAGTGCCTTGGAGGAAATTGGCAGACTAAAACTGAAGTGCAGAAAACAGAAAGACATTCTTCTCAAGAATGTAAGAGAGGAAAAAAATTCAGAAGCCCTCATTCAGTTGAAAGTAGAGCTTGAAGAAGCCAAGAAGGTAGAGGATATTCTACTTAAGCAGATCAAGGATAAAACTCAGGAACAAGAGAAGTTGGAAGAAGAAGTAGTTTGCTTAAGGAAGAAATTAGAAAATACCCAGAGGAAAATAGATACTTCTCATATAACAAGCTCTGGTAAGTTAAATAAGATTCTAGATGCTCAAAGATCTCCTCTGATAAAAAATAGGATAGGCTATGAAGGAGAATCAAGCAAAGGCAAAGAAAAAGAAAACAAAAATATTATTTTTGTAAAAGCAAATGAGAATATCCAAGCAGCCCAGAAGATTTCAAAGGAAGAAGAATCCTGCAATAAAGTAGATAAAACCAAGAGGAATCTCAAATGACAAAGTATGAAGTAAATAAATTGTCAACTGAAAAAAGCTCGTATACTCCTAAATATGTCAAATTTGAAAGTTATCAAAGGAGATTTTTTCCTCCTATAAAAAAATGCCACTTTTTATGCCTGTCACAAATTGGGACATATTGCTGCATATTCTCATACAAGAAGAATAAGTACAAACCAACAAAGGATGCAAACAGTAAAAATTTTTACTCAAGCAAGAAAATGGAGAAGACAACCTTTTATCAGGTATGCAAATTTTTTTTATGGATACTATTTTTATTGTAATGAATTTGGCCATAAAATCATAGAATGTAGAAAATATGGACAAAGACTGATGTTCAAAACCTCAAGGAGGTTTATGAATCATGGAGAGTTTACTTCTACTTATAATTCTACTAAAGATATATCCAAATATTGTGTATGCAATAAAAGTGGACATATGTCTTCCAAATGTCCTCTGAGAGAATATGGTTCATCATCTCAGAAAATGTACCAAACAAGAGGATGCTTGCAGTGGAAAAAGAAAGTGAATAAATGTGACTTGGCCCTAATAGCTCAAGATCTAAAAATCTAATGGTATTTGGACAACGGTTTCTCAAAGCATATGTCAGGAGATATAAGCAATTTTATAACCTTTGACGAAAAGAAATTTGGAAATGATAAAGCAGGAAAGATCAAAGGAAGAGGCTCAGTCAGTCTGGACAATGGTAGAGGAAAAGCCCAGGATGTACTATTTGTCGATGGACTGAAAGCAAATCTGTTGAGTGTTAGTCAAATGTGTGATAAATACTGTGCAGTTCTTTTTAGAGCTCAAGACTGTGAAGTAATATCAAGCACCACTGGAAAAACCCTAATCAGAGGTGTTCGAACGGAAAACAATGTCTATGTAGTAAAAGAAGAAAATGAAGCATGTCATCTTAGCAAATTTGAAGAGTCTTGGTTATGGCATAGGAGATTGGGACATCTAAACTTTGATCATATTATAAGTCTAAGCAAAAAGAATGCAGTCAAAGATATGTCAGCCATAAAGAAGCCTTTAAATACAATATGTAAATCCTATGAGCTAGGTAAGCAAACCCGTACATATTTCAAAACAAAAGATAAGCTATATACAAGCAGACCTCTTCAACTTGTTCACATGGATCTGTGTGGGCCTTCGAGAACTAAAACACCAAGTGGTGAATCCTATTTCATGCTACTAATAGATGATTTTTCCAGAATGACATGGGTTGCATTTCTCAAGCACAAATCAGAAGCACTTGAGAAATTCAAAATATTCAAGTCTTTCACAGAAAATCAAACAGGATGCAAGCTAAAGTGCATCAGATCAGATAGAGGGGTGAATTTACAGATTATGATTTTGCAGACCTGTGTAATGAGCATGGGATAAAGCAACAATTCACAACTGCAGGAACACCTCAGCAAAACGGAGTGGCAGAGAGACAGAACAAGTTTGTACAACAGATTGCCAGAGCCATGATGCAAGAAAGTAACATTCCTTAAACCTTTTGGGCAAAAGCAGTACACACAGCTCTGCATATCATGAACAAAGCTCATTTAAGACCAAACAGTGACAAGACTCCTTATCAATTATGACATGGTAAACCTGCATCAATCAAGCATTTTAGAGTTTTTGGAAGTAAGTTTTTTATAAAAAATAATGATGAAAATTTGGGAAAGTTTGATGCAAGAGCAGATGAAGGAATATTCTTAGGATATGCATCCAAGAGTAAACGTTACAGGTGCTACAACAAAATACTTCACAAAATTGTAGAAAGTATTGATGTAAGATTTGATGAAGAACTATCAGACAAGTTAAGAAGTACAGATTGTAGCAATCCTCCGGAAGTTCATGAAGAAGAGAATCAAGATGATGTTGAAATAAACAAGCCAATATAAGATATAGATCTAGGATCAAAAATCTCCTCAAGATACATTTAGAAGAACCATCCAGAAGATCAAATCATTGGGGACAAGAGTGTAGGTGTACAGACAAGAAGACAGCTCACTGAACATACTGAAGAGGTATACCTCGCAATTTTGTCACAAATAGAGCCAAATAAGTTTGAAGAAGCCATCAAAGACAAACATTGGGTGAATGCCATGAATGAAGAATTGGACCAAATTGAGAAGAACAACACTTGAGAACTAGTTCCAAGACCCAGTGAGAAAAATGTCATTGGCTCAAAGTGGGTATTCAAAAATAAGATGAATGAACAAGGACAGGTAATCAGAAATAAAGCTAGACTTGTGTGCAATGGATATTCACAGGTTTAAGGACTTGATTATGATGAAACATTTTCCCTTATAGTTAGAATGGAAGTTATCAGACTGTTTTTAGCTTTTTCTTGCTATCATGATTTCAAGGTATACCAAATGGATGTGAAGTCTGCCTTCCTGAATGGAGATTTAGAGGAAGAAGTCTACATGGAGCAACCAGAAGGGTTCTCCTTAAAAGATAATGTAGACTATGTTTTCAGATTAAAGAAAGCATTATATGGGTTGAAACAAGCTCCTCGAGCATGGTATTCAAGACTAGACAAATACTTGCAAAAACAGGGGTTCAAGAAAGGGGGAGTAGACAGCAACTTGTACATAAAAGAAAATGAAGATGAACTTTTGATTGTAGTAGTGTATGTAGATGATATCATGTTTGGAAGTAGCAAAGATGAGTTAACAAAAGGATTTTCTGAAAAGATGAAATCAGAATTTGAAATGTCTATGATTGGAGAGCTTACCTTCTATCTAGGACTACAAATTCAATGAAAGAGCACAGGCACATTTATCTCACAAGAAAAATATCTAAAAGAGATGCTTAAAAGATTCAAAATGGAAGATTGCAAACCTGTGTCAACTCCCATGACTACTGGATGCAAGCTTTGTGCAGATGATGGAACAACTGATGTAGATCAAAAACTTTGCAGATCCATGGTTGGAAGTCTGTTATACCTAACATATTCTAGAGCAGACATTGTGCTGGTTGTAGGACTTGTGGCAAGATATCAAGCAGCACCAAAACAAAATCACTTACTAGCAATTAAAATAATATTCAGATATCTACAAGGGACTGCACATTATGGGTTATGGTATCCAAAAGGAAAAAACTTCATTTTGACAGCAGATACATATGCAGATTGGGCCAGATGTGTTGATGACAGGAAAAGCACAAGTGGAGATGCATTCTATTTAGGAGAAAGTCTGGTGGCATGGTTAAGCAAGAAACAAACATCTATCTCTTTGTCTACAGCAGAAGCAGAATATATAGCAGCAGCAGCATGTTGTACACAGGTCACGTGGATGAAGCAAACCCTCCAAGACATGAAGGTAAGCATTGATGAACCTATCTCAATCAAATGTGATAATACAAGTGCTATAAGTATATCTAAAAATCCTGTGTTTCACTCAAAAACTAAACATATCCCAATCAAGTATCATTTTCTCCGAGAACAAGTGGCTCAAAAGATAGTAAAACTGGATTCTGTACCAACAAAAGAACATATATCAGATATATTTACCAAACCTCTTGCTAGGGAACCATTTGAATATTTGAGAGATAGACTAGGGGTATTATCTGTAAATGATACTCTCTGATATGAAGAGAAAGCACAGTTTCAGGGGGAGAACAGAAATGAAAATATCATTCTAAGGGGAGCTCAGCCAGTAAGGGAAGCATGAAATAGGTCCTCAGGATCAAAAGGATAGAATCTCCACTAAGAGATGAGCAACCCCTTTGCCATTGATGTCAAAGGGGGAGGAAAAGTAGATAGGCAGAGGAAGATTGGATTATTTGTGGATGTGTTGCCATCAATGCCAAAGGGGAGACTGTTGGAAATGTTGTCATTGATGGCAAAGGAGCACAAAGGAGAAACACCTAAACCAGCAATAAGGCATAGTAGAAGACAGGGAACAGAGGCAACAGAGAGGTAGCAGAGGCAGCAAAAAGAGAAGTAAGGAGCAGCATCAGTCAAGGAGCAGAGGAAGCAAAGGTAGTGAATTGAGAGGTTCAATAAGAAATTTTATGAGTGTGTGTGGGCATGTATGAATAAGACTCTGTGATAGGGTTTTTGGATGGTACTCTGATTTTGAATGCATAAAGGGTTTGTAATTAAACCTGTATGTATAAATGAGGAATCTGTTCTGAAATCTGTGTGAATGGGCTTTGACTGTCAAGAAGAAATGGTGAAAGAATGTGCAAATAATCTCTATAATTGAGGTGAATTGCGTTCTGTGGGTTATTGAAAGAATCGACATTTATGTCAGTGTTGTATTCGGCAATGCATAATATGAGCCCCTATTGTAGTTAAGGCGTAGCTGAATAAGAATCCGGAGTTGAAACCACTGAACTGTGGAAGTGTTGACTTAGTGTCAAAGTTGTTTGCCTATGGTGAAGGCAATCAGAAGTGGCTAGCATTTACAAAGGAACCACTAGAGAAGCCGACAAGATTGAATATGTTGTGCGTTAATTTTAATGTCGAACAGTCAGGGGTAAGCGGAATCATATAAAGAAACAATGGAAGTGGTGTTTTTTAATTAACCTATGTTGAGGAATTTCACATGAAAGGAAAATTTCATATATAAATAAGTGCGACGGAACCCTAAGGGAGAAAGAAGCGGAACCGTGACTGGAGTAAATAGTAAAGGCAGGTTTCTGGTTTTGATCGCACCACCTTCATCGGGCAAGCAGTAATTAGAAAATCAGCGCGATTCCATAAGTTGGGCGACACGTGTCCCTGAGCGATTTTGGAAAACCACCCCTCATCACAAGTTAAAGTTTGTGCAGTTAACTCGAGCGATATCCATCGGATTGTATGGAGCAAGGCTAAGTGCTCTCCACCGTCAGATGAGAAGGCTAATGGCTATACGTTATATGGATACTGTGGTCCCGAGAGCTTTAAATATGAAGTTTGGTAGTCAAATTAATATATGTTTCGGAATAATATTATAACTTGGGTGTTTAATCCAAAGTTTCAAAAACACTCAGACTTCTACAAGTAAAGACCGAACATTTCTATGTAACGAGGTATTTCAATGGTTTTATAACTATTGTTTCATTCATTGCATCGGCGAAGAACCCTTGGGTTATTTAACTATTAAGTGTTGACCGAAGATCCTGTACATATAGTGTGGGACCCCCCCCTTCATAAATTTCGAGAATCGTTACCCCAACTGGAAGGTACACTGACGCTGAAGCGGAAAGCCTATATGTATGCAGTGCATTACATACACAAAGGTCCAAAAAATACTATATACATATATGAAAGGCGCTCTATTGTTCGGCCTTAATACAACCAAAGCTTTATATGGTGGGACCCTTACCCAATCGCATCAGAAATTTGACAGCGGAACAGGTTAACAAAAAATTGCGATTGCGATTGAGTTATGGACTCGATGGGCGTATAAACTGTGGTTTTTATATGTTTGAGTTCTAGCCTAATCACATTGGCACATCAAAATGAACAGTGGTTGATCGCATCGGAGAAGCAGTAGAGCATCGGAGAAACTCAATGGAAGTTGCGATTGCGGTTAATCGCAATCGGAAATATGTGAAAGGTCACGAGTGGAGTATAGCTGGCATGTGGGTTCCATCCAGAAGATAAGACTAAGAACAGTTTTTCTCCAAGTTAATTAATCCAAAGTTTAAGAGGAAAGGAAAGCACCGCGGCACATATGTGTATACACAAAACAATACATGCACATTTCCGATATGTGGACAGTAATGCATCGCATCAGAAGATAGAACAAGTTCAGCGAGTGGGCCCGTAAGGGCATTCTAAGTATTAAAATGTTTTATTATTTGTATAACGCCGAGAGTTATTTTATGTTTGATTAAAAAGGCAGTTGTACATACAGCAGTTGTACATACAGCAGTTGTACATACAGCAATTGTACATACAGCAGTTGTATAACTGCAATGAACAGGGAACTGAATAAAAGAGAAAACGAAAAAGAGAGTGGGGTTGGATGAAGGTGTAAGGAAAAGAGAAAGAGAGGAGTGCTATTTGAAATAGATACTGTAATTGAATGAATTTTTTTTAACTGTTTATATTGTTTGTGATGTAATTGGCAAGTCTTCAGAGAAAGATAAAATCCCGCTGTAAAATTGAAATGGTACATTTCTTTGAGTAAATTGATAAAGAGAAGAGAATGCAGAATTGAAGAAGAAGAAATAATCAAGTAGATATGAAGACTGAAGTATAGTAAAAGAAATCAAAGGTACAGAACAGAGCTGATATCCAAGGTAAATCATCAAATGTTTCTTTTATGAAAAGAGAGGGAGTTGAAGCTTCCTTGCAAGTTGTATCTTGCAGAATTCGAGGTTGAAGCCTCTTGTAGGTTGGTGCTTATAAAAAATTAGTGGTGAGAGGGAGTTGGATCTTGCCTTTACATCACAACAATAATAAGATGTGGTTTTCTCCCTTTATGGGTTTCCACGTATATCTGGTTTCTCTGTGTGTGATGTCTATGTGTTGATTTGGTTATTCAGTTTGCTTAATACTTACTGCTCTTGTCATAATTATGTTGTTACATTTTCTTAACATTTCTGCACATATAAGTTTGGTTCCATATAAAATTAATCATGAAAGATAAATTGTAAATAAGTTTAATTGAAAAGTTTTAAAATATTCTTGAAGGTGTTAAACTGATTCACCCCCCCTCTCAGTTTAACTAAGGTTTCAACATATAGGTTGTGATAAATCTTATCAAATTATCAGAAAGAATAGTGGCCCAATATGGAATATAGCCATTAGAGGTTGCATCTATCAATGGTGTCCAATTATCTTTAAACTTGGTTGTATTTAAAAATCCAAAGAGACGACACATCATTGCATCTATCTGAGAGAATGGGCTTTTAAGAAAGAAGACTCAAATGCATACCCTTATCTCCGCGCTTATGCTAGTTAGGATCATTTCTCCATCCTTTAATTAGAGTTGTAAGATGGTCATTCTCCTGCATGAACTCTTGAACAAATTAGGTGTCATATCTCTTCTGGGGTTATGGCAGGTTATACATATTCTTCAAATCTGATGGCCTGAGAAAGCCAATAACATTTCTTCTTCTAGTAAAAAATTTCATATCTATGATGTCTACATTATCCATCACCCATTTCACTAAATCAGTATATGATAAAATCTTAGGAAGAGCTGCAATTCTATGAAGAAAATAATTAGCAGTGTCCATCCATGATTCTGAATCATTGGACAACGTGTCATCGGCCACAACTTTTCTTTCCAGAATTACTTGTGGTTTCTTGTTCTCGACAAACTGATAGATCCCTTCCCATCTTGAAGAACCAATATCTGGGTTGCATGTAGTATCCGAGATTAGGGGAGCCATTTCGTTGTTTTCCTCTTGTTGTATGACTAACAATGATGGGGTGGTGGATTTCCTTCATGCTTTAATCAGCCTTGACATCCTTTTATGCCTAAGTGTTTGGAATTACCCTGTTGAAAAGGAAACCAAAGAGGATAAGCTGAAATCACTTTGAACGATATTAATTTTCCTATCAACTTAACTCAAGCATAATGGGAAATCCTTGGTATGAACATTTTAAATAATTACAAATCAATTACAAGCCTCAAGATCACAAAACACCTGAATTAACATTAAATTGACAAGCATGGGTTCAAGTTATTTTTACATATGTCATCACATTGGGATTTGTTGATCGACGATTTTGGTAGTTGGAAAGTTATAACACTTCAAAGCAATCTGCAAAACACGAAGTGCGATATTGCGATAATTTTAGATGGGATGCGATATCGAAGTATGTCGGATGACAGAATGCGATATCGGTATCTATTACATAACGAGTTTCACTACTTCGCATTGTGGTGATTCAAAATTCGTAACTTCGTTGCTTTTACTTCGGCATTTCGCTATTTCATTGATCCGCTATTCGCAATTTTGCTGATATTTTCTCCCCGCTTTTATGCTTTTTGGGTTGTGGGTTCTTTTAGGTGTTTTTCTTATTTTTCAAAGAAAATTAAAAATTAATCTAAAAAAATCCTATATTTAGGTTTTATTTCTAAAAATAAATATTAACCTAAAATTTTTAAGGGCCCCCATTATCGTTTCTAATCTATCTTGCTTGGATAATGGGGAGTTGTTGTAATACTACAACACCACCATTACAAGGAAAAGACCCTCTAGTGGAGGTTATAAAGGAGGTTTTTAGTGTTATAAAATTGGCCAAAATTGTGAAAAAAACATTTGCCACAACATCTGTTTATGGTTACGGAGGTTTTGGCAGAGCTTTTAACGGAAAGTCAACACAGCTAAAAAAATGGGTGGTTGGAGGTTATTACGGATTTTTTTTTCATCGGTGTGCTACTCTGGATTTAACGGACCGGTGCGTACATGTAGAAGGCACCCCAGGGCAGTCAAAAGAGAATGCACCGGGATGTTCAATTATAAAACTGCATGGGCGTAGTGTTAGTGATACAACGCACAGGACCGTTCTAATTGGTCTTGGGATTTGTGTGGTGCCCATAGGTCGTATAAACGCACTGATGCATAGACTATAGAAACTAATTGGGCATAAAGATTTAAAGGTACCAAGATTTATAATTATTGTATTTGAAGATTTTAAAAAATGCAGAATGACAATGAATGCTTATAGACACATATTCCTGCTCAAGATCACACAAATGCATTCAGATTTATAATTGTATATTCATGTAAGTCATAGATCGTATATTAACACACCATGCCTATGTATTAAATACACTCAAAAAGTCAGACTATACAAACGTATTTAATTTTTTAATTGGTTTTGTATGTTTTTCTATGTTCATAGGTCGTATAAACGTATATCAAGGGGTTTTTAATATAAACCATCAAAATGCTATTTTACAATTATGACCGGTTTTTCATTGTATTTTTAGAAACATCAATTTTTATATAAAGGTAATGTTGTGATTGTTTTAAATTCATTATTCATCAAAAGTCGACACATCTTATAATAATATTCATATTAATTAAATTTTAATTAATGCATTTGAATGTGATGTTTGGATTAATTTTTTATATCATATCATAATTATTGTGGTTTTTTAAAATTCATTATTCATCAAAAGTCGACACATATATATCTTATAACAATATTCATATGAATTAAATTTTTATTAGTGCATTTGAGAACGACAATGGAGAACGCAATAGCAACAATGGAGAACACAATATAATAAATTAAAACATATTTATATATATATATATATATATATAAGACAGTCTTTGTCATACAAAATGGGACAGTTATTGGTATCCCTTTGTCTTTCAATTGGGACACTATGTCCATTACATTAAACAAAATGTCTGATTTCACAGACAAATATTTCAAAAAATGCAACGCCTTGCTTTGATATCCAAACATAGTGATCATCATTCTTCGCTTGAACTGCTGTCACTGCTAGAGCTACTTCCATGACTTGGGTTATTTTCAAGAATGTTTTGTTCATGGTGTTGATTGTTTTCTTCTTCTTCACCTTCCATCTACAAACATAAAAATAAACTGAAATGAGTGTATATACATTGGTGAGAATAATGAAAATTGCAATATTAAATAATATACATCAATGTAAATCAAAAAGAAAAATGACGTACCATAGCAACAATTGACTCATAAACTATACACATTCTTTCAAAACCATGTACCATGCCATCTTTCAAAATTTCATCTGTTGGCGCAGTTCCATACTTTGTTTCCTGTAAGTTTTATACCCCATAACAAATCATATATTTAATATAAAAAATGTTTTTGTTCTATTAATTATAGACGGAGCTATAAAAATGTATGATCAATAAATGCTTACAATTTCAATAACATTTCTAATATTAAATATACATCATAACCTATATTTAACCAATTTCAATCAATTGAATTTCATGTTCTTTCTATGTAGGCAAAGCATCCTGCTTAAAGACATCCAAGATGATTTTTTGTAAAAATGAATTTAAAAATACAAAAATAGAAATCTAGTTATGTTGTTATAAGAAGTGACCAATAGCTCACAAACTTAGATATCAACCCTTTCCCAGTGGTTTCGTCCTTCCGTTTTTATGTGCCTAATGGGTTCCATTTTCTTTTTTTTTCTCATATGGAAAATTCCCTTGGAGACTAATATTTTGTCACAAATTATTTATTTATTATATTAGTGACTAAAAAATAAATACTGTTTATTATACTTGAATCACGTTATTGTTGAGACAGCCCCTCCCGATGCAACGTCCATTTTCATCATCCTTTAAAAGACCTTTTTAGACATTCCTACTAGCATATTTATTATATCATCTCGTTCATCTTTTGAGATTTTCATAATCTTCCTGAAAATGTAACATGACAATAAAATATTTAATTTTATATCGATATCTGAAAAGTAAATATAACAAAAGTGATATTTATAAATAATTCTAGACAAACATTTAAAGGAATATTACTTTTTCATTCCCTCTTTTTTTTTTGTACATTTTTGCTATTAAAAGTCTGACATGTCTCATTGACCAATTCTCTGGAAACTCTTCCTGTAGTTTAGATAAAATTTGGTTCTTGGAATCATTGGATTAATTTTTGTATTGTAAGTGGAAAGAACGTCTATACATTCGTTCCACTAGATCCCTCAAACTTTTGTAAAAGTTTTCCCCCCTTTCGTTAACTTCCAGCGCCACTCCAGATGAGCTAAGGAGCAATTCATTTTCATTTGCATGTTCTGTTTTTTTTCTTTTCTTAGAACAAAATTTCTTTTCTGAGTTGTTGGTCCCTGTAGAACATTAAACATATGTGAATTAATAGATTGTTTGACACATGCTATCTAAAATTTTTAATTATATTATTAATGATAATTAAAAAAAGAAACTCATATTGGATCGATAGTATTTTTTCATTCACCTTATTCATCCTTTTGCAATTTTTTCATCAAGCTTTTATGCTCTTATGGTCCTAGATCAGAAATAATCTTATCGAGTTTCGTCATTTTGTGGCTCTGCATGATACACAGTAAACAATACATATTAGTTAAACTTACATATAATTCAAAAATAATATTTTTATAAAGAATTTACAAATAACTTCCCTTTTTTTCTTTTCTTGATGTGTTATCAGTATTTTTTTTACTTGATCTCTTGTCAGTCATTTCTTTATCAATCTAAAACCTGTACCATACCATTCATTAACATATTTATAAATAAATTGTCTATTTTTCAAGTAAAAAATAAGTCTCAAGACACCGATGCGCCTTACTATGGCCGATGCGTGGGGGTATTGCCAACGCACCGCAAAAAAATATAATAGACCATACAGTGCGTGGGGTATTATAAACGCACCGCAGAAATAGTGTAGTAGACCATACGGTGCTATCCTCGTAACATGAAGCACTGGTGCCCTATTTCATATATGTCGCACTGATTTAAAAATAATTATTTTCAATTTTTTTATTACACAATACTTGCGCAGTGTGCTTTATAATACGATGCACCAGTGTGCTAGGTTACGCAGGGCGCACCGATAAAAAAAATCCATTTTTTCCAAAAATTCACGTAATGACCGAATGGATTAGGATCCGACTATACAATTCATCTCATGGGTTGGATGTCAATATAAAATGAAAAACCCTAATTCTGAAATCATAGAAATAAGGAGAAGAAATGGAAAAAACAAAAAAATGAAGGGTTTAGGGTAAAATGGATAAAACTACAGAAAAAGTTTAAAAAATGAATAAAAAAAGTAAAAAAAATAAACAAATTTAATCACGAAATGGTTTGAAATTCTATGATACAGGGTTTGAAGCACCTGAGGTTTAGTTTCTAATTGTCTGAATACTTCTGTTTGAATGTATTTCGCTGCTCCACAGTGCCCTCGTGCTCTCTTGCTCCAGGTATGTCTCCTGCAAATATCTAGCTGAAAATTTTAGCAAAAATAGTGAAATAATGAAAAGTGTTTAGTATTTAAAGAATTATTTTATGAAATTAGATTTTCAAAAATATTTTGCTGCACATTTTTTAATTTGCTGCTTTTTTTCACTTAAAGAAAATAGAGTTGTGCTTTTCTTATTTGTGTTTATTCATCACTGGTGCATCACTTAATAGCACCACACCGATGCGTCTTTTTGTAACACCGGCACTCGTGTGGTTATATGTATAGTAGCATTGATTTGCGGTTAAAGCACCGAAATTACTTTTAGGTGTGTACACCAAAATTTAGTGAAATCCAACCATAGAAATTAAGAATTAGAATTTTGTTTATTCTTGAGAATTATAATTAGAATTAAAATTGAGAACTGGAATTGGATAAATTCTTGATGGAAATAACTATTCTTCCAATGTATTTTGTTTATTACAGGAGGTCCCCACTGATTATGTGGAGAGAATGCAATGTGGGACGTGTGAAGATGCAATACTACGAGGCCCAAGTGGGCAATTGTGGCATGTGAACCTGTTATAATTGGCACTTAACTATTTGCAACCAATATGTTTTAGAATATAATATGCAGATAGACGGATGGCCTGCCAGCAATTAGTACATATAATCTGCAGAAAGGTAATGTTTTGGGAGCAATGACAACGAGTCCTTCATTCTGCATTTGTTAGCAGAAGAAGACTGATTTTCGACTAGACGATGCAGTTATTACATGTGGAGGCAATGGTTTCCCATAGAAAATGATTATAGGGTTGAGCAAAGGAAGGACATTGCAAAATAGGCTATTACATTAGTTTTTCCAATAGGAAACCGATTTGCAGGTGGAAATATGGTAGCTGCAGGTATCTATGCTTTTCTTCCCACAGAAATGGTCACTGGATTTCCATTTATAATACAAGCAGACCTTTTACTGGTTTCATCCACAGGACCACAGCTCAGACAAGTTAGAGATGCCATTCAGGTTCAATTGAAAGCCAAAGATGTGATTTTATGCGATGTCAGCTTTGCTGGTAAAAGTTTATGTAAGCCAACCAAAGCTCGGAAAATACTCCCAGCTGCTTTTAAACATATTATGGAGAATCTTTCCCTTCATGGGACCTACCATCCCGATCAACAACGTCAATTGATATTTATCTGTTGTCCTTAAGGGAATGAGAATCCTTCCCTTCATGGTGCCTCTTGGATTTATCAACTACATAGATTGATCTTTCTCTGCCATCAACTATGCTCTCCATTTCTCCATCATGGGACCTCTTAACCCTATCGTCGGCCTCAACCGAATGCTCTAAGCTGGTCTCAACCTGTACTCCTTTTGTACTCTGTCGAGCTCTGTAGCCGTATGCATCCTTGTAAGCATATTTTTCCGTCTTTCTATTTGAATCACTCATTTTCTCTGCTTTAAAATTCTCAGCCGAAATTCAAACTCTCATCTTTTCAAACCCTCATCTCCTTAGAAAAATTCTTGCTCGCAATTCGAACCCTCCGCTTCTCCAATATTTCACTTTACAGAATAACCATGTTCCGGTGCGTGTTGTTTTATAGGCGCACCGGGACGGTTTCTAAGATCGAGGATTTTGCTTTGGCACGATGTTTTATGATGCACCGATCCGTCTAAGTAATAAGACGCACCAGTGTGTGTTATGATGATAAGCGCACCAAATTGTACAATTTTTATTTTTTATATTATTTTTTTATGTAAGATCATAATAAAATAATGATAATTCTAAAGTACATGAATTTATTTGCATTATTTTCTAAACTTATTATATTACAAAAATTCATATTATTCTAGATTTATTATTTTAAAATTATGTAGAAATTTAAATATTTTAATAAAATCATTTCACATTAATACAATTAAAATTTTACAAATATTTTACATACAATTACAATTACAATTACAATTTTACAATTTCACATACAATTACAATTTTAATTTTACATACAATTACATTTACAATTAGAATTTTACAATTACAATCATTTCATAGTAATACAAATAAAATTTTACAAATATTTTACATACAATTAGAATTAGAATTGGAATTACATTTACAATTACAACTACAATTTTACAAATATTTTACATACAATTACAATTACAAATACAATTAAAATTTTATAATTTTACATACAATTAGAATTACAATTACAATTTTACAATTTGTCATATATACAATTACAATTTTACAATTTCACATACAATTATGATTAGAATTACAATTACAATTTTAATTTATATACAATTAAAATTTTACAATTACAATCATTTCACAGTAATACAATTAAAATTTTACAAATATTTTACATACAATTAAATTACAATTACAATTACAATTTTATAAATATTTTACATAGAATTACAATTTATAATTTTACATATAATTACAATTAGAATTACAATTTTACAATTTTTCATATGTAAAATTACAATTACAATCATTTCACAATAAATTAAATATTACAATTACAGTTAAAATTTTACATTAAATATTTTACATACAATTACAGTTAAAATTACAATTACATATACAAATACAATTTTACAATTTTACATACAATTTCAATTACAATCACAACATAATATTTAATAAATATCATGGTCATTTAATATTAAATTAATTAATAAACATCACGATCATGATAACCATCGTACAAACATCATATTCGACTAAAAAACACATTCAAACATCAAATTAACATTATATATTAACATCATCACAACACAAACATCAACATAAGACCATGCTTCAACATCCCTACATATCACATACACATCTATCTGCAAGCTAAACATTAAATGAACATATCTAACATGACCTAACAATATACACATCATGATGATCACCAACATGTAAATTAAGTACAACTGCAACATGAACATAAAATACATGGACCATATATATATATAATGTTAAAAATATACAACTGTAATATAAATGTCATGGATCAGCTGGTGGTAGTACAACATCAATAGCAGTACTAGTGGAGGCCTACTCAGTCAATGGTGTAGCCTCGACGCTCGATGGTCAAGCCTACTCATGATCATGACTAGTATTGATGGATGGATCAGATGGTGGTAGTACAACATCAAAATAAGCAGTAATAGTGGAGGCATGCTCAGTCAATGGTGCAGCCTCGACGCTCGATGGTCAAGCCTACTCATGATCATGACTAGTACTAATGGATGTTGCAGGCTACTAACTGGACGTGGCCAATGGTCCAGCCTCATCTCCATGATGACTGCTAGATTCTAGTGGAGCCTCATGCTCATCAAGTGCGGCACGAGGTGAACAATCATGAGATGAGTCGCTGCTCGCAGACTGTCCATCACGTGTTGCTACTCTAGCACTCCTATAACATGCAACAGTCCTCCTCAGTCGCATAATAGTTGTCGTAGCTCCTACGACATGCTGCATCAGGCTGTACATGTCACGTGGCATGCTTATCCACATCTGTACTAGCCTATCATCGGCCTGCATGTCTCTGTAATGAGCGGGCCTGATGCCCGCCTCAAAAATCAATGCACTAAGTTGGTCGCCCAACTCCATCCTGTATCTAGTATCAGGTTGACTGCGCCTAGCAAAAGGCAGTACCGGCACACAAGCAGGAGCATGTCTCTCTGCACTGGCCTCCTGATCATGATCCTCGGCATCTGCCATGTCCTGGTCATCATCAAGATCCACAACTAGATCATGTGGTGGTTTCGGCATCTCCTTGCCATCAAAAATCCAATGTCTGCAAAATATATACAAGTACACAACAATAATTAGACAATTTCATTACATAATTTAATAAAAACAAGTTAAAGAACATGTTAGAATAAATATAAATAAAGTAGTAATATTACCTCTATCATCTGCCGGCTCATCATATGTGAAGAGGATGTTGGCACACCCTCTCCAATCCAATCCAGCATAAGGATAGGGGACCATAATGAAGGGATGCAGCTCGTCAACACTGGCTAGTAAGTCCAGTGCGTTTGTGATATCCTGGTTGGAAACATAGTCCCTCCCCTCTTGGGCATCATCTGCCCCCACATGTGCATCTGGGCCTCCAACATCGGCCTACGAGGCTGCCAAACAAAAGCAGGCCTCATCTCTAGAAACCTCTCAAAAAATAAATAAAAAATCTCTGAAGCAAAAGGGAATTTTACCCTCCCTTGTGCATGAGCATGACATCTATCTAAGGGCGTACAAAACTGCTGCAAAAAAATGGCTGACCACCTGACAAGTCGTGGCTCTTGTACTAAAGAATCAACATAATATAGAAGTGGGAAAATAATGTGTTGCCCTTCACTTGTGTTGTGTGAAACGGTAGAAATGAGAAGTGAGAGGCACTGCACGTCCTATCTACCAAATTCACCAATACGTAGCTGACCTCCAGGGACCTCAAACTCTGAAGGAGATAGTACATTTGCTCCCACTGGCGAAGCATGTCATACTGCTCCGCCTATTGTTGTTTTTGTTCCTCCTCTTCTCTCTGAATCATTGACATATTAAATAAAAAAATTATTAAGTCAGACATGTATTTAGGAATATACATATATAATTTTTTTTGAAAAAAAAAACAGACTAGTCAATGTGCCACAAAAACAGTCATGCACCGACTCCAGTGCGGATTTTGTTTGTAGAGCACCGGAGGCGGTGCCCCAGATGACATACAATGCACCGTATGTGGTTCACCTGAAATTTTTTCAAGCCCCATTGACTATATATGGTGTCAAAAGAGTGGTGCGCTGACTAAAATATATGCCCTGTCGCGTATAGTCGTGTCAGCACACTGACTTCCTGATAAACTACATAGTCAATGGTGCAGTCTTTTACCCGACCACACCGTTGACCTTGTCGGAATGTCGAATGCGGTGTGCTAACAGACACCAAGGCAGATATATCCATCAACGCACCTCGTTGCTATTCCCATGGTCAACAGTGCGCCCCGCTAATGACTGCACCTTAAATTTTTTTCAGTTTTAAAATAATGTGGGGCGCCTTTCGATACTGCTCCAGACACGATGTGGGTACCGTTAGCACCAGTTGCAATGTGGCCTGTAAATTTTACAACTAGCACCGCTTACTGGTGTGAGCCGAATGGCTCGTGCGCACCACGCGACAATTTTTTTTTTCTTTTTTAATGGTTAATTTTAAGGTTATTTCAAATTCTAATCCGCTAGAAAGCTTAATTATGGAAAAACTAGAAAAATACCTATACATTTCGCCTTCGAGGAGGCATATTGGCTGTAGAATTTGCAAAAGAAAATTTTTCCCACCATTTTGCAAAATGAAAGCTGGAGATTGCAGTGCGTGTAATGGGTGCAATGGGAGCACCGATGTCAGGGCAGCTCAAAGGAGGATAAATTTCATCAGTTCTTGAGAGCTCTAGAGTATTGAGAAAAGTGAAAAATGTGGTTTTTTGGCTGATATCCTTTTTAATTTAACCTTGTTCCGGTGTGCAGGGTTTTATAGGTGCACCGGTGCGGTTTCTTAAGACCACACCAGGCGGTTTCAGATTTGGCGCATTTTTTTATGATGCACCGGGGTGGTTACTTAACACCGCACCGAGCTATTTCAGTTTTGGCGCGGTGTTTAATGATGCACTAGGGCGGAATAGTCGTGAAGCACCGGTGCTTTACAATAATAGGACGCATCGGGCGTGTGTGTACGGAGCACATGGTGTCCGATGTGCCAATGTTTTGTGCGACTAGTGCTTTCTCTTGTAGAGCACACTGGTAATTGAGAGCCAAAAAAAGTGAAAAATGCAGTTTTTTAGCCATAATTTTTTTTATTTAACCATTTTTTGGTGCACGTGTTTTACAGGCGCACCAGATTTGTTTCATACAAACGCACCGATCTGCTTCTATTTTGGCGCATTGTTTAATGATGCACATGTGCGGTTTCATAACACCGTACTGGGCGGTTTCTGTTTTGGCGCGGTGTTTTATGTTGCATCGGCGTGGAAGAGTTTTGAAGCACCAGTGCGTGCCAATAATAAGATGCACTGGGCTGGTGTGTATGGAGTGCACGGTGTCCGATGTGCCAATATTTTGTGCACACTAGTGCTTCCTCTTGTAGACCGCACTGATAATTGAGAGCCTAGAGCACTGAAAAAAAGTGAAAAATCCAGTTTTTTTCCATAATTTTTTTTTATTTAACCCTTTTCCGATGTGTGTGGTTTATAGGTGCATCGATGTTGTTTCTTATGAATGCACTAGTCGGTTTGTGTTTTGGCGCGTTTTTTTATGATGCACCAGTGCAGTTTTGGTTTTGGCGCGGTGTTTTATGATGCACTGGCATGGAAGAGTTGTGAAGCACCGGTGCTCTACAGTAATACGACGCACTGGGTGGGTGTGTACGGAGCGCATGGTGTCTGGTGTGCCAATAATTTGTGCGCACCAGTGCTTTCTCTTGTAAGGAGAACTGGTATGATATTGAATGATAAGTGCACCGAGCGAAAAACATTCGCAAAACCCTCCGCCCGCCAACCTCCTCTAGTAACCTCCACTAGAAACGGATGTATGGCGTATTTTTATAAGGGGTTCCTCAAAAATATCTGCTAGAGGGTATTTTCATTTTAGTGCACCCTGGTACAATCGAAAAGCATTCTTACGATGATCTTTGCCACATATCCAACACTAAAAAGGTGCTCTACCATCACCTCTAGTTTGTTTCTCTCCAATTTGTGATCCATGTACATTCTCAACTGAATTGAACTTCTTGTAAGTAACTTCATTTTCATTCTCACCCACATCTTTAGGTATTCCATGCTTTGGTGTCCATCTTCCTTTATATTTCTCATTTCCTTCCAAGTCATGCTTAGGCTCAACTTTGTGTTTTAACTACTCATAACAGTGCTTCATCTTTCGAATGGGCTCTTCTAGAGATAGAGGCTCATCAAACTGAATCTGGTCTTTTGATGCTACTAAAATCCCACTGATGAATCTTTAAAATTTCACCGTCTCCTCCTTGAGGTAAGGCACATGTCTCAATAGCTTCAGGAACCTAATAGTATACTCATCATCTGTCATAGAACCCATCTGGAACTCATAAAACTATTTAGGTCTAGCATCATAGTACCTCTCTGACAGGTACTTCTTCTTGAAGAGACTCTCAAACTCATCTCAAGTCAATTCATCCTCCTGAATACCTTCAACATTCTTCACATCATCCCACCAGATGTCTTCTTTCCCTTTAAGATTGAAAGTGGCTATCTTAGCTTTCATGTTCTTTGTATAGCTATGCAATATGAATAATTTCTTCAACCCAAGCAAACATGTCTTTGCATATTCTAACTTATTCATCTCTCCATCGAATGTAAGCGGCTTGAAAATATTCACCCGTCCTACAAGGATGATGACAGTGATGACTATGATGATGTCAACTGGAAGAGAAACTTTAATGATTCTCATACACACCAGTCCTCCTATCAGGTGTTTCCAATGATCTATCACCTATAATTTTTTCCCCTCTATCCAACCTATGTTCGTACTAAGAATAGCTACAATAGGCTCCATTAGTATTTTCCTCATGCTCTTGATTGGTCCTCATATGTCCCTATTTCTACAACTCTGACAAGCTCTGAAGGATCACTGCATTGACCTCTATCTGCTTTTCCTGAGCCCTTGCAATTCTTTCCTGAGCCTCAACCAACCTGTCATTATCTGCCTTATAACTTTTAATTTTTTCCCTCAATCACTTCAATGTATCTGCTACACCAAGAGAATTCTCATCTCCTTGCTACCCAAATGATATGTAGGGAGAGTCATGTTGGAAACTTATATATTACAGAGCAATGGAACACGCAAAATATGTGGAAACACAAACATAGAAAACATGTATAACAAGAGTGATCCAGATTTATGCAAGAACGCAACAGAATAAACATATAACCATAAATACAAAGATGCAGCGGAAATAACACTTCATTTCATTAATATCAAAGAACTGAAATTTGCTTACAGACAGAATGGAAATAAAACTAGCTAGGGCGCTGGTAGCTATCTCTGAGAAGAGATGTGGTGGCTACAAGCCTCTGAACTGAGTTACAATGAGGCTCGAGGGCCTATTTATTATTTAGAAACAATTGAAAATCCTAAATATCCAAAACACTAACCCTAGGATATGAAGCGCCAAAACTATGGGCCCCGTTTGGGTAAATTGGTGTTTCAACTTCCCAGGGGCGTAACTTTGGCATACGATCTTCGTTTGACGCAAACCATACCTCGTTAGAAAGATCTATCTGAGGACTACAAATTTGGAATGAGCAAAACTCAACCCATGTTGCTCTCCGTTTTCCCAAAAAAACGTCGTTTAGGGCCTCAAAACGGCTCTGGAAGTTCAGGACCCGAAAAACTGCTAAAAATAGTAAACTATGTCGAAACTAAAAAACTGAAAGAGACAATGGTGGAGCCCCAAGTGGAATAGGCAGGTGACCACCAATATCCACCTGTATCATTCCTCCCCCCTTAGGAAGCAATGGTCCCCATTGTGTTAAGTTCCTCCATGAGATGAGGAAATTTCTGCTGAACTTGGTCCCTGGTGAACCACTTTCCTTGGTGTTATTGGCCAAATTTTTGACAACCCGATATGTTGGACCGTTATGAGTGTCTTTGATTTGTATGTCCAGGTAAAAATCCCTTATTCCATGGGCCCAAGATTAACCATCGGTGAGTTGTTCTGCAATGTTCGAGGTGTCCAATAGAGGTGGGAAGCAAGGATGAAGGCGATCCACATTGAAGACTGGGTTCAAACCAAGGAATGGTGGAATATTGAGCTCGAAGGCATTGTTCCATACAGCTTTGGTGATGGTGTATGGCTCGTATCGGAGTAGGTGAAGCTTGCGGTGGGGTCCAGTGAGGCGCTCCTTCTGCAAATGTAGCCATACTTTGTCACCCACCTAGAAGTTGTGTGGCACCCGGTGTTGATCATGGCGTTTCTTGTACTTGGCATTGGCTTTTTCCAATATATCATGAACCTGTTGGCGGATGTATTGAATCCGCTCGATGAAGCTACTTGCTTTGTCAACTTCAGACTGGACATGAGCTGAATCAGCCTAAGCACCTGCAAATCGCATGGCTATGTCAATGGGACATAGTGGCTGGAATCCCAAGCCCACCTGAAAGGGGCTATGGCCAATTGAACTGTGGAGAGACCGATTATAACTATGTTGTACATAGGGGAGGCTCTCATCCCATGTGCGTGGATTATTTGAATTGTATATGCGCAGAATGTGTACAATAATTCTGTTGATGACCTCTGTCTGGCCATATGTTTGGGGATGGAAAGCTGTGGACTTGGTGAGCTTGGTATCCAACATTGACCAGAGGCTGGACTAAAATGTGCTGAGGAACCTGCTATCCCGATCTGATATGATAGACTGTGGGATCCAAAAGTGCACCCACACTCGTTCAAAGAAGATTTTAGCAGTGGCTTCTGCTGTGATATTCTTCTTGCAGGCCGCCATAATGGCCATCTTCGAGAATTTGTCGATGACCACAAAAACACAGTCATTTCCCTGCTTAGTAGAAGGCAGGCCCGACATGTAATCCATGGAGATGGATTCCCAAGGTCGACTAGGGGTAGTTAGAGGAGTATATAGGCCTTGCTTCTTTCGATATACTACTACAACAAGGTAAGCGCGTGCATCTGATAGAAGCTTCTCGACATCCTCTTCGAAGGTTTGGCCAATAGAAAATGAGCCTCTACAGGATTGCTACCATTTTCTCGACCTCGAACAGCCATATTCTGAACCCAGTGGTGGTGTGCTTCCTCGACATCATCTTGGCATCGCTCGCTCGAAGGTCATGCGGGTGTCCTGTGTGACCCCAAAAGTGACATCTTTGGAGGTGAAAATTCTGGAACCGAGATACCCCCAAGAGGTGCCGTGTTGCAATGACTCCATGGGGTCACCTTGCAGAAGCGGCCAATCAAAAGTCTCGTGCCCACAAGAGTTGAGCACAGTGGTGAGCGCCACGATCGGTGGTCGGCTGAGGTAGTCTACAACATGATTCGTGCTACCCTTCTTGTACTTGATGTTCAAATGAAACTGTTGCAGATATGTGGACCACTTCTGATGGCGATCATTCTGCAACTTCCCTTATGTCTGTATGAACTGCAGGGGCTGGTAGTCTGTGTGGATGATTGTTTCCTTCCCTAAAATGTAATGCTTCCATTGTTGACAAGCTTGCACAATGGAATACATTTCTTTGTCATAAGTGGGATACTTGCGAACTGTGTCATACAATGTCTCACTGTGAAATTCCACTGGATGTCCCTGTTGAGTAAGAACTGCCCCAATAGCATAATCAGAGGCATCTGTCTCGATCTCAAATGGCTGCCAAAAGTCCAAAGAGCATCCGTGCGTAATAGAGGCACTTTTCATCTCTCAAATGCCTCTCTGAGGTTCCCACTAAAAGAATTTCAAGCTATGCCTCCTCCTTTCATGCAGATCGGCTCATGTCGATTGATATGAGAGAACCGCCTAACCATGTTCGACTCCCCCGCAGAAATTAGCAAGACCCGTAAAGTTGCGAAGCTCTGTTATAGTAGTCGGGGCTGGCCAATCCCGAATGACTTGGATCTTGGCTGGATCCACATGCACCCCCCTTTCATCAATAATGTATCCCGGATATTGAACCTGGGTCATGCCAAACGTGCACTTCTCCAAATTGGCACACAACTTGTGTTGCCGCAGTGTTTGGAGGACTTGTCGGATGTGGTGAAGGTGCTCTTCCCAAGTCTCGCTGAAGATCAGAATGTCATCCAAGTACACCACTACAAATGAGTTGGTGAATGGCCGCAAGATGTCATCCATCATCCTCATGAAGGTGGCGGGAGCATTCGTCAACCCAAAAGGCATGACCAGCCATTCGAAAAGGCCTTCCTTGGCTTTGAAGGCAGTCTTCCACACATCGAAGGGTTCAATTGGTACCTGGTGATACCCAGACTTCAGGTCGATCTTGCTGAAATATTTTTCACCTTTGAGTTGTTCTAGAAGGTCATCAATCCATGGCATTAGGTACCTATTCCGGACAGTGATCTTGTTCAGCGCCCGATAGTCAATACAGAGTCTCCACGTCCCATCCTTCTTCTATAACAACATGATCGGGCTCCCACAGGGCGATGAACTCGGTCTGATGTGACCTTTCTGCAACAGCTCCTGAATTTACCTCTTGATTTCATCATTCTCCAGAACAGAGCACCGATAGATCGGTCCATTAGGTAGCGGCGCACCTGGGGTCAGATCAATCGGCATCACCCCATAGCAGGAATCCTGGAAGAGGTGAATGAGAACTCGATTCTCCACAACCTGTCCACTAGGCGGTTGCTGCGGCAGGAGCCCCGTCCGGGAGGTCGTGGGCTACGCGCTCTTCTCACTAAAGATCATCAGGAAAATGAATTTCCTGGTTTGGGAAATGAGCTTACTGCATTGTTTTGCAGTAACCAAAGAGATAGCGGCAGGAGGTGGTACCTCTGGTATCCCGTACAACTTATTTCCCAAAGTAATAATAACAGCACGAGGTCGAGACTCATACACAGCATGACGCTTCCACAAGTATGGTTGTCCTAATAATACATCAGAAACATCAATAGGAGCAACGTCACATAATACCTCATCTGCGAAGGGCTTGATGCTATAGGGAAGGCGGCACTGCTGGCTGATGCAGAGATCTCGTCTCCAGCAGGCTTCACCCGCAGGTGGATGGGTGAGCCGTGGTCGACAAGCCCAAATCGCCACGACGTGTCTCCGCTGAAAACAGAGACACTTGACCTCATTGTCGACATTGAACTGTACCGGGGAGCCCTTTACCCACATCTGGGAGTGGAAGAGACGTTCCTCCTCCTCTGGATCTTCCGGTTCCTCCTTTTGGATCTTTGCAGTGGCAATAGTGGCATTGGGCTCCGCATCAATAATCTGTTTCCCTTTTTCATTCGCCTTTTCAGGTTCTGATTCGGAGTCAGAGCATGCATCTGACTCAGAAGCCCTCATCTCGGCCACTAGCGACTGCTTGGCCCGACATTTCACTGTGTTGTGAGTGAGTTCACAACCACACCGTCCCTGTGTCCCTTCTTTTATTTCATGCTATTTATTTTCTCAGGTCAATAGATTTGTCTTTAGCCACCATGCCTTGGCTCTGTCCTTTGTTCTGTTGTTTGGAAGCACCTTTCCCTTGCTTTTGATTCACAGATCCAAAGTCTCGCTTCTTTTGCTTGAATTTATGCTCAATCTTGGCAGCATACCAGTATGTCATACCAAGCGAGGAGATGTCGAGAACCCATTTCCTCCCCGAATGTATTCAAAAGGCACAAATCGGTGATACTTAGCACCGTATGTTTCTCCTAATCTTTTGATACCCAACTTCAGCGTGTGGTATGGAATGTCTCTTGGCCACCTCATGCACCCTGATCCTCGCGCCCAGCTGGGTGGTCCATTGTATGTACTTGTCCTCATAGCTCCCCACGGGATAGTACTGTTCCTTGACGATGTCTCGGAAAGAATTCCAAGTTGGTACGGCCGAGAACAGAGAGGGTTCTGTCTGGTCCTTGTTCTCACAGTAGGTTTCCCACCAGTCCTTAACATGGGGGGTAGCTTCGAGGAGTGCAAAAATAATCTTCTCCCGGTCTGAAAAGTCATGAACAGAGAAATATCCTTCTAATAGATTCAACCATCTATCTACGGCATCTGCGTCTATTTGACCCTCAAATATGGGAATGTCAAATTTACTTGTACCTTAAAGGGAGTCGCAACTCCAGAGTGGCTACTGGATGCAGATGCGCCGCCGGTGGGCAGCCGTTGAAGGATCTGAGCAAAGCTATCCATCATCGCGTTCCTTTGTTTTTCGAGGGCCTCCTCGAGCAATATTTTGATAGGATCTCCTGCTTCCTCATCTTTCTTTTCGTCCCCCATGGGCTTCCGTTGGGGTTTGCGAGGCTGATCTTACAAAGGTTCCACCAGATCGAGCCCTAATTCCTTATACCCCGAGCCCCGTTGTATATGGCATGATCGAGAAAGGTACCGCCTTTCCGATACCACCGAGTCCGGATTTATGCAGAACGCAAAAATAAACATATAAATTCATAAACACAGAGATGCAATGTAGCTAACACTTCATTTGGCTAATATCATGAGAACCCAAATTTGCTTACAGACATACCGGAAATAAAACTAGCTAGGGCATCGGAAGCTATTCTCTCGAGAAGAGATGTGGTGGTTACAGTTCGAATCGCAGTTGCAATGAGCTCAGGCCTATTTATTATTTACAAGTAATGTAAAATCCCAAACAGCGAAACACCTAACCCAGAGATGAAGCGCCAAAACTATGGGCTCGTTTTGGGTAACCAGGCGCCCAACTTCCCGTGCGTAACTTTGGCATACGATCTCTGTTTGACGCGTACCATACCTCGTTAGAAATATCTATCCGAGGACTACAAATTTGGAACGAGCAACATTGGTCCATGGATCAACCAATGTTGCTCTCCGTTTTCCCAAAAAACGTCGTTTAGGGCCTCAAAACGGCTCCGGAAGTTCAGGACCCGAAAAACTGCTAAAAATAGTAAACTGTGTCGAAACTAAAAAACTGAAAGAGAAAATGGTGGAGCCCCAAGTGGAATAGGCAGGTAACCACCAATATCCACCTGGATCAAAGAGAGACATAGATATACGTGGTTCACCCAATTTGGGCTACGTCCATGGAGAAACATGTAGTCCTTCCTTCATATTATCCAGAAAAATGAAGAGATACAACCTACAGTAGATCCATTGTAATTTCCTCTTCTCTCTCACAGAGTATCCTCTCTCTTTCTCACTTAGAATACACATAATACGCAGCCGAAATACAATTCCCTCATATAAACCGAGGGGTTTCCTTCCAGGGCAAAAAAAACCCTAAATTAAACATAACTTCTACCATCATATCATCCACCTAATGAATGGTCCAGATTTACTACGGAATTACAATATTTTACAAGACAATTTTACATATATGTTTAGCTTCAGGGGCATTGCCCTTGAACCCCCGCCAAGGGGGGGGGGGGGGGGGGTGTCATAGAATCATCGTCACCCCCCCCTGGATCCCCCTGACATTTATTAAACGATGGGAGGTGTTTCCACCCCGTTAGGAGCTGGGGTCCAATGTGGCAATACCTTTGAATAAAGAACATAATTAGGCTCCACATCCAACAATCTCCCACTTGGAGACTGATTGTAGCAATTCTGTCGATTATTCATTTGTTGGACAATGAATCCACTTTGGACCTCATTTTTTCTCATTTTCATAATCATACTTGAAGACCAATTGAAACTTAGCATAATCTCAATTTCTCCCTGGTTACAAATTTTGTTAACATATCTGTGGTATTCTGGAAAGTGTTTATATTGTCTAGCTTCAACTATCCATCTTCCAATACTGACCATATGAAATGGTACTTGAGTTGTATATGTTTAGTCTTGGGATGAAATGTTGAGTTATTTGCAAGATGAATGGCACTATGGTTGTCACTGTATAACCTGCCCATCTACTAATTCTTACCCAATCCATCCATAAACCTTTGCAAAAAAATCATTTCCTTACTAGCCTTTATAGCAGTAACACACTTTCCTTCCATTTTTGAAAGTGAAACAACACTTTGCATTTTTGAAACCAAACTGACAGATGTTCCACCTACAGTAAATACATACCTTGTAGTGCTTCTCATGTTATCTCTATCACCTGCCATATCTGCATCAACATATTGTTGAAATCTTAGTTAAACCGTCATAACCAGTGAATCACTAATACATTCATGGACTTTTAAAAAATTTTCCTTCAAAACGATTTACCATATTAACACCTTCATTTCATGATCAACATAATGTGTGAGCAATCTTTATTTATGAGCAAAGAATTGTGAGCAATTCTTATTTATGAGCAAGAATTAATAAGCAGAATTTACCTAATGTACCTAATATGTTACAAGAAAAGAATTAGCTAATAGATATATCATATCAACACATAGACATCATGCACATAGACACCATATATACGTGGAAACCCATAAAGGGAGAAAACCACATCTTATTATTGTTGTGATGCAAAGGCAAGCTCCAACTCCCTCTCACCACTGATTTTCTACAGGCACCAACCTACAGGAGGCTCCAACCTCAATTCTGCAAGCTACAACTTGCAAGGAAGCTCCAACTCCCATCTATTTTCTGCAGGCACCAACCTACATGAGGCTCTTACCTCAATCAGCTACAACTGACATCTATCAAGCTACAACTTGATAGGGAAGCTCCAACTTCCTTACTCTTTCAAAAGAAAAACACTTGCTGTTTTACCTTGGATATCAGCTCTATTCTGTACCTTCTTCTCTACTGTTCATCAACTCTTATATCAGACCTGCATCATCTCTGCTAAGCCCCTTCTTCTTCTTTGCTCAGCTCCTCCTTATTCACATTCTTCTTGCATCTTGCTTATTCTCTTCAACTCTCTTTAATTCTGTTGCACACTCTCTTCTTCTCTCACTCTTTTTCGTCAACCCTATCCCCTTGGATATTACCCTGTTTTATACAAAAACAGCTTCATGGTTGTTTGTATTCCACTGGGAATTCGAAATGGACGGCCATGTCTCTTTGCCTTCTGCCTTCTCATCTCTTTTTAGCTCACTTAGAAAAATGTAACTGTAGGTGCTTATTTTAATATGACAGTGGGATATTTTCTCTCTTCTGGAGACTTGCCAATGCATCACAACAATATAAATTTAAATAAAACATTTACATTCAAATTTAAATGAGAACTTCAGCTCATTCGTTTTGTCTCTTGGCTTGCTGCGCATTTGTCTTTTCTCTGACTGTGTCTTTGTCCCTTTCTCTTCTCTGTATGCCTTTTTGTTTATGGTTGCTGTGTAACTTCTGTATTTGTGTAACTGCAGTTTTCATTTTTATATCAGCGCTTTATATATAAATGAATCTGCTGATTGTAATTCTAGGCCATATTCCAACGCTTTTCATGCCACGAGTGTCTTGTTGATGTGGAACATTCTGCAAGCGGAACGGACATATATCACAGTTGTATATTAATAATCGCCCTCCCGTTAAGCTGAGGCCCGTTGTTCTACAGACCACGTGGCATAGTTTAATACCACCGCAACAATGTTATATATATACATATAACAGCGCCCTTTCATATATACAAATAAGTAATTTCAACTCTCGGCATACATACACACTTCCTTTTTAAATCAATTCTCAGCGTAATATAGTGAAGACATATTAAACATATAAGAACTCCTTTCGGGCCCACTTTCCACGCTTCTCAATGCAATGAGTCTCCTCCAATTGCGATTGATCGTTCCTACTCCGATTGCGATTGATCGCTCCTGCTCCGATTGCGATTGATCGCAATCGCAACTTCAAATACTCTAATGCGATTGAATCACTTTTAAGTTCTTCCGATTGCGATTAATCGCAATCACAAATTCCATTTGCATGTCCCGATGCTCCGCTTTGACTCCGATTGTGATTCAATTGGAAATCGCCAATCGCCTGAATTGATATCACTCAACTATTGCAACTCCAATGTGCTCCGATTTCGATTCAATCGGAAATCTCCAATCGCAGGAGTTGTATATCACTTGATTATCGCCGATTCCACAGCTCCGATCCGATTCAATCGGAAATCGGAAATCGCAACTGCAATGTGCTCTTCAATTTCAACCCTCCAAAGTTCCGATGCGATTCCAATCGGAAATCACCAATCGGCAATTGCAATGCGCTTCCACCTTTGGACTCTTCACATTTCCGATCCGATTGGGGAGGGGTCCCACCTTATAAAACTTTGTTTTATGCGCTCCATAATATATATGCCTTGGACCTTTCGTTCTTTTGTTTTCGGGATTAATAATATGAAACTTATAATAAAGCGCTCTTTATAATGTACATGCTTTGGACCTTTGCAACATATGTAATGCGCGGCATTTATATGTATTGTAATGGATATATATATATATTTATCCTCCATCGGGGTAGGCAATTCCCGGAATTTATGTGCCTTGCCGCTTGGGGTTAAGCGATTCCCGGAATATGGTTCTGTGCAATTCCCGGAATATTTGTGTTATGTAAACGCCGGTTGGAGTGTGTGATTCCCGGAATATGGTTCTGCATTATATGCGTAACACCCGGCTTGGGGTATGATTCTTGAAATTTTATAACTTCTCTGCCTCTGTATTCGACTGTTACACTCTAGCAGTGTTCTTCCGCCTATTTCCTTTGCTTATTTCAGCTTCAACGCTGCTCGACCTCTACCTCTACTGCATGTCCGTTTCATCTCTTCCTCTGCATTTGCTGCCTCTGCCTCTGCTGCTCGACAACTGCTCTGCCTTTGCCTATCTCCTTTATGTTCGCTTCCACTGCCTCTGCCTGTCTCCTTTGTCTGTCTCTGTTATCTCTTTGTTTCTATCTCTTCTTCTTGTCTAATGTTGCTCCTTGCTTCTTCAAATGGTCTTGTCTCTACTTCTCTTTGCTGCCCTGCTTCTTCTTTTTGCTGCTTCTGCTACTTCTTCTTATGCTTTCTCTGCTCCTTGGCTTATGTTTCAAGTGCTCCTCCTTTGTCATCTCCTTTGCCTTATTGCTGGTTCAGGTGCTGCTCCTTTGTGCTCTTTTGACATCAATGACAACATTTCCAACGCATATAGCTCTAGAGCAATGTTTGAACCACAAAATCATAATGTTTGATTTGTGGTACCTATCAAATACCTGAGAATCCATTTCACTTCCATCCAATTTTCTTTTCCTAGATTATTAATGTACTTTCTTACAACTCCCACTGCATGTGCAATATCAGGCCTTGTGCAGACCATTTCATACCTTAAGCTTCCAACTACTGATGCATATGGAACTTTAGACATATAATTCATTTCTTCTTGAGTATTTGGACACATCTTCTTACTTAGCTTGAAATGGCTAGCCAAAGTTGTAGTAACTGGTTTTTCATTCTACATATTAAATCTTTCCAATGCCCTTTGTATATACTCATTCTGAGACAACGTTAATTTGAGATTTTTCTTGTCTCTATTTATTCTCATACCAAGGATTTTTTTTGCACCTCCTAAATCCTTCATTGCAAATGAGTTTGCCAATTTTCCTTTGAGCACATTTATTTCCTACAAGTTAGACCCCGCAACAAGCATGTCATCTACATCCAATATAATTTTGTTTTTTGAGATAAACACAATGATCAGAGTGACATCTAGTGTAACCTTTTTTAGACACAAACCTATCAAATTTTAGATACCATTGCCTTGGAGCCTCTTTTAAGCCATACAATCTCTTCTTCAACTTGAACACTAATTTCTCCTTCCCTTTGACCTCATATCCTTATGGTTGTTGCATATATATCTCTTCGTGCAAATATCCATGGAGAAAGGTCGTATTTACATCTAATTGTTCAATATGTAAATCGTATGCTTCCACTAGACTTAAAATAGTTATGATTAAAGACATTTTAACAACAGGAGAAAATATTTCATCAAAGTCTATACATTTCTTCTGTGCAAACCCCTTCACCACAAGTCTAGCCTTGTACCTCTTTCCACCTTCATCTTCTTCCTTCTACCTGGAAACCCATTTATTTTGAAATGTTGTTTTACCTACAAGAGACTTGACTAAGTCCCAAGTCTGGTTATGTACCAAAGTGTCCATCTCTTCTTTCATGGCTAGCTCCCACTTCTTCTTGTTTCTACATGAATTGCTTCTTCATAACATTCTGGCTCACCAGAATCAATCAACAATACGTAATATAATGAAGGTGAGTATCGTCCATGGGGTCTACTTATCTTAATATATCATCTGACACCACTTTCAAGTGTTTGAGGTGCATGTTGTTGTTGTGGTTGTTGACAATTATGATTTTTAGACACCTTTACTTTTTCTGAGGTCTCATCAAACACTGTGTATGCTTTGTTTTATTTTTCCTATTTCTTTTCCTGCATCTTATATTTATACAAGACCTTTTCATTGAATATTTCATCTTTGATCCTAATGATTTTATGACTTTCATAAACATATAAGTGATAATTAAAAACATTAACACCATATCCAATAAAGGTACATTTATTTGATTTCGCCTCAAGCTTTGTTCTATTTTCTTTATTAATGTGGATAAAGGCTCCATAATCAGAAGTATTTAAAAATGAGTAGTTTACGTTTTTAGTTTTCTATGACTCCTCTGGAATACCACCATCCAAGGAACTTGAAGGCCCTATGTTTATTAGATAAAAAATAGTATCTAAAACATCTACCAAAAATTGTAAAGGCAATCATGCATGCAATCTCATGCACCTTGCATGCTACATGATTTTCATGTTCATCCTTTCTGACACACCATTATCTGGTGGTGTTCCCGGAACTATCTTCTCTCTTTGAATAAAATGCTCTGAACAGTTCTTATCAAACATTTTGCTGCAACATTCACCTCCATTTTCTGATCTGAGACACTTCAACTTCTTTCCTGTCTCATTCTCAACCAAATCTTTCCATTTCTTGAAAATATAAATACATCAAATTTATTTTGAATACAATAAATCCAGGTTTTCCTGGTTTCATCATCAATAAAAGTAACATAACAGTGAAAGCCACTCAGGATATGATACCTGAGCAGGTCCCCATACATCTATATTCTCAATCTCTAATTTTTCGCTCTTCTTTTCTTTCCCAACTCTAAGAAATCTGACTCTCTTTTTTTTCAATAAACACAATTCTCACTGAAATCCAAATCATTATGCTTCAAACCTGGAAAAAAAATTCTTGAGTGAAGAATATGCATCCCCTTCTCACTCATGTGTCGGAGCCTGTGATGCCATAATGTTTTAATTTCTCCTGTGAAAGTTAAAGCATTAACAGAATTAGAAATACCATTGCATAAATACAATGTACCAACCTTTTCTCCTTTTTATATTACCAGGGATCCTTTAGTGACCTTCTAGGTTTTATCTGTAAAATTCACACAATCTTCACCACCTAACCGCCTTTTTGAAATCTAATTTTTCTTTAGATCTGGAACATGCCTTACCTCCTTTAATAGTCATTTGTTTCCATTATGTTGGTTTATAAGAACTCTACCCATTCCAACAGTTTTACAGGGTTTATCATCACCCAGATGAACCTGTCCAAAATCTCCTTGAACATAGTCATGAAAATTTTTGCTATCAGGTGTGGCATGGAATGAGGCCCTTGAATCTACCACCCAGGCATCAATAATATTTTATAATGAAATAATCAAAGCATCTTGTAACACTTCACTCATCACATTCACTTCATGGTTGTTTTCTTATTGTGTGTCTCATTCTTTTCCCTTCTGAGACTTACAGTCTTTCTTCAGGTGTCCTTTCTTCCCGCATTTCCAGCACATTATCCCCGATCTGGACTTAGATCTACCTTTCCTTGACTTACTGTGATGTATTAGGCTCTTTCCGATTTCCATTTGTCTTCCCCTAGTCTTTGCACTCAAAGCATTTCCTGATGTCTCACTGGAGCTTTTCCATCGCATTTCCCTGCACAGGATGGCATCGACAACATCATCAAACTTTAAAGTACTATATCAAGAGACAAAGTTACTAATGTCCATAACTAAACCATTCCAACGTACTTTAAATGAGCACAACAATAACAGAGCCCTAAATTTATCATCGAAATTTACCCCTACAAACTTAATTGACTGGTAACTATATTAAATTCATTTAAATGATCAGCAACAAATCCACCTTTTCACATCTCCATATTAAATAAACGTTTCATAAGAAATACCTTATTTTAGGCTGAGGGTTTTTCATATAGTTTTTCCAATGTCGTCATTAAACCTTCTGTTGTCGTTTCCTTTGAAATATTAAAGGTTATCGACGTTTTCACGAATAGTCATATTGTTCCAAGTGCATTTTTGTTGAGAATCTCCCATTTTTCATTTTTCATACTTGTTGGCTTCTTTGTTTTTCCACTCAATAGTAGGTACATATCTTTCTAATACATAAAATATTCCATCCGCATCTTCCATAGCTAGTAGTTTTTGTCGTTAAATTTCTCGACCCTAAACCTACCATCTTCTGCCATTACTCCCACTCTAAACCAAGAACCATTCATTCAAGTGAGTTTCTCAGTCAAATGGACCTTCGGCTCTGATAGCAGTTTTTAAAAAATTATATATTACAGAGAAATGGAACACATAAAAATATGTGAAAACACAAACACATAAAACATATAAAATACAGGAGACACATATATACGTGGTTCACCCAATTTGGGCTACGTCCATGGAGAAACAACCAGTCCTTCCTTTTATATTATCCAGCAAAATGAAAGGAACCTACAGTAGATCCATTGTAATTTCATCTTCTCTCTCACATAGTCTCCTCTCCCTTTCTCACTCATAATACACATAATACGCAACCACAATACAATTCCCTCATATAAACCGAGGGGTTTCCTTCTAGGGCAAAAAAATTACTAAATTAAACATAACTTCTATTGTCAGATCATCTGCCTAATGAACTTCCCAGATTAAATATGAAATCACAATATTTTACAAGGAAATTTTACATCTATTTTTAGCTTCGGGAGCGTTTCCCCTGAACCCCTGCCAGGGAGGGGCTCATAAAATCGCCGCCAACCCCCCCCCCCCCCCCCACACCCCCCACGATGGTGATTAAATGGCAAGTGGAGTTGTCTCCATGTTAGTAACTTGGGTCCAACGCGGTGATACCTCTAAATAAAGAAGATAATCATGCTCCACACCCAACAAATCATGGGAAATATAGTCTACCATTTTGCTCGTCATCCTTGATTCTCTTCTTCCTGTAAGTATATCATGTCAGAAAAACAAATAGATACCAAACTAAAATCCATACCTTATTGTTGTTCAGGGGAGGCTTTTCTCATTTGCAATATGAATCCACATTAGCATATACATGTATAATCATAAAAATATCCATATAATCAAGATATCAACATATACCATCATGCATGACCATACCAACACTATACCCTTATCCCATTCATGACAACATTAGAACTTTCCCAAAGAGAGCGCAACCACACTATGGTACCACCTGTAACGGACACCTCAACTCACATCTACCCACTTCCACCGACTTCACCAGGTTAAACATGAGATGAGGGGATGCTATGACAAAACTCAATATCCTAGGTGACATTAAGGAAATGAAGTCAAAAAACAAACCTTACTGACTTCCCTCAGGTGCTACAGGACCCTCCAAGAGTAAACCAACCCCTCCAGGTGTCCATCCCCTGAGCCAACTTGACTTTTCCTTGATTTTGAGCCCCATTCTCTCCCTTTCTAAGCCCTCCATGTGACTGGAACCTCCAATTCGTTCCCATAGGCCTGCATTACTATGACTGTGGTCTTTTTTGCTCAATGTTGTGCCAGCAATTGTGGAACTTAAGGCTATTTTTCAGGGTTGAGGATAAGCCTTTACCCAAAAATCCATGCAACTTCCAAAACTCATAAAATACATGACAACAATGGTTATAAACCAAAAAATGAAACCAGGACTAGACCTAACCATCCCCAACCGAGACTGACATTTTGTTAAATGCTTGGAAATATTGCAACTTACAGGTCATGAATACGAGACTAAGCATAAGGGACTAAAAATTCATATGGGGCTTAAAAAAAAGGATCACCACCCTCTCTATATAGTTTTTGTAACATCAATTAGTTCTTGCATCCATTATTCTTTTAGTTACAAGTAAAAACATGAAATGAACCATGAATAGAATTAGTCACATAACCATGCTTATAACCAACATATAACCATATAAATAACCATAAGATAACAAACATTAAAGCCACAAATTAACAAGTACACAAACAAGAGAACTTAGCTTTCATTAAACATAGGTAAGAGATAAACAATTCGGGACTTTCACGTACCACCCAACCATAGACATGGCTGAACCAAATATTTCTTTCATCCAAACACCCTAGTGCCATATTCCAAGAATAAATGTGGGATCTCATGGATAAACCAATCCTAAAACAACCAGGGGAATCCATGGGATAAACAACCTCCACCCTCACCATATTGTGATCTCACCTAAACCGGCACCGATATCACAAAACTGAACCGAGATTGGAATGCTTATGAATCTCATCACTATCCTTGATTAATTTGTTGTCTCCTTGTCTCAAGGCTTTACAAAAATCCATGCTAGATCACTAGGCCCTTATCAAGACACCACCCTCGAGCTTTACCGTGTATCCCGCAAAAATCAGTCAAGGGATTCCTAGGCCTTTGGGAATTTTCCTGAGGCCACGTTTGCCCTATATTCCAAAACCATGTATAAATTACAAATATCAAACCTAAGAACAATCCCATCACACCATTCCTATTCAAAAAAAGGCAATTCAAGGCTGAAAACCATTGTCAAAACTCAAAAAAACCATGCCACTAACAGCAAGAGAACCAAATACCAATATGCACATACCATGCATGTCAAATACATATAGAAAATCATACATGAAATATGTTACTTGCAAATATTCATGTCAAAGTTGCTTTATCCTTCTCTTCCTTTCTTGATCCTTGATTTCATTTCCTTTCCTTTTCCTTCCTTTGCTTGTTTTCCTTTCCTTTCCTTCCTTGATCTCATTCTCCTCTTGGTGCTCTTTTCCTCTCTGAGTGTAATTCAAAAAATGAACTAACAAAAAGCTACCAACTGATGCTCTGAGGCCATTTATTGATGAGGCCTCTGATATCTTAAATTTTCCATTATTTTCCTTCAATTTCCTCCTCACATGCAACATGTGACCTTTCACCTTCCTTTTCTCTTAATTTCCTTTATTTTCATATATAAATGTGCCAAAATACCTTTTTGTCTTTTTAATTCCTTATCCATTGCCTTTTCCAATTTCCTCTTAGCCATAAACACATCCAGTGATGCCCACTAGGATATCTTTTCCCAACATTCAACTTGGAATAAGTGTCCCTTAACCATGGTCTTATTTTTTCTTTTATTAACTTGTATTACATGAAAATTTAGCCCAGCTATGTTACATCTTATTTCCTTGCTATTTTTGGCATGTGTATCATATGCATGTGGTTTTTTTGTTATGGTATGTCATTGGCATGGAGGATTGTCTGGATTTACATTGGTTTTTCCTAACCTATCCATTTCCTAGATAGAAATCGTGTTATAGGTTGTCCCTTTTTTTTATATTGGTGCTTATGTTGTGGGTTGGGTATTAGTTTATGGATCCCTGGTTGGAAAAACACTCTAGAAGCCCTAGAATAGCTTGGGATGATTTACTTGTCCTGGAATCCTTAGTTGGACAAACTCTGTATCCCTTAGTGGGTTGAGTTACTAGTCTTGGAGCCTTGGTTGGGTAAACGCTTTGGATCCTTGTGGAATATATGGGTTGAGTTACTATTCCTGGAGCCGGGTTGGAACAAACTCTTTGGAGACCTAGACAGCTTAGGTAAATACTGATTTGGTTAATACTAGTGATGTTCAGTCATGAGGTGGACTCATTGGTTGGGGGTTGAAGTGGTTTGGCCTCTGGAAACCCTTGTTTGTTTTTTTTTGGTTTTTTTCATGAGATCCCACAATCATGCTTGGAATATGGCACGAAGGTGATTGGTTGAAGAAAATATTTGGTTCAACCCAATCTACGGTTGGGTGGTACATGGAAGTCCCTGACTTGGTTAGAATTCTCATATGTTAATAAGAGCTATTATTCTATGATGATTCATGTATAATTTTTGGCATTATGTTGGTGATATTATGGCTAGGTTTTCATGGTTTATATGTTGGTTATTTTCTAGTTATATGTTGTTCATATGATGTGTATCTTCTATGGCTCTTGTTATGAATTTTTTATCTATTGATTGGTTAATGAATGTATGGACTAATAAGTGTCGTTGCAGTAATGTGGAGAGGTAATAGGGCCTTCTCAGTGATTCTATAGTAAAATTATTGAATTAATGAACATATATGTATTTATAACCTACAGGTATTATGTAAACAAACTATTTGTATAAATGAGTAATTTCGACCTCCAAATTTTCGAGGTCATAACTTTGGCATATGATCTATGTTTGACTATCATAATACCTTGTTTCGAAGATCTCCATGAGGAGCTGGAAAAAATATTTAAAGTGGTCTCACACTTTTCTGGTCTCTCTGGTTTCCTCAAAAATTTCGTTAGACCCTCAAAATGGCCTCAAAATTTTAGAACCTAAAAACCTACCAAAAATATAAAGTTGTATTAAATTTAAGGAAATGAAACTAAGACAAAATAGGGTTGGGTCAAATTAGGCTTGTAGTAGTGTGATCATGTGTCATTGGGTGTTTATAGTCATTTCTAGACATGTGGACCCCATTTTCCATAAGTGCATCTTGGAAATTGGGTCTTGCACAGTAACTCTCATCTAATATTTACCCTAGCGAGCTTGTGGATTTGGGTAAGTGTGGGAGGGGTGGTTACACAAGTGCTTCTTCCTGAAGATTCTTTTGAATTCATGCCAAATCAACTCCTTTGTCCTAATGCCTCTGACATGCTTCACATGTTCCCACCAAATTTATGCCTTTCCTTTGAGACTGAAAGTAGTTATCCTGTCTTTATTCTTATCTGTATGGTCATGTCGCTCAAAGACTTCTTCATACCAAAAAACCATACTTCTACATCCTATGGTTTCTTTATCTCTCCATAAAATTTATGAGGTTTGGCTTTGTTGAACTCATCTAGAAAGTATCCCCTCTCACTCCTCCTATAAGGATGATAGCGATGATGACCATGATGCATATCTGAACTAGAACATTGAATAAAACCCAACCACCACCTCTCTTATTAGGTGTATCCAACCATTTTCCAACTTTGAATATGTCATCCCTATCTAACCCATTCCCTCCATGAGACCTGCTACCATATTCCCCATTAGTCCTTTCTTCATGTCCATAACTAATCCTTGGTTGTCTTTGTCTCTACAAATTTGATAAGCTTTGAAGGATCACTGCATTAAACTTGGCTTTCTTTTACTAAGCCCTAGAAATCCTTTCCTGTGAGTGAATTATCCTATCATTATCTTCCTTGCAACTTCTCATTTCTTCCTTTAGACTTCTCAAGGTGTATTCTATGTCAAGAGAATACTTTTCTCCATGTTGCTCAATTGATTTATAAGGAGATTCACATGAACTATAATCCACCATTCTACTTGTTTTCTCTGATCTTCCTCTTCTTGCAAACATACCATGTTAGATAAACCAAATATAAACATAATCAAGCATCCCTTAGTGAATTTCATGGGAAGCTATCTTGTATGCACAATCAGTATGTATTAGCACGATATACATTTATATACGCATAATGACACCAACATATCAACATCATACGTGATAACTTAAAATGTAACATTGGCTTTATACATGACAACAATAGCCACTACCACGCATGCACACAACCAACATGCATGCATAAAAATCACATCCCATCCATCTAGTCCATGTGTTGAACCTGGAAGATCTTATACCAAAATGTAACACGTCCCTCCCCATATTTAGCACTTT
Organism: Pinus albicaulis; assembly: GCA_034641835.2. Taxonomy (NCBI): domain Eukaryota; kingdom Viridiplantae; phylum Streptophyta; class Pinopsida; order Pinales; family Pinaceae; genus Pinus; species Pinus albicaulis. The sequence goes on from CM076569.1 coordinate 506,628,282, forward strand.
TACAAGCCCTATGGGTAAATGTGAAGCGGATTACTACTATGACATGACCCAGCCTCCTAGTTCCATTTAAGGAAGTGGGGCCTACAAATTGACCACAAATTGACCTCCTATAGGAACTACAAATCACCCAGGAGCTGAAGAAACACCCCTGGTCAATCCCTGATTTTGAACCTTATCTCAATGACATATATCTATAATTGCACGCTTGAAATTATTGAAATGTAGTTGTGAGCCTCCAAAAGCACTCACAAGCCTTACTCCATGTGGTTACGACCACAGATCTCTAGTTTTGTGCTTTTGGTCCTAGGATCTAAGCCACTTTTCTAATATAGTCTCCATACCACTGCCGAGAACTTCCTCTAAATTTCTAGAATCATATTTATCATAATGACAATGCTAGTCATCCAAACTTGAAGTCAGAACTTGACCTAGATTGACCAGAACACAATAGACATTTCATCAAACATATGGTAAAAACGTGAGTTATAAGTCATGAATGCATATCTAAGTATAATTTTTTGTACTTCAGCTTAAAATCACTAATAAAGTATAATTCCCTCTCAAGTAGTTGTAACAACACTAGTTATCTCGTGCATTCATCAACCATTCACTACCTTATCAATTCATAATAAGAGTCATAGTCGGAGCACATCATAAACCATTATTGTAACCAACATATAAATTTCATATTAACCATGAAAAAATAGCCATCAAATCAACATAATAACAAGTATGAATGCTCATAAATCACAATAGTAAAATAGCTCTTATTAACATATGAAAAAGCCAACCAATACAAGGACTTACTCGTACCATTCGGCCATAGATTAAGTTGAACCAAATATTTATTTCATCCAATCACCCCCTTTACATATTAAAAGCATGATTTTTTAATCTCATGGGATAAAACAAGACATAAACAACCAACAGAATCTAGAGGTTAAACCACCTCCACCCTCAAACTGCTGCGACCTCGCCAAAACCGGTCAAGAGATCACAAAACCAAACCAAGATTGGATGCATCAAAGTTCCTTCACCATACCTTGAGGAAATTTCTTGTCTCTAACCACTTGTCGAGGGCTTCCCAGAAAAAACCACTTCCACCCCCAACCCTTGGTAATTTTCCTGAGACCACCTCACCTGGATCCAAAACCTTCTGACAATCCAATCTTAACCAAGAAATCAATCCCATCACACCATGGCTATCCAAGAAATGGCAAGGTAAGGATGAAACCAATTTAAAAATTGGAAAAACCCATGCCAATGACAACAAATTAACCAAGTAAACAAATGCATGCACCATGCATTCACACCTCAGCTAGGAAATCACACATGCAACTTGTGACCTACAAAATCCTCCAGCTAAATTTGTTGATCCAACCTTCTCCTTGATTTCATTCACTCTCTATCTCTCTGAAACTAATTAAACAAGCCTTATCACATGCGCGTAGTTTCCGACAGAAGTGCCGACGGGTAGTGGAACTCCACCACTACACACAATTATGCGCCAATAGTTAATGTGGATGTTTAAACCGCGGGGTTTGGGGGGGGGGTCATCATGTGGCCAACCCCTCCCCTAACCACAAAAATTTAATGCTACGGCTTGTTTTTTGGCGAGATTGTTAGCATGCCTCTAAATTCAAAGAATTTTACTATTTTAATTACAGTCCTCCAAATTTAGTGCGGGTTTTGTAGGGGACATTGGGAAAAAGCCATGGGATTGAAGAACATGAAGGGGAAATAAATTGAAACTAAACCCAGTACTAGTACATCAAACTATCACATACAAGCTCCAAATGAAGAAGAGAGAATTGAACTATTTCATGTGAGGGTCATATCCAAACAGAACAAGATTGACACATTGTTTGACAGTGGGTCACAAGAAAACTTAATCTATGAAGAATTGGTCAAGAAACTTAATCTTGAGACCATTCCACATCCAAAACCATATCCACTTGGTTGGATTTGTAAGGATGCAAATTTACAAGTTTCAAAGAAGTGTATATTGCATTTTGCAATAACTTCACATTTTGTTAACACAGTTGAATTAGATGTGGTTCCGCTTGATATTACAGGTATTGTGTTGGGAAGTCCTTACTTGTATGACAGGAAAGTGATCTTCGGTCGCCATGAGAACAAATAGCATTTATTCAAAGATGGCAAGGAGTACACTGTTAGATCACATCACAAGAAGAAAAAAATTGCTATGGTAAATGCTAGAAAGGTAAAGAGGCTGGTAAATTCAAGTAAGAATTTTGTTCTTCTAATGATTAAGCATAAAGATGATGTTAATCATGAATCATTTGAGTATTTTGATCCTAAGTTGAAATCACATTTATATGATGTAGTTCATGCACATCATGATATGTTTCAGGAGCCAACAGGATTGCCTCCAAAAAGGGAGATTCAACATGAGATTCAGTTGCAGCAAGATTGTCCTCTTCCAAACATCGGCATGTATCGCATGTCAATAATGGAGAATAATGAAATAAAGAGGAAAATCAAGGAAATTTTGGACAAGGGACTCATAAGGCCAAGCACTTCGCCATGTGGTTCACCTGGCACATGTGTGTAGAATTCAGAGCTTTGAACAAGATAATGGTAGAGAATCGATATCCACTCCCAAGGATAGATGATTTGCTTGATCAGCTGAAAGAAGCAAAGTTTTCCACTAAGTTAGATTTACGAAGTGGATATCATCAAGTAAGAATTGCAGAAAGTGATATATGGAAGACTACATTCAAAACCAAACAAGGACTCTTTGAGTGGTTATTTATGCCATATGGTTTGTGTAATGGACCAGCAACTTTCATGTGTGTTATGGATAATGTTTTGCGTCCATTTCTTGATGACTTTGTGATTGTGTATTTAGATGATATATTGATTTTCAGCAAAACAAGAGAAGAACATGTCTTCCATGTAAATAGGGTGCTTGATGTCTTGAAGAAAGTGAAATTATTTCTTAAGATGTCAAAGTGTGAGTTTGGAATGACTTCTTTGGTTTATTTGGGACACATTGTAGGAGGAGGCGAGCTGAGAATTGATCCTTATAAAGTGGAATCCATTGTGAATTGGCCCACTCCCAAAACAGTAACCGAGGTAAGAATTTTCTTAGGTGCAGCTTAGTATTGGAGAAATTTTATTGCTAGCTTTTTTGCCATAGTAGCTCCTATGCATGCAGTGACAAGTGTGAAGAAAGGCTTCCAATGGGGAGGAAAACAGAAGCAAGCTTTTGAAGCTTTAAAAGACAAGATCAGTTCAGCTCCAATCCTTGCATTACCAAATTTGAGACAGCCAATCGAGATACAAACCGATGCTAGTGATTATGCCATGGGCGCAGTGCTTTTGCATCATGGTAAGCCTATCGCTTTTCATTCTAAAACATTCAATGGTGTTGTAACTAATTATTCTACATATGACAAAGAGTTTTATACATTGGTACAAAGCGTCAAGTAATGGAAACACTACTTGATGGGTAAAGAGACAATTATACATACCGATCACCAACCATTACAGTACTTGCAGTCGCAAACGAAATTGTAGCAATCACGACATTTCAGGTGGATGGGTTTCCTTCAACAGTTTCACTTGGTTATAAAGTACAAGAAAGGTATTTTCAATAAATTTAATAATATGCTTTCAAGGCCAATCATAAGTGCTTCTAATTTACTTTAAAATTATTCTATTATACATGAGAGTTACATAGAACAATATGCACATGGTGTTGATTTTCAAGATGTGTATGCTAGTTTGAGTGAAGGGAATCAAGTTGAGGAAAATGATTATCACATGCATAAAAATTTGTTGTTTCATTTGGGCAAGTTGTGTATACCACAATGAGAGAGGCTAAGTGTCATGAGAGAGGCTCATTCATCTCTTATTGCTGGACACTTTGGGGTAAGAAAAACAGTGGCGCATTTACAAAGGTATTGCTATTGGCCTCACATGATAGATAGTGTGTCACGTTTTATAAGAGGTTGTTCTATGTGTGAAAAAATCAATCCTAGAAATAGGAAGCTTTGGTTGTACACACTACTACCGATACCATCAAGGCCATGGGAGAGTGTCTCCATGTACTTTGTTGGAGGTCTACCTATGTCAAGAAAAAAACATGATTATCTTTGTGTAGTTGTGGATAGATTCAGTAAAATGTGTATATTTATGCCATGTAAGAAAACCATAATTGTTGAATAAACTACTGAACTTTATTTTCAACATATATGGGTTCATTATGGATTGTCAAATTCTATTTTTAGTGACAAGGATTCTAGGTTCATTGGTAATTTTTGGTCCAATATTTGGAATATGATGGACACAAAGTTGAAAACAAGTACTGCTTTTCATCCGCAAACTGATGACCAAAACGAGGTGGTGAACAGAACCGTTGTGCATCTATTGAGAGTATATTGCAGCAAACATCCCAAGTTGTGGGATGAACAACCGCATTACATTTAGCACGCTTAAAACCAGGCAAAGCACTCTTCTACAAATACATCACCTTTTGAAGCATGCTTTGGGTATTTTCCGAAATCGCCATTAGACTTCATATTTGAGAAGGATGTTGCAATTTATGGGCATAGTGATATTGACAAGGCTCGAAAGTTCATTGAGAAGATTCATATTATTCATCAACAAGTTCAAGAAAAACTTGAGAAGATTCAAAGCAAATACAAGGGGAGGCATGACAAACATAGAGTTTATCACAAGTTTTAAGTAGAATATGAGGTATGGTTGCACATAAGCCAAGAAATTATGCAAGGAGAAGGTAAAAATCTCAAGCCCATTCGCTATGGTCCATTCAAGATCATAAAGCAAGTTGGTAACAATGCATTTCAACTTGACTTGCCTTCATATATGCAAATGTATTCAGTTGTTAATGTTGAAAACTTACGTTTGTATGAGCCACCTTTGATCTATGATCAAGGAAGTGATGTTCAGCTACCTTCTATTGAATATTTCTCGCCATAATTTTTGGATGAGCTCAAAGAGGATACCATTCTTGATAGGAGGACAAGAGCATCCAAGAGAGGAAGTGTTGACTACCTTCGAGTTGGGCTCAAAGGCAATAAGCCAAGCAAGGCAAAGTGGATGGAAGTTGGAAAGGTGAGGGAGTTGTGCCCTCATCTATTGAACAAGTAATCAAATATTTTGGGGTCCAAAAGCTTCCCAATGGGGAGGTGTGATCAGGAGTTCATGAATTTTTCTCAAAATGAGAAAGTGTTCAAAACTGTACCGAACCTAAGCAACTGGGTACAACTCATCGTTCTGATTCTGGCACTGTGAACGATTCGAAAAACCGATGTCGTATGAGAGAGATATCACGTTCTGATCGATTTCCCAAACAACTAAAATTGCAACAGGTTTGACTATGATTCCCAGTCATCATGAAAAGGTACAGTTAGAAAAAAGGGGAATATTCCTGAGAATATTCCATTCTCCAATCCAATGAGATCTTTCCATGTGGTGCCTTTTGGATCGTTTGATGGGTTGTACATTTATTTTTGGTCCAATGGTTGGGTGACACGTGGCCAGACCTGAGGCTGCCACGTGTCCCTTGTATGGTGGTCTAAAATTTTGTATAGGTCCGAGGGGTTGGACCCCATGACCTCTAAGCACGCCTGCAACTTCTTCCACCATCTCGGCTACCGAGTGTTGCTTACCCCATTAGCATGGCATACATATTTGAAGTGTTAAACTTTGCATGTTGGGGGGGGGGGACCTGGCGGTCCCAACCCGCCGGCAACCCCGTTTGTATGGTCACATGCCTTATTTCAAAACCTGACTTTTGTTGCCATCTAAAAGTTCCATAACTGTAACATCTAGCAGATATTAAATAAGCCTTATCACATGCGCACAGTTTCTGACGGAAGTGCCGACGGGTAGTGGAACTCCGCCATTACACACAGTTTCGCGCCAATAGTTAAAAAGGAGGTTTAAACTGCGGAGTTTGGGGGGGTCGGCATGTGGCCACCCCCTCCTCTAACCACAAAAATTTAATGCTACGGATAGTTTTTTGGCGGGATTGTTAGCGCGCCTCTAAATTCAGAGAATTTTACTATTTTAACTCCAGTTAACTGCAGTCCTCCAAATTTAGTGGAGGTTTTGTAGGGGACATTGGGAAAAAGCCTAGCAAATTCAATTTTAGACCAATTTTGGTGAAACAAGAGTCTACTTAGACTAATTTGAGAATTCTAGAGCCATTGGTGTAGAGAAAACAACCATTGGAGGCTTGTAAACACATGTATTTGCAAAATTTTGAGCATAATGAAAGATGGACATGCCATTGGGAGCTGGACCAGCAGATGTAGCCCAGGAGGGGTGAACTGCTTCATCATGCTTGTTGTGTAAATCTTATGTGTGGTTTTATTTCTCTGTTATACACTGTTGTTCAGTGTTATTTAGGCTTATTTACATGCTTAAAATTAAAAATTTCATCTATATTTCATGGTTAAATTCCTCAAGCCTTAAGCAAACAAATGGAGACAAATATGTACATGTTTTATAACTGAAAGGACACTTAGCACACCAAATTAATGCAGTCCTTTCAGATCAAGGGACACGATCTTTCACGAGGGAACACCTACCCGTGTATATAAGAGGTCCCTCATTTGTAATGATCATCATATCATATCTCATATCAATTCTTTCATACATTATTCAATATATATGTTTCTTATCCTCGATGGATTTATTTGTGTACTGAGTGTTATGAATATTATTTTAGAGTACAAACTTTGTTTGTAACGGATGTGTCTAATAATGGTGTAAATTATGGTCGAAGGGGATCCACATTGAACACTGGGTGTAATCCAAGGAAGGGGTAAACACTTAGCTCAAAAGAATTGTCACCCACAGCATTAGTGAAGGTGTAAGGTCCATATAAAAGTGGATGAATATTCCTATTAGGTCCTATAATGTGTTATTTCTACAAATGCAACCAAACCTTGTCTCCCACTTAGAAATTGTGTGGTGCCTGATGTTTATCATGGAGTTGTTTGTACTTAGTATTGACATTTTGTGAAATATTATGGACTTGTTGATAGGTGTGTTGAATCCATCCGATGGATTTGGTGGCTTTTTTAACCTCAGAGTGAGCATGAGAAGACTCTACTTGTGTGGATGCAAGGGGTAGTGCTACAGCAATAGGACCTAGTGGCCGAAATCCCATGCCCACCAAAAAATTGTTACACTTGTTCAAGCTATGGAGGGATCTATTGTAGTTATGTTGAACATAGGGGAGACTTTCTTCCCATGTGTGTGGATTCTTGGAATTGTACATGGGTAAAATATGCATGATCATCCTATCGACGACCTCTATTTAGCCATCAATTTTGGGGTGGAACACAATGGATTTGGTGAGCTTGGTGTCCATTAGTGACCAAACACTCGATCAGGATGTTCTTAGGAAACTACTATCCCTATCTAATATGAGGGTTTGTGGTATCTCAAAAAGTACTTGATACCACTCAAATCAGTAGGGGACCTAAAAGGGACTCCTAAGAGGGCAACTTCTAGGCCAAGGGAAATGATGGAGACTTAGCCCATTATCACCATAGCTAAGACTCCCTTCTCTTTACAGACTTTCACCAATGGGAGGAGACCTGGTAATTATGAATTCACTTATAAAGGATGGATCAACAAATATATGTGAAGTGAACTTAAAGACCCTTTCCTTGGGATAGGATTAAGAATGGAGCTTGCTTTCTATTTAAACAAGGTAAAAGACTTTCTAGGGAAAGAAGGTAAGGATTTTAGGGTTAGGTCAAAGGAATATGACTTGAAAAGGAATCTCCCAATCTTTAAAATCCTTATAGAACTTGGATTCCTGAGTTGTCCTTGATGAATTGTCTTTGATAAGAAATAGGAACACACGGGGCCATGTGGACCCAACCCAGCTTAAGGGGATGGAGTTTAGAAACCGATGATATTATTAACCTAACCAAGGTAAGGGGAAAGGATCGAACAATAATTTTCACGTAAAGATGTCAAATTGATCCTATGAGGTACTAGCCTTGGGAACATTAGGGTAAAATTTGATCTTAGGCTTAGGGCTTTGGATATCTGGCAATCCCACCATCGAAATCTCTTTAAATTCTAAGGATAACTTGAGGGCACACTAGCATAGTAGGGCCTAAGAGATCAAAAAAATTCTAGGGCTTGTTTATAGAGAAATCGATGCCCTAGGTGGCCTAGTGTGGCTAGACCTAGAAAAGGGAGGAAAAGGTGAAAAAATATGATTTAAATTACCACCATTTGATGGATGAGTGCCTAATTCATCTTGGGTATATGTATTCAAGGATAATTATTAAAATGGTCATTGTTTCTTGTTCAAGGAAGCTCTCAAAATTGACTTCTTTCAATGTTAAGGGTAAGAGAAGAAAAGTGACCTTGAAATCATTTATACATCATTGAAAATGGAAGAGGCTTATTGAGAAAACTTTATCTCTATGAAAATTTATTCATCAAAAATGGCCCATACATGGAGATAAGATAGATAGAAACATAATTCCACATTGATGTCGTAAATTCATGCAGCAATTAGCCCTAAAATAGAAAAAATATCCTAACCAATGTATGCAACAAAATGAAAGAAAATAGCATTAAAATTGCACTTTAATGTAAGAAAATATTTCCAACCATAAAAAAAAATTCAATATAATAAGCTCCAAGATAAGAAGAACCCAATCCATACATCAAAATTCATCCATTATCCAAAAATATCCACCAAGGAAAAAGTGTGAAGTTATCTAAGGAGAGAATGATCCGAATCCTTGTGATGATACAAATTAAATCAAGTTACTCTTATTTATACACCAATTAGGAGTTTAAATTACCTAATGGGCCTAAATTATCCCCTAAAAATAAAATAATTTGCAAATTAACTAACTTTTGGTGACAAGCCCACCAAACTAGCTCACAAATAAAATAATAAGCCTCTCAAGAGGTCAAATAATAATCTATGCATGTTGTAAGTCCCTCCAAGAGGCTTGATGAGGTCCATAAGTTCCATAATGATGAATATTATCCTCAAAATTGATGGGCAATGGGGTGGCCCCTTGTTCTCCAAATGATAGACATGTGGTGCTCCTAGTGGGTATGGGGCACACTAATGACCTCACGGTTCTCCATATGAGTCGAAGATGCATGTAGACCATATATAATATCTCAGGTGATGGAATTAATGTATCCATGTCATATTACAAGTCTTGGGACACATTCCAAGTGTGTGGTGCACCTGTGGGGCCAGTTAAGCATAGCGTACCAAAGGCATCGTCCTCATCCAAAAGGTGGATCTCTAGCAATATCTGAACATATATGGGGATCCATGGAGTGTTTTCTACTGTTGTGGAGTCCCATGGCTTTCTACACACACCCTATATGTGCCAATGTATCCATCTTGAGGGTTAGGACCTTGTATAGGGATACCACACCCAAATGTACACCATTTTTAATCCTTCATAAGATCCAATGCATCCCCTAGACTTCCAGTACAACAAGTCATTAAAGTAATTGGGTAAAAGTGATGAAACCTTGACTAAACTGAGAGTGAGGGGGGGTGAATCAATTTTTTAAATATTCTTTTATTTTTCTCATCTTTACTTAATGATTCATGTTCATTCTCTATTGAATTATTTTTTCAGGTGTCAAGGAGAGTAATTTGTAGACTTACTTATAAAGAGTTCAATATCATACATATAAAATTCAAAAACAACAGATGAAAACACCAGATATAAGTGGAAACCCCGAAGGGAGAAAACCATGAATGTTAGGCTAAAAGTGATGAGAAGGCTCCAACCTACAAGAGGCTCCTACCTCAAAGGAAGCTCTAACTCCCATAAGTTTTCTGCAGGTTACAACCCATAGGAGTCTCCTACCTCAACAAGGTACAATATGTTCTTTTCCAAACTTCAACATATAAGAGAACATAAATTTCACTGTCACAACATCAAGTTATAAATGTTGGTTACCTTATAGACTATTCTGCTGTCAAATTTATAGTTGAACTATTTTTTCTCTTCCACTCTTTCTTTCTCTTTTATTTTTGCCCATCAACTTCCTTGTTAAGACTCCTTCTCTTCCAAAAGACCCTTTTTCCATTCCACATTGTTCATTTTATAAGCAAGCCCCCTTGGTTGTCTGTATTCCTTGTGAAATATGAAGGGAAGCATTGTCTCCTGGGCTTCCAAAAATACTCACTTGTTTCATTTTCAGTGCTAAAAAATATTTGTAATGTAAAATGGTGTTGTAACATCTCAATCAATAATAATGACAAGACACAAATCATATTTGTATTGTCTACATTTTTTTTTTTCAATGAAATATATGTATTTCAACTTTTGTCTTAATATATTATGTCCCACTTAACAACATTTAGCCTTCATATTGATTAGCATGTCTTTTGCACTTCACATCACTTTCAGCCTTTTACAATAATAACATTCAACATAAATTATCATCAATAAGGTTAATGACATAAATGCCAATATTTCCAACATTCTCCCCCTTTGGCATTGATGGAAACACAAACACATCAACTCCTTCACCCTCCAGTGTGCCTTCATCACCACCTATCATCTTATCTTCCTCTGATTACCTCCCCCTTTGACATCAATGGCAAGGGGGTTATAAATGTCTTGTAGCCATGGGTTGACACTAATGCATTAATGCTCTACAACCTACAATATTTTGGCTTGCATAAACAATATCGACACACTCATTGAATGAATCGTCCCTACAAATGGCAGATTAGGACTTCTCTTGATTGAACACCGCTTCAAAATGAATGTTGCTCCATATGGTATATAAGTGTTGTTGGGAAAACACTTTGTAAATCATTGCAATTGTATGTATGTAAACAACAAATTGATACCATCCAATTAATAAGTGCATTTCACTTTCATAATGTTGAAGATGATATAAGATAAATGAGTAGAAATAGATGTATCGTATTCATGGGGTCATTACCATGAGGATTGATGCATACCAGGAGCATAAATATTATCTTGCTTGGTATTTGGATTTCCCTCATATTAGAAGAAAAACTTATATATCTATATCATACTAATATGATATGAATACACATATTATACAATTCTGGAAAAATGCTCCTCCTTGGATTCTTGCTTAGAGTAAAACGGTAATCTCCAAATGTGATACATACATTGACCTCTTAGGCACTTTCTTTGACAAAGTGATACAAAAACTCGTTGAAATAGTGTTCTTTTATAACCAAAATTACCCAAGCAACTCTTCCCACATAATTCATGCAACATTGAAGTGCAATCCATCCACATTTTCACTTATTCGTGAATTTTCTAGACAGAAAAGAACCTTGTAGGCCTTACAACTCTGTATGACTTAAAAAAATGGGTTGCTTAATCAAATAAGTTGAGTTCCATGTCTTCATTTCCAGTTTAATATCCTTACTGATATACAAATATAAGTAGAGATAAAATTTGATCTCAATATAAGTCTCTTCCATATGTAGTACCATATGTAGTACTTGAACGCATATGTAGTACCATTGAACACATATATCTGTCGCTTTGCAATTTCACATGATAATTAAGAAACCAAAATTCAAACTTCATTATGGTGTGCCTGCAACTCTGGCGGTGGCATGAGTTTTCTTCTCATTGTATAACTTAGCCAAGCCAAAATATCCCATCTTAGGGTTGAGAGAATTATCTAACAGAATGTTGTTGCCTCTGATATCTCGATGAATTATCTGAGTACTGGAATCGTCGTGAAGGTAAGAAATTCCACGTGCAATGTCAATACAAACATTGTATCGAGTAGGCCAATCCGGTTATAGCTGATGTTTATTATTTCAAGACAGTTTTTTTCCAAGTACTCATAGACCAAGATTCGATCATCTACTTCTAGACAACATCCATACAACTTTTTTTTTCAGAGGAAAAAAAACGCTGGGTATATTAGGGAAAATATAACAGTCCATGTACATGTATTACATCACAGCTATGACAACAGCATGTGAAAGTCGTAAGAAATATCCAAAACTACAGTCATGTAAACTCCGTCACCGGAGTCCATGATGTAAAATGGCAAACAGCATTACGGGAGGAAAAGTCCATCCCATTCACATAATAACATGCATCCCTGTTACACTATTATACATGGCATAAGAAGATTCATCGAAACATGTATATAGGTAAGTCTAATAAACCAGCAGTACCAAAATGAAAGAAAAGTCCAGAAATATGTTAATAGATAGGAAAAGGTCAATGCAGGTAGCACGACGCCAAAAACCATCATGTGTAGGAAAATGATAGATAAGGCATGATGATGATGTAAAAGTATATGCCGGCTCGCCTGTTGAAGTCCCAGCCGCAATAGCTCCCAAAACGTGCCTGAAGAGTGTGATGATGTAAATATATGCCGGCTCGCCTGATGAAGTTATCCTGCCGCAACAGCACCCCAAACATGCCTGTAGAATGAAAGCAGAGTGTAGGCAATTATATATAGAAAGAGTGGGGGACCGTCAATAGTACTATGCCGGCTCGCCTGGGGTTGAAAATGCAGTATCTGCACCCGTGAGTGTTGTGTAGTGGCCCAAAACTGCCCTCAGCACCGTCACCATATGGATGGACCCATTGTATCAAGTAAGCATATCAACAGACAGTAGATCACGTGGAAAGGAACGAACTGTGCAAAAAATACCAAATGGATCGTCCAATACAGTGTATTGGCCTCCTATCAGCAACTGATGAGGAAACCATAAGGCCTCCAGAACAAAAACGATGATAGAGAGCGTATGATTCACATCCAAAACCGATCAACGATGGATAAGAACAAAACATAAAGCATAAATAAACAGAGAAGGTGAAAAAACTTCATGGAGTTGGAATCACAGTAGGTCTTTGCTGTACCCCGTCAATAACCTGTAGCACATGCATCTGTCCAATAGCTGTAGAAATGCCTTTTTTTGATAATTTGTCCGCCCTGGAGTTATTTTCCCTGTAGATGTGTGTTATAGGGGGTTTATCCATTGTCTGCCATCTGTGTAAAGTCCTCTGTTTCCACCCTCTCAGATTTGGTATAGTAATATCACATTTACCTTGTATCCAGTCAATTACAAGCTTAGAATCTCCATAGAAGTTAGGCTGTGCTATTTGATATAAGGACGCAATGTGGAAACTACCCCAAAGCGCCATAATTTCTGCTTTATTGTTGGTGCCTGCTCCTCCGTTCCAGTATGCGTGGATCCTCTCTTTTCCAGAAATTTTAACCCAAACTCCACAGCCAATGATACCATCCTTAGACGCCCCATCAAAGAAAATGGCCGGAAGTGTTATTTCGTGGGGTCTATATCTGATAGATCTATCTGGTCGAAGCAGAGGAGGATCATCCCAATCCAATAACCAGGTCTCAATGTTGGATACAATATGATGAGGTAGAAAAGGCTTATCTTCGAAAATGAGATAGTTTCTCCCCTTCCAGACCTCCCAAATGAGATAGAAGGGGAGAGACCTGTACTTACCATTGATCCTATCCCATAAACTGACAGTCGATATAAAATCCGAAGGAGTCCAGTTTGGGGTGGATAAGTGGGGGAGAAAAATCCTCCATATGTGTAAGATGACCGGGCAGGAAAAGAAAAGATGGTGAATGCTCTCCTCCTGTGTACAGCATATAGGACATCTATTAGGTCCTATCATTCCCCTTCTGCATAAATTGTCCCACGTACTTATCTTTTCTCTCCACACTAACCAACCTAATAGTATGATCTTTGTGGGGATTTTGCGCTTCCAGAAGGGGGAGAAAATCTTGGAAGTGGATCCGTTTGCCTCCATGTAGACCAGAAACCTGTATGCATCCTTGACCATGATTTGTTCATTTTTCATCGGGCCATACCATATGATTTTATCACCCCCCGGAGCTCTACTGAATCCCGCCGCTTTGAACGATGTAGTGATGGCCTCCCATTCCGCTGCTTCATCACCCGATAAGTCCAATTTTCCAGCATCTTTAAAAACCGGTATATCGTGATACCATTCGGATATGGTCTGAGATATGAGAAAATACCCCCGCTGTAATAAAGAAGTAATAAGATTTGGGGAGAGAGTGCATCCCGGGGGGAGACCCGAAATGGATTTGAAGCTGATGGGAATCTTCCCACCATCGCAGAAACTCCATGTAATACGATCACAAATATGGGGGAGGACCTTAATAAAACCACGCCATATGACCGAAACATTTGTTGGGGTGTTGATCTCCCTGTGCAATAGCTGATGAAGAATATCCCCTGATACGTATTTACTCCTAATGATAGCGCACCAGATGTTGTCTCCATTAAGAGCACGCCATAATGATTTGAGTAGGAGAGCAGTGTTAAAGGTCTGGGTGTTGAGAATCCCGCATCCATCAAAATCCGTAGGTCTGCACATGATGTTTAGCTGACAGAGATGCAGCTTCTTAGCCTGTTTTGTGCCTCCCCAAAGGAAAAGGGAGATGATCCCATTTATAAGCTTTACAATCTTGGCTGGTAAGTAATAGAGATGACCCCAGTAGACCATGAGTTGTGTTAATACAGCCTGTATAAGAATAAGTCTGCCGCCCATTGAAAGCCATTTGTGGGTCCAATTAAAGATCCTTGATCTAAAACGATCCACCAACCACATCCAGTCCCAACAATTGTAGCCACAGGGTTTTAAAAAACACCCCAGGTATGTGAAACCCTCAGAAATGTGATGACACTGGACCTCCAAAAGAGCAGCAATAAAATATATTTCCTGTCTTTCACCCTTGTCATAGAGTAGAAAGGATTTTCCTTTGTTCATGCCTAGTCCAGTGGCGGACTCAAATTTCTGCAATATCAATTGAATATATATCCAGTGAGCCCTGTTAAGATACCCAAAAAGCAACATGTCATCAACAAACAGTGAATGGTGAGTAGCAATAGAATCAGAGAAAGAAAACCCCTTGATGTGACCCTGTTGTTCTGCAATGTGTAATCTCCTGCTAAAACCATCAAGTATCAGGATAAAAATGAGAGGGGAGAGGGCACATCCCTGACGTAGTCCTCTAGCAGCTTCGAAAAAACGAGTAGGTACTCCATTTACCAGGACAGCGTATCTAACAGTTGATATACATGTCATGATCCATCGGATGACCCCGATGGGAAGGCCACTTCTGAGGAGTAGAAGCCTAATGTATGACCAATCAACCGAGTCGTACGCCTTGTGTAAATCCACCTTCATAATCAGAGTATCCTTTTTCCCAGTGTGTGCCGTGTGTAGAACCTCCTGTGCAATAGCAATCGCATCGTGAATGGAACGGCCTTGTAGGAAACCATACTGTTCAAGGCATATGTGATCAGATAGTATGGCCCTGATGCGATTTGCTATGATCTTCGATGTGATTTTATACAAAATATTGCACAAGGCAATGGGCCTGAATTCATTGAAGGATTGTGGATCAACCACCTTGGGGATCAGGGCAATAAAGGTGGAGTTAAAGTTTGCTGGCATGCGCCCTCTTTTCCTGATCAATTCAGTCACCTCCGTTAGCTCGCCACCTAACAAGTCAAAAAAGTAGATGAAAAATTCTCTCGGCCAGCCATCCGGCCCCGGGCATCTATCACGAGCAAATGACTTCAACACATTTAGCACTTCATTCTGTTCTATTTCCTGTTCCAATACCTCTACCGATGCCGCATAAAAAATTCTCGGTACCCCATCTAAAAACCACTGCTGATTATCCCCATCGATCTGCACCTGCTTTTTGTAAAAACCAGAGAAGTGAGTAAAGGCTTCTCCTTGTATGTCCTCTGTTGTAATAGCAAACGTGCCATCGGCCTTCTTAATTTTCCATATAGCGTTCTTGTTTCTTCTCTCAGTAGCATATTTGTGAAAGAACTTGGTATTATAATCACCCTCCTTCATCCACTTAATCCTGCTTTTTAACTTCCAGTTAGTTTCTTCTATCTCCAGGATCTGCTTCTTCCTCGTCCCCAGTTGCTCAAGTTCGATGTATGATGCCTCCTCAGGAGCAGAAATAGTAAAGCCTTTGTAGATCTCTTCCATCCGTTGTTTAATATTTTCAAGTTCGATCTTGAGTCCGGCCTTTTTATGTACCTCCCACCTCTTCGAGACCACTTTCAGCCTTTGAAGCCTCGTATGAAAACGCTCAAGAGGGGTTGATATATCGCAGTCTATTCCTTCTGCCCATGTCGCTTTCACGAGGTCAACATAGTCCTTTTCTTCCAACCACACCCGGTTGAACTTGTATGGACAGCCTTTTGGAAAACGCCACTCATTCCATGACAAGGTAATGGCCATGTGGTCGGAGATCTCAGAGAATACAATCGTGGACCTGGGGGTCCCCCACTTGTCGATCAGATTGTCACTTATGATAGCTCTATCCAACCGCTTTGCAATATATTCATCATCCTTCCTTTTATTAGACCATGTGGGAAATAGAGGCTCTGGTCTGACATCGATCAGATGAAAATCATGAAACATAGCCTGTAGGAAAATAGATAGTGGATCCATACGTGCCCTTGCCCCCCATATCTCATCAACTTGCATAGTAAAATTGAGATCACCCAGTAAAATCAGATTCAGAAGACAAAAGAGGCCCGAATATTGCATCTTGTCCCAGAAGAGTTGCCTGCCTATATAAGGCGCATAAAGATTGATGATATTAATCGGTTCTTTTCTACCTCTCATGTGACCAGAGAGGAGAATACCCCCTGAGAATCTGTAAGCCTTGAACACGAACCAGGTCGGGTCCCACATTGCTATTAAACCACCGGAGTGTCCCAAAGAATCAGTCGCCGCCGCATGCCATCCAAGTCTGAAATTAAGAAAGGTCTTGAGAGCCTTCTTCCGCCTGCAGAGAGTTTCCTGTGCCATAAAAATCCTACACTTTACCATACAACTTTACAAGGATGCATGCAATTAATTTTATAAGGATGCAATTAACTCTCTCGATGAATGCAATTAATTTTACATTGTTGTAATTAACGCTCTCGCTGCATGCAATTAACTATACAAGGATGCAATTAACACTCTCGCCGCATGCAATCAACTTTACAAGTATGCAATTAACGCTCTTGCTCTCCCATAATGCAATTAACTCTCTCACTTCATAATAAAATTGATGCACCTTTGGCTACAACTGGCATATAGTATGTAATCAACGCTCTCGTTGCATGCAATTAACTCTACAAGGATATAATTAATGCTCTCGGTGTACATACGGGCCTGGTCAAAAAAATTACAAGCTTCTTTTTGACTTCTTGAAATTCTAAAGAACGGAAAATTGTTGTATAAAATTACTAAAATTAGGGCATGGAACCCTAATATGAAACGCTCTTCTATGATAATTCACCGCGATAATTCATCAAAGCATGATACAACCGTTGTCAGATAATTCACCACAACACACATGATAATCCAATACATTTTGTATTAATGCTACACGAAGAATAGGAAATACTCTGTTGGTCACACAATTTCATTCAGAGTATGCACCATGCGTCATATGTTTATTTCAACATGCTTGGAAAAACGGGGAACGTGGAACGTGCACCAGGCATCATCATGACAGTAGCCTGAGGGTTGGTGTCGGGTGATAATGTGAATTCGGAACCATCGACAATTCGGAGAGCCTGGACACCACATATACAACGGTTAGGTATCAATTTAAATTCCATGTGGGCCAAGACATTTATGAGCTCTTGCACCGAGAGAATGGAGTTTATGTACCTGTGGCAGTGTCGAGTCTTGATCATTTTCTCGATGGTATTTTCAAAAATCCTTCACACATCTTTCCAAATACCCATCACACATCGTTTGAAATCCCCGGGATATTTGAAGTAAATGAAGGAGACAGTCGGATTGTCTTCGATGTTGGTGGTCATGAGAGTCAGTCGGCCTCGGACCCCATGATATTCTCCATGATGAAGGCTCCCTGGAATTTCTCAGGCGAATAGGAATAATATTTTATACAAATCATATATAATATAATAAATTGGTTGCACAATATGATTTGAAGATACATCAATGTAACTATAAATGCTGACATACACCAATAATATAATCGATGGTTGAATTTTTTTTCCTTTTGGTGCCAGTGACATAATTGTCATCCTTTTCGTGCGTTACATTATTGTGCGTTATATTATCATCCCCACAGCGAGCACCACGTTGTGTTGCACAGATTTGATTGCAATTGCGTTATATTATTTGATACCTCCACGTTGCACAATACCTCCACGTTACTTTACATTATTCGATACCACCACTACGTTATAACTAAGACAAACCAGTCTGATATCTCGAGTTGTTCGTCGCCTTCAACATCTGATAAATAAAACACTCACCATTAATTCAAAATGAAACCATTGTGTTCAGAATATCATGATGGCGGGCATGATGGGCGTTACCTTAAATTGAATACTACTGCATTAACCATACATATACTACTCATAAAGTCAATAACGCATCTACCTTGTCAATTCTATGTATGGTCCTGACAACACTGATTATCAGTATTTCTGACTCCTGAGATCTCAGCTCCAGTCAATTATTCATGTTCATAATTGCACACAATCATTATTCTTCCTTTTCCTTGTGGTATTTTCCTTGAAGTTATTCATATCTTATCACTGCATATAGAGTTCATTTTGAGTGCTCGATTTTCTTTTCGACTCCCATTTTTCTTTTTGAGGTGCTTGCCTACTCTACACGCTTTCTTGATCTATTAGATCTATTAGAGATCTCTCCTACCCTCTTTGATGATTTCCAATGTTATGTGATTAATCAATGCTAGTGATGCCCTTTTCAATGGCATGCACTAGTAAACTTTTGTTCAACAACTTCTTGTTCTCGAATTTTTCTTAGTGTTTGTTGCCTAGATTTTACATCTCAATGACTCAAGACAATGTAGTGGATCTGAATGCCTGGTCATTTTCCTGTTATGATATTTATGAGTTTTATTTTTCTCAACTTGAATAGATGTGGGGAATTCTCTCTTCATATGATTCTATTTCTTTCTTTTTTTGCAAATTTACTGATGAATTGACTCTTCATTTAAACTTTTAGATATAGGAATTTTTTTTTCTTGAACTTTAATAAAATAGCATGGATATCACCCAATTCTATGTCAAAATGATATTGAAGTTGAAGGATTTGGGTAAATCCTAGTGATGCAATAAAATATAGTCCATTATCTTAGTCACGTGATGGCTTTTTTATTTCAGAAGCATTTCCATGATTTTCTTCAGTAGTAGTTCTTGCAATCATAATAGGAATGTTTCTTGCAATCATAACAGGAATGTTTCTTTGCAGCACTTTTCACTTGATCATTTGATGAGTTAGATTTATTCATATTGCAAATAATGTGTTTCATATGTTAATCTCATGATTCTTCATGATGAAGACTTCTTGAAAACTCGTCACAAAAATGAAGACAATACGCTCCTCTTGGCTTGAAGGTGGCATACATGGTTGAAGATTTCTCAAACCTTGAATGTAGCATTGCAACTTAATTACTTGATGTCCTTTTTATTTAAGAGCCATATACATACATATATATATATATATATATATATATATATATATATATATATATATATAATTTTCCCCTCCACTTGATGGAAGTCCTTTGCTTTTGATTTCATGTAAAAATGTTATAATAGATCTCAGGTTTTCAAAGATCAATTGTCATTTATTACATGAATGTAAATCAATGCATTCCATATAAACAATCCAAGAATGAAGGATTTTGAGAGAATTCTAATGATGCTAACATGATTTATCTATTTATTTATTTACATGCTTATATACACGATATATACATGTATACATATTTTTATAAAATATTGCATTAAATATCGTGCACCTGATTGATGTTGCTTGAGTTCATGAAGAAGATGACTTGATATCATACTTTTATGATGCCTTTGTTCTTTCTTCTTCTTAGATGCTTCAAATTATTGACAAATTCATGTGTTAGTTGTTTCTCTTCTTTGTTTATTTATGCTCATGTAATCTCCCCCTTAGGTGGTGCATTCAATTCCAAGTTTTAGATTCTATTTTTGAAGTTATATTAGTGAGTAGCATCTGGTGACACATCCCTAGCTTGTTTCTCATATACTCGAATGGTTCTCTAGCAAGAAGCTTTGTGAATATGTATGTTATCTATTCTTTTATGGGTACGTACTCCATCTTCACTGTCTGCTCAGCCACTTGTTCTATGAGGAAGTGGTATTTTATAGGGATGTGCTTAGTCTTTGAATGAAGCACAGGATTTTTTGACATGCTTATTGCACTTTTATTGTCGCATTTGATAGAGATATGCTCACTGAAGTTTATCTTCATGTCCTTAAGTGTGTGTTTCATCCACAACACTTGTGTGCAACAAGTTGTAGCTGTTATATATTCAGCTTCCAATGTAGATAGAAAAATTGATGTGTGTTACTTGCTTAGCCATGCCACTAAGGAATCTCCTCGATAGAACGCACCACCACTTGTACTTTTTGTCATCCATACAGCTGGCCCAATCCGCATTTGTGTATGTTGTTAGTGTAAATTCCTTACCTCTCAAATACCATATTCCATAGTTTGTAATTCCTTTAAATTACCTAAATATCCTCTTTGTTTCTAACAAGTGACTTTGTCTGGATGTTGATTGATATATTGCTACTAATCCAACTGCCAACATTATATCTAGCCTAGAAGATGTTAGTTATAGCGTACTTCCTATCATAGACCTATAAAGTTTTTGATCTACATCCGACGACTCATCATCTGCACATAGCTCGCATCTAGTAGTCATGGGGGTTGAGACATGTTTACATTCTTACATTTGGAAACTTTTTAGCACATATATTAGATATTTCTCTTGAGAAATGAATATGCCTTCGACCTTTTGTAGGATTTGATGTCCTAAGTAGAAGGTAAGCTCTCCAATCATTGACATCTCGAACTCAAACTTCATCTCTTTAGAAAATCATTTTACCAGATCATATTTATTGTTGCCAAACATGATATCATCTACATATACAACCACATTTAATAATTTATCTCCATCAACCTTTATGTACAAATTATTGTCAATTCCTCCTCTCTTGAAACCATGTTTCTAAAGGTACTTATCCAACCTAAAATACCATGCCCATGGTGCTTGTTTAATACGATACAATGCTTTCTTTAACCTGAAAACATAGTTAGGCTTATTTGATAATGAAAAACCTTCAGGTTGTTCCATATAAACTTCCTCCTCAAGGTCACCATTTAGAAAGGAAGACTTCACATCCATTTGGTACACCTTGAAATCATTGTAGCACAAAAATGCAAAAAACATCTTAATTTCCTCCATTCTCGTGAGTTGTGCAAAATTCTCTTCATAATAAACACCTTATACTTGAGATTACCCCTTATACACTAGTCTGGATTTGTTTCAAACCACTTGACCCAGTTCATTCATCTTATTTTTTAATACCCATTTTGTGCCAATGACATTCCTTCCAATAGGTCTTGGTGTTAGTTCCCAAGTCTTGTTTTTCTCAATTTGGTCTAACTCTTCATTCATAGCATCTATCCATATCTTATCTTTACTTTCCTAATCAAATTTCTTTGGCTTTATTTGTGACAACATAGCTAAATGAGTTTCCTCAGATTTTTCAGGCTAGTTGTCTCCTTGTTTGAACTCCTTCACTTTTGTCTCCAATAATTTTATTTACTGGATGATTCTTTTGAGTGTGTCTTGAGGGTCATTTTGAGTTCATTTATGTATCTTTTGATGTTTCATCTTGGCCTTCACTTTATTCATTGTCATAATGGTGATGATCTAGAGGATTAATAAAGCTTATTATGTTGTTCTTATCCGGTAATCCTTCATAAAACCTTAAATTGATGCATTCCACGATATTATGCAGCCTCTTATTATAGCACATATATCCCTTACTTTTTGATGAATATCCCAAAAATATTCCTTATTCAAATTAAACATCATACTTTCCTAGTTTTTCATCATTAATTTTGATAAAAAAATTACTACCGAAAAATTTTAAATGCTTGATTGATGTTGGTTTACTGTGCCACAATTCATATGGTGTCTTATCACATTTTGGTCTAATATGTGCCTTATTAAGGATATGTATTGATGTATGCATTGCTTCTGCCCAATAGGTTTGAGAGATGTTTCTTTCTTACATCATAGCTATGGCTATTTTTTGAACAGACACGTTTTATCTCTCTATAACTCCATTCTATTGTGATGTGTATGCAATAGAATACTCTTGTTTTATCCCAAATTCATTACATAGTTCTGCAAACTCATCTTATGTAAATTCACCTGCTTTGTCTGATCTTATGCACTCTATCTTACACCATGTTTGGTTTTCTGCCAGTGCCTTGAATATTTTTAACTTTTCGAATGCTTCTAACTTATTTCTAAGAAATTCCACCCATGTCAATCTTGAATAGTCATCAATTATTAACATGAAGTATTTTTCTCCTTCTGGTGCATCTGTTCTGGAAGGCCCACACCGATCCATGTGAACTAATTGTAAAGGCTTACTACTTGATAGTTTATATTTGACTTTGAGTGATGCTCGAGTTTGTTTACCCATTTGACAAGACCTACATATAGTGTTTTGAGGCTTCTTTATTGTTGGTAGATCCCTAATTTTTTTCTTCTTTCTTAGCTTGATAATGTGATCAAATTTGAGATGCCCCAATATCATATTCCACAGCTAGGATTCATCAAGTTTGTTGATGTAGCATTATTCACTCTCTTCTTTCTAGATATATACATTACTCTATGTTCTTACTCATTCAACCAGATTCTTTCCTGTATAAATTGACTTGACTTCACAATCTTGAGCTCTAAAGAGAACCTCACAACCTTCATCACACATCTGACTTAATACACTCAACAAATTATGTCTTATACCATATACAAACAATACATCATGAGCCTTTCTCTTCCATTATTCAGACTAAATGTACCTTTTCCTCTAATTTTCCCTGCTTTATCATTGACGAATGTGACATTTACATATTTATTTTCATCCAAATATATAAATTTTCTTATGTCTCTGGTCATATGTCTAGAGCATCCACTGTCCACATACCATTTATTGTTTTAATCTTGAGCATATAGAACTAGATCACACTTATTACCTCTCTCTTCTTCCTTCTTCTTTCTCCATTCCATGTAACCATCTATTCTATGGTTATTCTGAGATGAAATTTTATTTTCCTTAAGCTGACATTCATATGACTTATGTGCAAACTTGTGACAGTAGAAAAAATTGATAATATCACGAAAAGGAGCATATGCACTTTTATCTAGATTCATGTTTGTTTTGATGTATGTGAATCCAATAGTATCCTTACTTCTTTTTGAATTTCCAAAATCAAATCTTCTGTCCTAAGCTCTACAGTTTATGTCTTTATGTCAAAAAAAATTACAATAGTAGCAATACCCATAGAAGAAATATTTGTACCTAGTAGTGGATGTCATTTGGGGATATAACCATCTAGACATTTGAAATTTTTTTCTTTTGATAAGTATGGTCTATGCTCATTTGTTGTTTGATTGTTCACTCCTTTTATCTCCTGGGCCTTTTTGGTAATGTTTCTCTACAACTATTCATTTGATGTTGAAGTATTTCCTAGATTTTTTTTTTCTTAGAATGATGAGAGCTATCATTGTCTCCCATGACAGATTTTACAAAAGTGATTGTCCTTTTATCCTCTACCTTAGGCTCATTGGATTCTCCTTCATAGTGTAACCCAGTCTTTACAGATGGAGACCTTTGAGAATTTAATATCTCATTCAATCGTTCAAAACCTTTTATCTATTGAATTTTCATGGTTAATTTAGTTAGAGCCTTTTCTAGTTTCTTCTTATTACTTACCACCTCTTCTTCCAATATTTCACACTCATGATTTTTCTCTTTTATTTGTTGCATCAAAATATCCTCCACCTTCTTTTCTTCTTCAAGTTCAACTTTTAGCTTAATAATTTCTTCTGGATTTTATTCTTCTTTTACATATTTCAATAAAATCTCTTTTTGTTTTCTATACTTGAGTTTAAGCCTTTCTATTTTGTGTAGGGCACTAATCAACTCCCCCTCAAGATCTACCTCACCTTATTCTTCTTATTCACATTCCAGGAAATATTTTTCAAGCTCTTCCAAGGCCATCAAAATGAATTCAGTGGTTCCATATTCACCAGAGGATTCATTGGATATTTTAGATGCACTTCTATCTTGTTGAGCATAAGATGTTTTTTTATTAAACTTTTTCTATTTTTTCTTTTTATTATATTTGTTCTTCTCTTTCCCTTTTGGCTGATTTCTACTTTCATATAGGGACATTTTGAGGCATAATTCCCCACTCTTCCACAATTAAAGCACTTAAATGGAAGTTTCCCTTTTTACTTACTTGTGCCTCTTCAATCTTCTAATGAATTTATCTTCTTATTCATCAAAACCTGAGCATGAACATTTCTTTCTTCTATGCACTTGTCTACCTTGAAATTTTCCTCCCTAGTGATTGATTTCCCTTTTGGAATTCTCATCTCATATGTTGTTAAGGAACCAAGTAATTGGTCCCTATTCAAAATCTCAAAGTATGTTGTCTCTTCTATAGCTGAAACCTTAAGATTTAATTTGGATGGTAATGACCTCAATATTTTCTTAACTATTACACTTTATTTGATTGTTTCCCCTAGACCTATCATGACATTCACGACTTCATTGACTCTTAAGAAAAATTTAGCTATATCTTCATCTTCATTCATTTTGTAGGTTTCAAATTGTGTTCTATATACTTGCAATTTGGCCATCTTTACCTTTTTATCTCCTTCATGAATATTTTATAATTTAACCCATATTTATTTGGTTGTCTGACAATGCATTACTTTAATAAACTCAAACTCACATAGACCACTCAGGAGTGAATTCATAGATTTTTCATTAGCTATGAAATCCAATTTGGCATCATTGACACTAGTCCCTTCCTTCGGTTCTTCATACCATACCATCCCTGCAGCCCAGACTTCTATTCCAAGAGAAATTAAGTATGTTTTCATTCTGACTTTCCAGAAATCATAGTTTTAACCAGTAAATAATGGGGCTTTATTTGTTGATTGTCCTTCTTGACTAGCCATTTTGTTGACTTAGGACCTCCTTATAGTTGTTAGACTATTACTAAAGGAACCCACTCAGATACCAATTGATGAAAGCTTGACTAAACTAAGATGGGGGTGAATCAGTGTTTTTAACATTCTTTTATTTTTCTCATCTTTACTTAATGGTTAATGTTCATTATCTATTGAATTATTTTTGCAGGTGCCAAGGTGATTAATTTCCATATTTAATTATCAAGTGTTCAATATCATAAAAATTTTAGGCTGAAAGTGATGTGAAGGAAAGATTCTACTCCCTATTAAATCATAATTTTGTAGGCTCCAACCTACAAGAGGCTCCTACCTCAAAGGAAGCTCCAACTCCCTTAAGTTTTATGCAGGCTACAACCCACAGGAGGCTCCTACCTCAACAGGGTACAATATGTTATTTTCCAAAATGCAACATATAAGAGAACATAAATTTCTCAGTCACAACCTTAAGTTATAAATGTTGGTTACCTTATAGACTATTATGTTGTCAAATTTATTGTTGAACTAATTCTTCTCTTCCAATCTATCTTTCCCTTCTCATGCTGTCAATCAACTTCCTTGTTTAGATTCCTTCTCTTCCAAAAGACCCTTTTTCCATTCCACATTGTTCATTTTATAAGCAAACCCCCTTGGTTGTTTAAATTCCTTGCAAAATATGAAGTGAAGCATTGCCTCTTGGGCTTCCAAAACTGCTCACTTGTTTCATTTTCAGTTCTGAAAAATATTTGTAATGTAAATTGGTGTTGTAATATCTCGATCAGTAATAATGACAAGAGACAAATCAGATTTTTATTGTCTACATTTTATGTTCAATGAAATATATGTATTTCAACTTTTGCCTTAATATATTATGTCCCACTTGACAACATTTAGCCTTCATAATGATTAGCATAGATTTTTTAACTTCACATCACTTTCAACCTTTTACAATAATAAAATTCAACATAAATTATAATGATCAATAAGGTTAATGACATCAATGCCAATATTTCCAACAAAAATAGCTTATGAACCATGGACAAGAGGTGGATACTTCATAATGGCATGCCCTTCCATAGTGGGCTTTGGCGTGTGCTGATGTCTCCAAGCTCCAAAGGGGGTTATCCAAGTACCTTCTTAAGTAGTTTCTACCTTTAGAGGGGCTAGTATGTCCAAGGTACATCCCTCAAATGGTGGTGCCATGTGTTAAAGAGGTGAAATGGAATAGGGAATGATAGGGGAAATCTTGGGCTACATATCGGGGCACAAGGGTAGCTAGAGAAAGGGAATCCCACACTTGGGTATGTAGTTTGGAGGGAGAAATCATGCTACATTAGGTGCCACGACGTTGATTTTTCTACCCTTATTTATATTCCTTTTGAATTTTATGATTTTTCTTTGATTAACTGCTCAAGGCTCGGAGTATAAGAGAATTATGTGTAAGATATAGTAGTGATTACCCCCCTTTCTGTAGGTCAATGCATTTCCCTCCAAGGTTTGGGACAATCATGGGTTCCTGAATGATAAAGGAGGCTCATCTAAGGCCTATGGAACCAGGGTGATGGCCATGGGTATAAGGTAGATCTCATGCATCTAGCTTTTTCCGACGTGCTAATTATGTTTGTTCTGGCCATATTTTGCATATTGTGGTACATTTTCCTATTTAATGTGGAAATTCATGCTTTTAATTTTATTTTCAGCTACTTCAACCTCCTGGGTATTGTTCCAAGCCTAACCCAAGGTGGTTGTAATGGAATGGGGAGGCTAACCCTATGTGGAGCCAATGAGGAAATGTGGACCCAGGTGGAAGAGATGATGAATGGGGGTATAGTGAATGGAAGGGGAGTGGTATATTTGGATAAGGGAGAAGTATGACACAACCAAAGGCAGGGTTTCCCAAGTAGTACCACCTTAAAACAAAATGGTTAATAAAGGAGATTCCATGGGACTAAAATCCAAGGGTAACATCCAAAAGAGACCAAGGGGATGGAAGAATAAACTAAGCCCACTGTTTCCGCCGAATCCCCCCATCAAACCATGCCCAAAAGTTTCAATTATAGGTAAACCCAATACTCAATTACCAAATGACAAGACATACCTTTTAGGTTCGGGAATCCCACCTTCAAACATATGATCAATACAGATGAGTGAGGGACCACATCGTTGGATCAACTGGCGGAGAACTGGCACAACAAGATATTTGACGGATGTAAGGAGTTTTTTTCTATTAGTTGAGTTCCATCATGGATAAAAAATTTCTCCTAGGGATATCACCCACAAAGCGTTGGGTAACATTTGGCTCCAACTGGGACATTATCTCTTGAAGAAGTGGGAAAAAATACTTGAACAGGAGGTCACAAGAACTCCAGCAATCTCTTGGTCACCATAGACCTATTATCTTCACATATCAATGACCAAAACCACGGGGAATCATGTTTTTCACTATGTCTTATGATCACCCATGCTTAATTCTAGGCCATAAAATCAACAAGTAATAAAAATATGAAACTTTTGATCTAAATGCAACTAATCTACCATGAGAAACATCATATGAGATTAATTTTGATGTATAAAATTAACATGAAATGCATCCTACCTTAACATGCATATAGTACAATGCTAATACTAAGTGTAATCATAAATCCAGTGCAACTAGCATATCATCATATCAGTATAAATCATCCTTCCAGTATGATTACTCATGTAGCAAATCCCAAAGTGAATGTGGATACAATTATATGGAGGATGAAGCGGGTGGGAGGGGGGGAAATATGATGGACACACATGGATGATCATGTGACAAGAGGTAAGAAAAGTATGCAATATAGTCCATGACATCCTCTCTTATAACCAACATATAGAGATGTCAATGATTAGGCTCATAATTTTTTGATGGATGGAAACCCCGGGCATATTATTTCCATTATCATTTATGTCGTATTTTATTGTCTCAAAAGTTTTATGATTAGTAGGAAAGGGAGACTGGTGAGATGGAGAAACACAAGCAGGTCACCCATGATGAACACACTGAACATGGCATATTATAAATTGATCATGATCCTGAGCGGGTGCCCAAGAAGATAATGTATATTCAATTATGGGTTCTTCCTTGACACCATACTTAGAAAGGGGAAATGGCTCATGGTCACTCGATATCATTTGAAAATGGGTGAAGGAATCACTTGTAGAATACTTAAAGCGATGAACAAGAGGATAAGGAAAAGGGGAGGGTGAAGTATTATATTCAACGAGTTTTTCCTCCTCAAAATAATCCTTTTCATGTAAGGGAAAATAATGATCCTTATTCTCAAGGGTATTGATGGATATGTCATCAAAAATAGTGCCTAAGAGAAAATGTATACCACTCTCAACCTCATCTTCCTTTTCGGTGTCATAAATGGGAGCACAATCAAATTGAGGACCAACAATTTCCCATTTACCATTTTCGATGTGGAAGTAATATTCAATTTCATATTCCAAGGGGATAAGGGGATCATATTCCTCAAGGTTCTCAAAAGGATATTCATCGAGAGTAATATCCTTGAGAATGGTAAGGTTAGTCTCAACTTCACTTTCAATGGACTCATCCTTCCCAAGACATGTGTTCTCAAAATCATCATTTTCATCATGTGGACACAATGAGGACTCATCTTCCCATTTGTCACTTAGGTTCTCAGGGTCTTGATGATGCTCATTTAAGGCTTCCTCTTGAATGCTCAATGTGGGGCATACTTGAAAATGTCTAAGGAAGCCATCAATGAACTCCTCAACGGATGATATGCTCCTAGGTTCATGATTTTGCAACCATGAGTTATGACCATAGAGGGAGCTAAAGAATAAAACATAATGAAATCCTAGTGGAACACTTTATCCTTTGAATTATGTGCATTAAATCTCTCCACATGGTTAATTTCAGAGCTTGGATCACCATCAAACATGGGCACCCCACATACCATCCTTCCTGTGACATGATTAGGGTTCCCAATGACACTGGAGATGTCCAAAACGATAAATTTATCAAAGAAAGACAACCTATTTGAGATATACATGAAAAATATATAGGAGTCACCATGGTGAATTTGAAGTTGCATAGAAAAATGCTTGCTTCACCCTACAAGCATTGACCTTAAATTTAAATGAATAACTAGGGCTTCATTCTTCCATTGGAGTCACCAATAATGATATGTCCATGTTTCGTATGATATGTCATGTCTCGTGTCCCCAGAAACGGTGCCAGAAATGTTACCACTCAAACCAGCAGGGGACCTAAAAGGGACTCCTAAGAGGGCAATTGCTAGGTCAAGGGCAACGATGGAGACTTAGCCCATTGTCACCACAATTAAGACTCCCTACTCTTTATGGACTTTCACCAATGGGAGGAGACCCAATAATTAGGAAGTCACTTGTAAAGGATGAATCAACAAATAGATGTGAAGTGACCTATAAGATGCTTTCCTTGGGATAGGATTAAGAATGGAGCTTGATTTCTATTTAAGAAGGTACAAGACTTTCTAGGGAAAGGAGGTGAGGATTTGAGGGTTAGGTCAAAGGAATATTACTTGAAAAGGAGTCTCCTAATCCCTAAAATCCTTATAGAACTTGGATTCCCGAGTTTCCCGTGATGAATTGTATTTGATAAGAAATGGGACCACACGGGGCCAAGTGGACCCAACCTAGTAAAGAGGATGGATTTTAGCAACTGATTATATTCTTAACTTAACCAAGGCAAGGGGAAAGGATCAAACAAGAATTATCACCTAAAGATGTCAAATTAATCCTATGAGGTACTAGCCTTGGGAACACCATGGAAAATTTTGATCTTATACCTACAGATTTGGATATATCACAATACCACCATCGAAATCTATTCAAATTTGGAGGATATCTTGAGGAAACACTAGCACATTAGGGCCTAGGATATTGAAATTTTTTTAGGGCTATTTTATAGGGAAATTTATACCCTAGGTGGCCCATCGTGACTAGACCAAGAGAAGGGAGGAAAAGGTTATAAAATAGGGTTTAAACGACCACCCTTTGATGTATCAGTGCCTAATTCCTCTTGGGGATATGGATTCAAGGATAATTATGAATATGGACTTCGTTTCTTGTTCAAGGAGGCTCTCAAAGATGACTTCCTCCAATGTTAAGGGTAAGAGAATAAAAGTGACCTTGAAAGCATTTATACTTCGTTGCAAATGGAAGAGGATTATTGAGATAACTCGATCTCTAGGAAAATTCATTCATCAAACAAGGACCATACATGGAGATAAGCTACATAGAAACATAATTCCACATTGATGGCATAAATGCATGGAGCAATTAGCCCTAAAATAGTGTAAATCTCATAACCAATGTATGCAACACAATGAAAGAAAATAGTGTTAAAATTGAACTTACATGTAAGAGAATATATCCAACTAGCAACACATTTTCAATATAATAAGAACCCAATCCATACATCAAAATTCATCCATTATCCAAAAATATCCACCAAGGAAAAAGTGTGAAGTTCTCTAAGGAGAGAATGATCCAAATCCATGTGATGATACAAATGAAATCAAGTTGCTCCTATGTATACACCAATTATGAGTTTAAATTAACTAATGGGCCTACATTAGCCCCTAAAAATAAAATAATGTGCAAATTAACTAAATTTTGGTTACAATCCCACCAAACAAGATCACAAATAAAATAATAAGCCTCTCAGAAGGTCAAATAATAATATATGCATGTTGTAGGGCCCTCCAAGAGGCCTGATGAGGTCCATAAGTACCATAATTATGAATAGGATCCTCAAAAGTGATGGGGAAGGGGTTGGCCCCTTGTTCTCCAAACAATAGACCTGTTGTGCTCCTAGTGGGTGTGGGGGCACACCAATGACCTCATGGATCTCCATATGAATCAAAGATTCTTGTAGACCATTTTTAAGGGCTCAGATGATTGAATTAATGTTGCCATGTCATCATACAAGTCATGGGACACTTGCCAAGTGTGTGGTGTACTTGTGGGGCCATTTGGGCATAGTGTACCAAATGCATATTCCTTGTCAAAAAGGTGGATCTCTAGAAATATCTGAACATATATGGGGATCCATGCAGTGTTATATATTTTTTTGGAGGCCCATGGATCTCTACACACACCCTAATGTGCCAATTTATCCCTCTTGAGGGTTAGGACACCCTATAGGGGTACCAGACCCAAATTGACACCATCTGTAATCCTGCAGAAGATCTAATGTGTCCCATAGCCTTCCATTAAAACAAGTCATATAAGTAATTGGGTAAAAGAGCTTATAAACCATGGAAAACAAGTGGACACTTCATAATGGCATGCCCTTCCATAGTGGGCTTTGGAATATTCTAATGTCTCTAAGCTCCAAAGTGGGTTAGAAAAGTACCTTATTAGGTGGTTTCTACCTTTAGAGGGGATAGTATGTCCAAGGTACATCCCTTAAATGGTGGTGGCATGTGATAAAGAGGTGAAATGGAATAGGGAATTATAGGGGCAATCTTGGGCCACATATCGCGAAACAAGAGTAGCTAGAGAAAGGGAAACCCACACCTAGATATGTAATGTGTAGGAGGGAGAAATCGTGGTACATGAGGTGCCCCAGCCTTGATTTTTACACCCTTATTTGTATGCATTTTGTCTTTTATGAATTTTATTTGATTAACTACTTAGGGCTCAAAGGATAATACCATGATGTGTAAGATATAGCAGTGATTACCTGCTTTTTTGTAAGGTGGTTCATTTCCCTCCAGGGGTTGGGACAATCATGGGTTCTTGAATGATAAAGGAGGCTCATTTACATCCTATAGAACCCAGGTGATGTCCATGGGTATGGGGTAGATCTCATGCATTTGGATTTTCCCGACGTGTTAATTATGTTTGTCCCAACCATATTTTTCATCTTGTGGTACATTTTCATGTTGAATGTGGCCATTCATGCTTTTAATTTTCTTTTCAGCTACATCAACCTCTGAGGCATCGTTCCAAGCCTGACCCAAGGTGGAGGCAAAGAAATGGGGAGGCTAACCCTATGTTGACCCAATGAGGAAATGTGGATCTAGGTGGGAGAGATGATGAATGGGGTATAGTGAATGGAAGGGGAGTGGAATATGAGTGTAACGAAGCAGGACCATGCAACCAAAGTCGGGTTTTCCCATTTAGTACCTCTTTAAAACCAAATGGTCAATAAAGGATATCCCACGGGACTAAAATCCAAGGGTAACATCCAAAAGAGGTTAATAGGACATAAGCACAAACTAAGCCCACTCTTTCTACCAAATCCCCACATCAATCCATGCCCAGAAGTTTCCATGGTAAGTAAACCCAATACTCAATTACCAAATGACAAGACATAAATTTAGGTTCAAGAGGCCCACCTTCAAACATATGATCAATACAGATGGGTGAGGGACCATATGGCTGGCTCAGGTGGTAGAGAAATGGCACAACAAGCTAGTTGAGGGTTGCAAGGGGTTGTTAGCTGTCGGTTGAGTTCCATCATGGAGAAAAAATTTCTCCTAGGGATATCACCCACGCAGTGGTGGTTAATATCACCCACGCATTTTAAACAAGAGCTTCATATTGTCCCCTATTGTGATATCCTTCTTGCAGGGTGAGAAAATGGCCATCTTAGAAAATCAATCAACAACCACAAAGACAGGAATTTCCCTGCTTGGTTGAAGGAAGACCAGACATGTAGTCCATAGAGATGGATTCCCAGGCCCTATTGGGAGTAGGAAGAGGGGTGCACAACCCTTGCTTCTTAATGGCTTGTTTGGAAATGGAATAGATAGTGGAGGACCTAATATAATTGTTGACATGTTTTCAAAGTTTCAACCAATAGAAATACTTTTGTAGTAAGGCCACTATCTTTTCCATGTCAAAGTGTCCTACCATTTCATTGTAGTGAGCATCCCAAATCAGCTTTGCATGCTCACTTAAAGGAACATAGAGATGGCCTAGATGGCATAATAGTTTATCCTTAAGATGAAAATTAGTGATGATAATTCATGTGCTTAACATTTGGTAGGTGGTAGAAAAATCGGGATCAATATCATTGATTTTGGGCCACATGGAAGCCTCATGTCCATCAAAGTGGAGCATCGTGGTTAGTGTTGCAACTAGAACTACAAGGAAAAGACCATCTAGTGAATGTTTTTGAGGAACCCCACAGAAAAATACCCCATACATCTGTTTCTAACGGAGGTTACTAGAGGAGGTTGGCGGGCGGAGGGTTTTACGAATGTTTTCCAATCGGTGTGCTTGTCATTAAACGTCGCCCCAGTGCTCTACAAGACTGAAAGCACTGGTTAGCACAAAAAAATTGGCACACCAAACATCGTGCACTCCATACACACCCGCTCGATCCGTTGTATTCTTATATAGCACTGATGTGTCACACATCTTTCTCGCTGATGCATTATAAAAAAACCGCGCCAAAACCGAAACCGCACCGGTGCATCATAAAACAATGCGCCAAAACACAAATCCACTGGTGTGTTTGTGAGAAATGGCACAGGTGCACCTATAAACCACGTGCACCGGTAAAGGGTTAAATTAAAAAAAATTACAACAAAAAACCCAAATTTTTCATTTTTCCAGTACTCCTGAGCTCTCAATTACCGGTGTGCGCTCTACCATATAACGCACTGGTGCGCACAAAACATTGGCACGCCGAACAGAGTGCATGATGTACACACCCACCCGAGGCGTCCAATTACAGTAACGCATTGGTGCATCACTACTCTTTCGCGCCAGTGCATCATAAAACACCGAACCAAAATATAAATGTGTCGGTGCGTTCTTATCCAAGAGCACCGGTGCCCCTCTAAAATGTACGCACCGGAATAGCGTTAAATAAATAAAAAAATTTGAGGCCAAAAAACCGGTTCTTTACGACTATTCTGCACCGGTGCTTTACGAATATTTCGCCCCGGTGCACCATCAAAAAAACGCGATAAAACTGAAACATCCCGATGCGGTGATAGCGAACCACCTCAGTGCATTATAAACAATGCGCCAAACGTGGCACCGCCCGGTGCGCTGGTGTTGTGAAACCATCTCCAAAAATAGAAGAAAAGAGATATCAATGCCTTAGAAATAAGCCACTTCGAGGGGGAAACCTCCAATACATTACATGAATGAACAATTTTTGGATGATCCAAATGACAAAACCTCCTTTCTATATATAGGAGTCCATGGGGCCACAATGTAATCCTAGCCGACCTAACAATAATAATGTAAGGGAAGAATAATAAAAATATGGG
This sequence comes from Pinus albicaulis, assembly GCA_034641835.2. Taxonomy (NCBI): domain Eukaryota; kingdom Viridiplantae; phylum Streptophyta; class Pinopsida; order Pinales; family Pinaceae; genus Pinus; species Pinus albicaulis. The sequence goes on from CM076569.1 coordinate 506,662,697, forward strand.
GGTTACAGGGGTACAACAATAACAATAAGGGGGGCTACACTAACATAATAAGGGACTACACTATTAATATAGGGAATTAACATGCCCCTCTCCTTCAAACAAGTGTTGTCCTCAACGCTTGATTATTTCTTGATGCTTCTGTATAAAATTTTTATCCTCCCATGTGGAATCTTCTATAGGAAAGTTCTTCCACTTGATGAGATACTCTGAAATTGATCGTACTTTTCGAGTTCGTGTTTCTATGACTGCTTCAGAACTTCTTTCGATGCGATGTTGATATTCCTGTTGTTTCATTAGATTCTGCACCAAAGTTAGGTTATCCTTTGAGAGTTGGAGAACTACGGTTGTTGATGCTCGATGTGATATTCCACTAATTTATCATCCATATTATCTATTATTTGATCCTTCAAACCATCCAAATTAGCCTCCATTTCTGCTTTTAAACCATCTATGTCATCTTCTATTGCTCTTCGTAAGATCGAAATTTGTTGCACTTAGTACCGTAATTTTGATATCTCATACTGCAATTCTTCCTCTTCATGCGTCATAGTATAGATTTTTGAGGGCTTAATGCGTATGGAATTATTTTTTGGAGGCATTATAGAACCCAATACTAATAAAAATTCTAAAATATGCCCTTGGAATCACTTCAAACTACTTTTTCAAACAAACGTTATACAATTTTAAAAACCAAATACACACCTTTTTCTTGATTTTGAGGAGCTCGATATTGAAACTGAATTATCTCTGTGATTTCAGATCTTCAATATCTGAAATTTTTCACTGAGGTAGCTCTCTGAATTCTCTTTCGAATGCCACAGGTCTGACCTGATTTGGATTCTTGAAGGTAAATTTGTGCCCAATCTCCTACGATGACCTAATTTTAGACTGGTTCAGTAGAATGAACTTGTATGACTTGCCACATGTCAATATTTCCTCCTTTGGCTCTGAAATTGATAGACCGAAAAATAAAGTCTGTGTCCTTGCGGATATTTTTCACATCATTCCAATCTGATGCTCAGAGAGAGAGCTATGAATATTTTCCCACGATCACCTCTTTGAGATGAAATTCAGAAGCCTCAACAAACCCTAACTTCCACAGATCATATCTCCGAAAATATTGCGAACCAATATCTGAAATTTTTTTATGATGTTCCTCAAGATTACGTCTTTGCACTCTAAAAATTTCAGCTTCTGAACCTTCATAGAAAAAAATTTATTACGCAAACACCACGATGACCTGTTTAGGTTAAATTCAAGAGCCCGCACAATGACCTAACTTTCACAGATCATATCTCCGAAAATATTGCGAACCAATCTCTTAAATTTTGTGACGATGTTCCTCAAGATTTTGGCTTCGCACTCTAAAAATTTTAGATTCTGAACCTTCATAGAAAAAAGTTATACCGAAAATTCCACGATGACCTATTTGAAGCAGCAAAAACCCTAGAATCCAAAGCTCTCATACCAAATGTTGTGAAACCAGCTCCAAAAATAGAAGAAAAGAGATATCAACGCCTTAGAAATAAGCCACTTTGAGGGAAAAACCTCCAATACATTATATGAATGAACAATTTTTGGATGATACAAATGAAAAAACATCCTTTCTATATATAGGAGTCCATGGGGCCACAATGTAATCCTAGTCGACCTAACAATAATAATCTAAGGGCAGAATAATAAAAATATGGGGGTTACAGGGGTACAAAAATAACAATAAGGGGGGATACACTAACATAATAAGGGACTACACTATTAATATAGGGACTTAACAGCTGGTAAGGAAGTGTACCGGTGCACCTATGAAACCCTGCGCACCGGAACAGGGTTAAATAAAAAAAAACAATTATGGCCAAAAAACCGCATTTTTCACTTTGCTCGGTGCTCCAGAGCTCTCAAGCATCGGTGCCATTTCCCATTCTCTGAGCCAAACTGACATCAGTGCTCTCATTGCACCCATTTCACGCACTGCTGCTCTGCATTGGCCACCAATCTCCAGCTTACATTTTGAAAAACGGTGGACAAATCTTCTTTTGCAAATTTTACAGCCAATATGCCTCTTCGACGGTGAAATTTACAAGTATTTTTCTAGTTTTTCCATAATTAAGCCATTTAGCGGATTAGAATTTAAAATAACTTTAAAAATAACAATTAAAAAAAAATGTCGTGCGGTGCGCCTGAGCTGTTCGGCTCGCACCGGATTGCGGTGTTGCCTGTAAACTTTACAAGCCACACCGCCACCAGTGCTAACAGTATCCGCACCGTTTCTGGGGCGGTACCAAAAGGCGCCCCACATAATTTTAAATTAAAAATAAAATAAAATAAAATGCGTTCATTTAGCCAGGTGCACCGTTGACCCAGGGAATCCTAGTGCGATGCATTGATGGCATTATCCGCCCCGGTATATGTCAGCGCACCGCATTCTGCATTCCAAGAGGGTTAATGGTGCGGTCGGGTAAAAGACCGCACCGTCGACTATGTAATTGTTATGAATTTGGTGCGCTAACACAACTATACGCTCCGGAGCATATATTTCAGTCAGCACACCGCTATTCTGAACCTAGATTTAGTCAACGGTTCTTGAAAAATAGACAGCTGCACCGAGGTCGGTGCTTTGTATATCATTAGGGGCACCGAGAACGGGGCGCTACAAAATTAAGCCACACCGCCCCCGGTGCATGACTATTTTTGTGGCGCACCGACTGGTCTGTTTTTTTGTTTTCAAAAAATATATATATGTATATTCCTAAATACATGTATGTTTTAAAAATTAAAAAAAAAAATCATTTAATATGTCAATGATTCAGAGAGAAGAGGAGGAACAGCAGCAACGACAGGTTGCACAGTATGACATGATTCGCTAATGGGAGGCCTGAGAGAGGGAGAGAGATGCATACCCTCGGCCTATTACAGCAAATACTCAGGGGATCCTTAAGCAGGTAGGCCTCCTCAAGTTCTATGAGGAGACTACTTCCCTAAAGGCCCATAATGTGTTTCTAAGATATCTTATCTGCAGGTGGAATGCCCACCAACAGGCTTTCCAGGTTGGTCCTAACCAGAGGTACACACCCACTGAGGAGGATATTTATTTTATTACAAGACTATCGAGGAGAGGGGTGGATTTTCCCTCATTCTCAGACACACCAGCTGGTTCTGTAGCAGGGAGTCAGTTAGTTTACTCCCAGAGATACATTCGAGCACATGTACTGTCTCCTTCAAAGTTTCAGGTACCTGGAGTTCAGTTACGTATAGGTGCATTTGGTAGATAGGATGTGTAGTGCCTCTCACTTATCATTTCGACCATTTCGCATAACACAGTGACGGGCAACCCATTAGTTGCTCACTTTTATATTATGTTGATTCTTTAGTACAGCAGCCACGACTTGTCAGGTGGTCTGCCATTTTTTTCCAACAGTTTTTTACGGCCTTAGATAGATGTCGTGCTCATGCGCAAGGGAGGGTCAACTTCCCTTTTGCTTCAGAGTCATTTTGTTTATTTTTTGAGAGGTTTCCATAGATGGGACCTAGTTTTGTTCGACAGCCTCATAGGCCAATGTTCGAGGCCCAGATGCACATGTGGGGGAAAATGATGCCCAAGACGGGAGACACTATGTTTCCAGCCAGGATATCGCATGATGCACTAGACTTACTAGCAAGTGTTGATAGGCTGCATCCTTTCATTTTGGTCCCATGTCCTTATGCTGGATTAGATTGGCGAGGGTGTCCCAACATCCTCTTCACAGATGATGAGCCACCAGATGATAGAGGTAATATTAGTATTGTTTTATTTATATTTATTCTAACATGTTCTTTAACTTGTTTTTATTAAATTGTGTAATGAAATTTTCTAAGTATTGTTTTGTACTTGTATATATTTTGCAGACATTGGCTCTTTTTATGGCGAGGAGATGTTGGATCCACCACATGATCCAGGTGTCGATCCTGATGACGATCAGGACATGGCTAATGCCAAGGATGATCATGATCAGGATGAAGCCGGTGCAGCAGAGAGACATGCTCCTGCTCATGGTGCACCGGTACCGCCTTTTGCTAGGCGCGATCGACCCGAGAGTAGATATAGGATGGAGTTGGGCAACCAACTTTGTGCATAATTGTTGATGCGGGCATCAGGCCTGCTCATTACAGAGACATACAAGCCAATGATAGGATTTTTTGGATGTGGAGAGGCATGCCGCGTGACATGTACGGCCTGATGCGGCATGTCGTAGGAGCTACGACAACTATTACGCAACTGAGGAGGACTATCCATAGCTATAGGCATACTAGTCGAGCTGCGACATGTGATGGAAATTCTGTGAGCAACGACTCACATGCATCTCATGATCGTTCACCTCGTGTCATGCCTAATGAGCATGAGGCTGATCCACTAGCAGCATCTAGGAGTCATCATGGAGATGAGGCTGGCCCATCGGCCACGTCCAGTCAGCAGCCTACAGCACCATCCGTCAGTACTAGTCATGATCATGAACAGGATGGACCATCGAATGTCGAGGCTGCACTATTGACTGAGCAGGCCTCCACTGCTACTGCTTATATTGATGTTGTACTAGTACCACCAGCTAATGCATCCATCAGTACTAGTGATCATGATCATGAGCAGGCTCGACCATCTACCGTTGAGGCTGCACCCTTTACTGAGCAGGCCGCCTCCACTTGTACTGCTATTGAGGTTGTTATACTACCACCAGTTGATCCATGACATTTATATTGCAGTTGTATATTTTTATCATTATTCAGTTATATATATATATATATATATATATATATATATATATTGTCCATGTATTTTATTTTCATGTTGCTGCCTACTTAATTTAATTGCTATGTGATCATCATGATGTGGCGCATATTGTTAGGTCATGTTAGATATGTTCATTTAATGTTTAGCTTGCAGATAGATGTGTATATGTAATAGCATGAGTTATTTGACATGAGATGTATATTTGATACCAGTGGTTGTGGTGATGTTAATATATAATGTTAATTTGATGTTTGAATGTGTTTTTTAGTCGAATATGATGTTTGTACGATGGTTATGATGATCGTGATGATGTTTATTAATTAATTTAATATTAAATGACCATGATATTTATTAAATATTATGTCGTGATTGTAATTTAAATTTAAATTTTGATTGTATGTAAAATTGTAAAATTGTATTTGTATTTCTACTAATTGTAATTTTAACTGTAATTGTATGTAAAATATTTATTAATGTAAAATTTTAATTGTAATTGTAATATTTGATTTATTGTGAAATGATTGTAATTGTATATATGAAAAATTGTAAAATTCTAATTCTAATTCTAATTGTATGTAGAATTCTAAAATTGTAATTGTATTAGTAATTGTAATTTTAATTGAATTGTATGTCAAATATTTGTAAAATTGTAATTGTAATTGTGAATGTAATTCTATGTCAAATTGTAAATGTAATTTTATGTAAAATTCTAAAATTGTAATTGTATTTGTAACTATAATTTTAATTGAATTGTATGTCAAATATTTGTAAAATTGTAATTGTAATTGTAAATGTAATTCTATGTAAAATTGTAAATGTAATTTTATGTAAAATTAAAATTGTAATTCTAATTCTAATAGTAATTCATGTATGTGAAATTAATGTAAAATTGTAATTCTAATTCTAATTCTAATTGTAAATGTAATTTTAATTGTAATTGTATGTAAAATTAAAATTGTAATTGTAGTTCTAATCATGTATGTGAAATTAATGTAAAATTCTAATGGTAATTATAATTCTAATTGTAAAGGTAATTTTAATTGTAATTGTATGTAAAATATTTGTAAAATTTAATTCTATTAATGTGAAAATTTTAATTGTATTAATGTGAAATGATTTATTAAAATATTTAAATTTGTAAATTTGCAAATAATTGTAAAATAACAAATCTAGAATAATACGAATTTTTGTAACATAATAAAGTTTAGAAAATAATGAAAATAAATTCATGTACTTTAGAATTATCATTATTTTATTATGATCTTACATACAAAAAAAGAACTTTATACAGTTTGGTGCACTTATCATCATAACACGCACCGGTGCGTCGTATTACTAAGACGCACCGGTGCTTCACAACTCTTCTGCATCGGTAACGAATAAACACAAATAAAAAAAACGCAACTCTATTTTCTTTAAGTGAAAAAAAAACGGCAATTTGAAAAATGGGCGGAAAAATATTTTCGAAAATCTAATTTCATAAAATACTTCTTTAAATACTAAACACTTTTCATTATTTTACTATTTTTGCTAAAATTTTCAGCCAGATATTTGCAGGAGACATACCTGGAGCAAGAGAGCATGAGGGCACCGTGGAGCAGTGAAATACGTCCGAACAGAAGTATTTAGAAAATCAGAAACCAAACCTTTGGTGATTCAAACTCTGTATCATAGAATTTCAAACCATCTCATAATTGAATTTGATTATTTTTTTTACTTTTTTTTCTGTAGTTTTTTTACTTTTTTTGTAGTTTTATCCATTTTTAATATTTTTGACTATAAACTCTTCATTTTTTTTGTTTTTTCCCTTTCTTCTCCCTGTTTCTGTGATTTCAGAATTAGGGTTTTCATTTTAGATTGACGTCCAACCCACGGGATGACTTGCATATTTGGATCCCAATCCATTCATCCATTGCATGAATTTTTGGAAAAAAATGGATTTTTCTTTATCGGTGCGCCCTGCGCACGCTACCGCACTGATGCGATGTATTCTACAGCACACCACGCAAGTACTATGTAATAAAAAAATTGAAGACATTGTTTCTAAATCCGTGTGCCATATCTGAAATAGGGCATCGGTGCTCCATGTAATGAAGATAGCACCGTACGGTGTATTACACTGTTTTTGCGGTGTGTTTTTAAGACCCCATGCACCGTACGGTCTATTACACTGTTTTTGCGGTGCGTTTATAATACCCAACGCACCATACGGTCTATTACATTATTTTTGTGGTGCGTTTATAATACCCAATGCACCGTACGGTCTATTATACTGTTTTACGGTGCGTTTTTAATATCCCCACGCACCAGCTGCGGTGCGTGCCTCATGAAAGGCACACCGGTGTCTTGAGATTTATTTGCTACCTGAAAAGTTGAGAATTTATTTATAAATATATTAAATAATGATATGGTACAAGTTTCAGATTGATAAAGAAATGACTGACAAGATATCAAGTAACAAAAATACTGATAACACATCAAGAAAAGAAAAAAAGGCAAGTTCTTTGTAAATTCTTTATAAAAAGTATTATTTTTGAACTATATGCAAGTTTATCTAATATGTATTGTTTACTCTGTATCATGCAGAGCCACAAAATGACGAAGCTCGATATGATTATTTCTGATCTAGGACCAGAAGAGCGTAAACATTTAATGGAAAAATTGCAAAATCATGAATAAGGTGAATGAAAAAATACTATCGATCCAATACGAGTTTCTTTTTTAATTATAATTAATAATATACTTAAAATTATTAGATAACATGTGTCAAAAATTCTACCAACTCACATATATTTAATGTTCTACAGGGACCAACAACTTAGAAAAGAAAAGAAATAGAACAGCGTAAATCGAAATGAACGTCTTTATATCATTGTTTTGGTGGGCCGAAATTGTCCAAAGAGGGAAAAATTTTACAAAAGTTTGAGGGATCTAGTGGAATGAATGTATTGATGCTCTTTCCAATTATAATATAAAAATCAATCCAATGATTCCAAGAACCAATTTTTATCTAAACTACAGGAAGAGTTTCCAGAGAATTGGTCAATGAGACATGATAGCCTTTTAATAGCAAAAACGTACAAAAAAAAAAAAAGGAATGAAAAAATAATATTCCTTTAAATGTTTGTCTAGAATTATTTATAAATATCACTTTTGTTATATTTACTTTTCATATATCATTATAAAAATTAAATATTTTATTGTCATGTTACATTTTCAGGAAGGTTATGAAAATATCAAAAGATGAATGAGCTAATATTAGAAATATGCCAGTAGGAATGTCCAAAAAGGTGTACAAGGAGATGGTCAAAAAATGGACAAAATTGCATCACAAGAGGAGCCATCTCAACAACAACGTGCTTCAAATGTAATATGTAATCATTGAATTTTTTTATCATTAGGTACAATAAATAAAAAATTTAGCATTAAATATTAATTTTCAAGAATTTTATTGTAGAAAAGAAAAGAAAACAGAACCCATTCAGCACATAAAACAAGACGACAAGGAAGAAAATGGTTGATATCTAAGTTTGTGAGTAATTGTTACTTCCTTATAACAACTTATGTAGATTTCATTTTTGTATTTTTTAAGCTGTTTTACAAAAATCATCATTGAATGTCTTCAAACTAGGAGTTGGGCTTATTGCCAAAGAAGAACCATCCATTCTAATTGATTGAAATTGGGTTAAATATGGGTTGTGAGTATATGTTGGCATATCAGAATTTAATTGTGGAATTTGTAAGCATCTATCGATCTTGTTTTACTTAGCTCCGTCTATAATTAATAGAACAAAAACAACTTTATATTAAATATTTGATTTGTTATGGGCTATAAAACTTGTAGGAAACAAAGTATGGAACTGCGCCAACAGATGAAATTTTGAAAGATGGCATGGTACATGGTTTTGAAAGAATGTGTATAGTTTATGAGTCAATTTTTGCTATGGTACGTCATTTTTCTTTTCGATTTACATTGATGTATATTATTTAATATTTCAATTTTCATTATTCTCACCAATGTATATACACTCATTTCAGTTTATTTTTATGTTTGTAGATGGAAGGTGAAGAAGAAGAAAAGAATCAACACCGTGAACAAAACATTCCTGAAAATAACCCAAGTCATGGAAGTAGCTCTAGCTGTGACAGTAGTTCAAGCAAATAATGATGATCACTATGTTTGGATATCAAAGAAAGACATTTTATTTTTTGAAATATGTCTGTGAAATCAGACATTTTGTTTAATGTAATGGACATAGTGTCCCAATTGAAAGACAAAGGGATACGAATAACTATCCCATTTTGTATGATAAAGACTGTCTTATATATATATATAATATTTTTTAATTTATTCAATTGCATTATCCATTATCGTTATTGGTTTCTCCATTGTCGTTCTCAAATGCACTAATAAAAATTTAATTCATATGAATATTGTTATAAGATATATATGTGTCGACTTTTGATGAATAATGAATTTTAAAAAACCACAATAATTCTGATATGATATAACAAATTAATCCAAACAACACATTCAAATGCGTTAATAAAAATGTAATTAATATGAATATTGTTATAAGATGTGTTGACTTTTGATGAATAATGAATTTAAAACAATCACAATAATTGGACTGTCACAGGTTGATGTTTCTAAAAAAAACAAAATGAAAACTAGTGTGTGTTAATAATTGTCGACTGGTGCGTTTATGTGTCTATACGCACTGGTGTCGTACGATCTATGGGCACCGCACAAAGACCGATACTAGTTATAAATATTGGTGTGTTTGTGTGATATTGTGTACCGGGGCGTTTATGTATCTATAAGCACCGGTGGATTTGTACGATCCATGGGCACTGCACGAATACCGACACCAATTATAAATCTCAGTGCCTTTTTGTGATATGGCGCACTAGTGCGTCATAAAGGCATACGCACCGATGCATTTATACAACCTATGGGCACTGAAAAAATCCCAAGACCAATTAGAATGGCCTCGTGCGTTGTATGACCAACACTACGCCCGATGCGGTTTTACAGCTAAACGTCCTGGTGTGTTCGTTCGACTGAGGAAGCCCTGAGGCGTCGTCTTCATGTATGCACCGGTGCGTTAAATCTAGAGTAGCACACCGATGAAAAAACATCCGTAATAACCTCCGGCTGCCCATTTTTTTTTAGTTGTGTTGAATTTCGTTAAAAGCTTCGCCAAAAACTCCATAACCATAAACGGATGTTGTAGCAAATGCTTTTTTGACAATTTTGGCCAATTTTATAACACTAAAAACCTCCTTTATAACCTCTGCTAGAGGGTCTTTTCCTTGTAGTGTGGAGGTCAACTTAGGCATTCAACAATGTTATTGGTCTTCCCTATATTATATTTTATATTGATATGAAATTTTTAAAATGATGTGGACCACTTTTGATAGTGATCATTCTACAATTTTCCTTGTCTCTACCTGAACTAAAAAGGCATGTGATCAATGTGGATGACTATCTATTTATCAAGAATGTAATTCTTCCATTGCAAGTAGAATGGAATACATTTATTTGTCATAGATGGGGTATTTACAAACGACATCTAATATTGTTTCACTATGGTAGGCTATCGGATGATCATGTTGAGTGATAATTGCACCCACAATGTATTTTGAAGCATCTACCTCAAACTCAAAAGGTTGTTGTAGATTAGATAAGGAGAGCATCGAGGTTGAGCACATGTGATGTTTCAAATCATCAAAAACTTTGTATTGTGACTAGCCACACACAAATTTTATTTTCCCACCACCTATGGTCACTTGGCTAAGGGCACATGTAATATGGGAGAATCCCAACATGAAACTATGATAGAAATTGGCAAGGCCTAAGAAAATCTGAAGCTCGGTTAGTGTGTTCGGGGTTGGAAAGTCAAAAATGACCTAAATATTCATTGGATCCACATGAACACCATGTTCATCAAAAATGTAGCCTAGGTATTAGACCCTTTAATTTTGAAACATCACTTTTCCAAGTTAGCATACAACTTTTGCTACCGGAAAGTGTGAAGGACCTACTAAATATTCTACAAGTGTTATTCCCAACTCTTTTCAAATATGAGGATATCATCTAAATATACCACCACAAAATAATTGGTGAGAGGATGAGAGGATGCAAGATATCATCCTTAAACCTCATCAAATTTTCCAGTGAATGACCAACCATTCAAAAAAACCTTCTTTGGACTTTAAATCACTCTTCCATGCATTAGTTTGTTAGATTGGAACTTGGTGGTATCAAGACTTCATTTCAATTTTACTAAAGTACTTGGCCCCCTTGTAAGCACCCCTCCCATATCTACCGACTTTCACCATCCTACTAGGGTAAACATGAGAGGAAGAGTTTCTTCAACATGGCTCAACCTCCTAAGTACAGTTAAGGAAGTGGAATCAACAAACCAAAACTTTACTGACCTTCCTCGGGAGCTACAAGACCCCCGAGATCTAAAACACCCCTCTAGGTGCCCAAACCTTGAGGTAACTTTATTTTTCAGTGATTTTCTCTCCCAGCCACATGAATGACATTCCATAAATTTGACTATAGGCCTCCAGTCACAAGAATAATCATATAAGGTAGTAACTACAATCTTATTTTCCCAGTTATGTGCTGGTAACAGCGGAATTTGTGCCACCCTTTCAGGGCTAGACTCCATATCACTTCCCATAACTTGATGAAACTTTATGAAACAATAAATGACACAAATAAAAATCCTTTAACACAAAACTTGATAAAGTATTAGACCTAACCAAGCCTAACCATGACAAACATTTCATTAAACACATTGTGAGTATGTGATCTACAGGTCATGAATGCATATCTAAACAGATGAGTCTCATACTTATCTGAAAATCATAAAGAATTTTTAATTCCCTCTCATAATAGTTGCAATAATATATATTATCTCATTCATTCAATAATCATTCATCAACTATTCATGTGAAGAGACATAACTAGAACTTATTATGAAACTATGCCTATAACCAAAATAATAAACATGATAGAATAGCCATTAAATCCACATCATAACAAGTATAATTACTCATGAAATACAAGAGGAAAAGAGCTCTTATTAACATATACAAAAGCCAACCAAGTGAGGGACTTCCACGTACCACCCAACCATAGATTGGGTTGAACCAAATATTTCTTTCAGCCAATCGCACGCATGTCATATTCCAAGAATGAATGCGGGACTCACAAAAAAACAACCAAGATTCCTCAGGTTTTACCACAATCCCGCCAAAACTGGTCAAGGGACTCCTAGGCCCGAAAAAACTACCTACACAACCATTCATTACCGCAATCATTCCATCACCGATCAAGGGATTCCTAGTCCAAAAAAATAAACATACACTACCAAGATTTATCGTTATACCGCCAAAACCGATCAAGGCATCACTAGGCCCTAACAAGTTTCGATGCCTTAAAATTCCTTCACCAATAATTTCAGTAATTTTCTCGTCTCCACCCTCAGGATTTACCGCAATCCTGTTATTACTGGTCAAGGGATTCCTAGGCCTTTGGAAATTTTGCTAATACCACCTCACCGAGTTCTAAAACCATCTATAACTCCAAAGCTCAACCAAGTAAAAGAGCCCTATCACACCATGTCTCTCCAAAAAGAGAAATTAAATGTTGAAACCACTATCACACCAAGAAAATCACATGTCAATGACAACAAGAGAACCAAATGCATACATGCATGTATCATGCATTCACCAACCTGCGGAAGCTACTTGATCCAACTTTTCCTTGCTTGTCCCTTGCTTTCCTTGTCCTTCCTTTGATTTATTTCCCAAATGATAGTGTGCCCCAACTATGCTCTAATTGTGCAATAGTATGAGAGAGTAGAGAGAGCTCCAAGGTAAAACTGAAAAAATTAAAAATTAAAAATTAAAATAAAAAATAATAATAATATTAATAATATTAATAATAATAATAAAATAAAAATAAAAATCTCACATATTGAAAAAATACATGAACTGATCCTCATAAGCCTTTTTATCATTGAGGCCTTTAATTTCTTCATTTTCCTTCATTTTTCCTTAAATTTCCTCTTCGTGCAAATTTGTGACCTTTCACCTTCATTTTCTCCTATTTTCCTTTATTCCATAAATAAATGTCACTTTTCCTTTCCAAAGCCTTTGCCAATTTCGTTTAGCCATAATAAACCAAACACCCACTATGATGTTTTTCCCACCATTTAGCTTGGAATGTGTGTCCCATGACCTTGGTCTTATATTTTTTTTTTTACATGAAAATTCAACCAGGGCTATTACATAACCCTCCCACTTGGGGGAACACAGTCCTCGATTTTTTATGACACCTACTGAAAACAAAAAATACTACACATGGAGCTTTATAACATAGCTCGTTACAGTATTTACAATGACCACCTACTGAAAATATGACAATCATACTATTTACTGGAGCTTTATAACACAAAATATTATGGTATTTACAATAACAACCACATATATAGTCATGCACATTTGCTTCAACCAAAAAATAACCATATTGCCTATGGAACTTTATAACACAGCTCAATACAATATTTACAGTAATATACACATATGCACATTTGATTTAACCAACAATTAAAATGATACGATGCCTGCATCTGCAACAAGGATATCTAGAGGCTCACACCTCCACCCTCAAAAGTAGTGCCAGGATTCAGCTCCTTCCCAAGAAGTTTAGAATCCACCAAAGCCAAACTTGCATCCAATTTTCAGTGCTATGATCCTTTCCCTACTTTTTTCCTCGGTGAACATTTATCCACTCATTGTTTCAGGGCGCACTCCCAATGTGCATTTGATTCCATCTAGCAATTCTAATGAGAAAAACAAATCCATCCCCTGGCCTTCCCTTCTCTACTACATAGTCCCTCAGGAAATCTAGTCACCCCCTTCCATGCATTCACTCACCTTCTAAGTTCCTTGGCATCCCCTTTCTCGGGTGATCCATCCCTTGGCAAGGTTTCCTCTCATTGGAAGGTCCAAAAACTAAGGCATATCCCTGCCTCAAAACCATCATACCAGTCATAGAATGCTCATGGAAATCAATGGACACTATTGGGAAATGGTGTACATCACAACACATACACCTAAACCCATTGTACAACACAACACATATACGTACACGGAGTACAACATAATGAATACACATGTTAGGATACAACGACTACACAATACACATAATATAGTACAATATGTACACAACACAACATGTACGACATGAACACAATACCATATGTACAACAGTACCACATGTACACAGCACCACCTACACAACGTGTACACAGCACCACATGTACACAACACCACATGCACAATGTGTACACAACACCACCTGCACAAAGTGTGCATAGCACCACATGTACACAACACCACATGCACGATGTGTACACAACACCATATGCACATAGAACCGCATATACAACATGTATACAACACCACATGTACATAGCACCGCATATACAACACGCACATAGCACCGCTATACAACACGTAAACGGCACCATATGTACATAATACCACTATACAACATGTACACAACACCATATGCACATAGCACCACATATACAACATGTACACCATACCACAGGTATGCAACACCACAGGTACGACATGTACAACATATACACCATAGTAATGCACATCCAAAGACCACATTGTCTCTACCAAGAAACCTGACTTCTAGTGGCTTTCCCCTATACATGCTTGTCCTAGCATGTCACAGATCACACTACTTTCATTTCGTTGAAGTATCCCTTAATGTTACCTACATAGCATAAACATAGGCATAGTATAAGCATATAATATCAAATCATATCCACATGATATTGACATCATATATTTGTCAATGTTACTCTTTCCACTTGATACCAGGAGCCTCTTCATGTCATTCACATGCATAAACAATCATTCCCCCACAATAATTTTCCCTAGCGACCTTTTCATACAATTACATACATACATACATACATATATACACATTTAAACATTAGCATAAACAATCATGATCCTTCACAACCCTTTCAAACAACGACATACATAAATACATACATACATATAGAAATCAACATAATCATAATCACAACATAATTACCAGATATCATAAGGTCAATTTTAAGAGAACTCCCTTTATCCATGGATAGCATGCACAACATTGAGAACAATAGTTCCCAACATATCCAAGACATATGATACCTCATATCCATTTATTTTACCTTTATGCTACCTTTCTCATGATTGTCCTGCTACCATCCATTTACACCAATGGACCCAACCAATCAAACTGGTTGTCATATGCTTTCCTTCAGTTGCCCTTTATGCATGCATTGGGCTTCATATGAGTCTTATATTACCTGTTGGGTTTCATTCATCTCTCCTCGAGCTCCAATAACTTTCATCTTTCCCCAACCAACTCCCAGGGGCCTCAGAACATAAAAGGCAATAACAAGAAATAAACAAGAAGAAACCATGAAAAACCAATAGTGATACGACACCATAAACAAAGTGGCATGGCCATCCACCATACATAGCCAAAATTTCAAGTCAAACACAAACAAATCACAAAAATATAGAAATCACAAAACTAGAAACAAACACCATGACTCAATCCCCATGGATTCCCAATGCTTCCAAGGGAAAGCTCAACTTGAGCCTTCTTCAAGCTTTAATGGAAATCTCTTTTTCCATGCAATCCCCTGCATCATACTACGATAAACACATAATTGTTAGTGCATAAATAAACATAATAATATACCAGTTACCTTACCTTGTACCCAACATGCTAACCTATAACTGAACACATACATGTATCATCTCTCAAGGGACTCTTGCTCCTTAATGAATCTTGTCATAACTGGAAAACTAATTTTTATACCTGTCAAATACATCTTCGTGAATCTAGCATATATCCACATAATTTCAAACAAAATAAAGGTTAAGAAGACTTCCTATATTCATGAAAACCACCCACTCATTTGGAATTTTGGTTTCCAAACATAGCCAAAGTAATTCTCACCCAATTCCCTTCTCTTACCTTTTACCTTCCTGCAATTGAGTCTTATTAGGTACTATCACATCACCTAGTTGTTAGTTATATAAACAAATCAATTGTTACCATGTCATGTTAATACCAAGCATGTTTCCCTGCAACTATTTACACATCATGTTACAAATATCAAGACATTATATCTATTAATTTCAAATCAACCTTTACCAAGACTAACAGCCATGTCATAATAAACTAACGGTCATAATTCATAATACTACAACTAGCACTCACTTACATTTAAGTATATATGAGTTATATCAACACATAATGTGCTAGTACAACCGTCTTAAAACAATATCATTCCTTCATGCAATATTATAGACACATACTCATATCATGCAATTAATCAAACATTCGAACAACCTATAAACATATCATGTTAGCTAAGCCAAATAGATGTCATAATCAAAAACACACCTCAATGTATCTCAGGGGAGGCTATCACATATGCACAAGTCAGTCAAGATTAGTATGACACATTATCATAAATATATTGAATCATACATGAATATAATAACCATAACCATCTGCACAGTCCAATCCAGATTAGCGCAATACATATAACATCCAAATATTAAATGCAATGACCATACTCATCATTCATACGACTGCAATGTATATAACAACAAGTTACTATCATTTGTGACTATCTAATATGACCACACTAATTAACTAACATTTATCACGCATGTAACCATAACAACAATTTAACGACAGACATGTATATAACCATAATTCATATAAAAACCATTAACCAACATACTTGCATGCCCAACATTCAAACCTCTATGATGATCTACTCTTACCACGAGGTCCAGTGTTTCAACCCCGCTTTGATGATCTACATATCTTTCTCTATCTCAACCAACATACAAGCACCATGATGACACAAACTACAAAAATGACTATCACAATGCATTCATAACGATCACATGGAAAACTAACATGCATGCATGACAAGCAAATTATGTCCATCCAGTCCAAGTGTTTGAACCATGCTTTGACACTAATCTGTAACCACCCCTCCCATATTTTCTAACTTTCATTGGACTTCCAGGGTAAACATGAGAGGAAGATCTACTATGACATAACTCAAACTCCTAAGTACATTTAAGGAAGTGGAATCAATAAACAAAAACTTTACTGACCTTCCTTAGGAGCTAAAGAACACCCAAGAGCTAAAACACCCCTCCAGGTGCCCAAACCCTTACGTAAATTTATTTTTTAGTGATATGGACTCCAAACCATAGTAATAAATTTGTATAAATTTGACTATAGGCTTCTAGTTTCAGGCATAAGCCTACAAGGTAATGACTGCAATCTCATTTTCCCAGTTTTGTGCCTACAATCAAGGAATTTGTGCCACTTTTTCAGGGCTAGAGTCCATATCACTACCCAAAACTTGATGAAACTTTCCAAAGCAATAAATGAAACAAAGAAAAATCCCTTAACACAAAACGTGATCAAGGTCTTGACCTATCCAAGCCTAACAATGATATGCAGTTCGTCAAACAGATTGTGAGCATGTAATCTACAAGTCATGAATGCATATCTAAACATAGGGGTCTCGTACTTATCCGAAAATTATCAAGAAGTTCTAATGCCCTCTCATAACAGTTGCAATAACATCTATTAGATCATGCATTCAATAACCATTCATCAACTATTTAAAAAATGTCAAGAGCCATAACTAGAACATGTTATGAAACTATTCTTATAACCAAAATATAACCATGATAGAATAGTCATTAAAGCCACATAATAACAAGTATAATTACTCATGAAATACAAGAGGAAAATATCTCTCATTAACATATGAAAAATACAACCAATTCAAGGACTTCCACGTACCACCTGACCATAGAAATCATTGAACCAAATATTCTTCAGCCAATCACCACTATGTCATATTCCAAGCACAAATGTGGGACTCACAACAAAACAACCAGACTTCCTCAAGCTTTACAACAATCCCACCAAAATCGGTCAAGGGACTTCTAGGCACGAAACAAGCACCTACACAACCAAGATTTACCGCAATCATACCATTATTGGTCAAGGGATTCCTAGACCTAAACAATAAACATACACTACCAAGCTTTACAATAATCTCACTAAAATTGGTGAAGGGATCACTAGGCCCTAACAAGCTTGGATGCCTCCAAATTCCTTCACCAATACCTTGAGGGATTTTCTTGTCTCCACCCTCAAGCTTTACCGCAATCCTGCCATTATCGATCAAGGGATTACTAGGCCTTTGGGAATTTTCCTGAGACCACCACACCTGGTTCCAAAATAATCGGGGAATCCAAAGCTCAACCAAATAAAATAACCACATCACACCATGCCTCTCTGGAAATGGTAAGGAAAGGCTAAAACCATTATCACACCTTGCAAATCCCAAGGAGTATAGAAACAACTATAGCTACACAACCTGCCTAAAGTATTTTCTCATGATTTTCCATAATTTAGAAAAAAGAGGTAAATTCTTCCCTAAATAAACAAGAATAAACACTAAAATTGCATAATATGAAGATAACTATACATATATCAAAACTTCATTATTGTGCGCAAAAAGGGTGATGAACTGGCATGGAAATAGGAAAATGTGTGCAAAAAAGGTATTGGGCGATTGTTAAAAATATTCCAATTTGGGTACCCATTATCATTTTGGAAAATTCATGAATGAATCACCTTACAACCATTTTTACCCATAAATAATTAGGTTTCATTTTTTTAGGTAAGAACTAGGATATTTCGAATATCAATTACTCTTTCTGGGTCAATATTGGTTCCAAATACTAATACTATATGCCTAAGTAATTTTCTTGCAATGACACCAAAAATGGAATTTATAGTATTTAAAGACATTCCAAATTTTTTATAGTGAAGAAAAATTTGCTTAATATGATTGAAATGATCTTCTCTTACCATAAAATGAACAATTAAATCATTAAGATATATTTGAATAATTCTTCTAATTACATCATCAAAAATTATTGGCATAACTCTTTGGAAAATGGAACTTGCATTAATCAAACCAAAAGGTGCATGCCCATAATCAAATGTGCCCCAATGAGTAGTAAAGGTTGATTTATATTTATTACCTCTCTTGATACATTTTTTATTATATCCTAAAAGGCCATCAAAGAGTGACATCATCTAAAATCCTACAACTTGTAGAATTAACTCCATATTAGGAAGTGGATGTTCAGAAGTCCACATGTAATCTAATGTTTTCATTCTTTTTCCTTATAGGAACAAGATTCACAAACTATTCATAATATTGAATAGAAAAAATTATATGAGATACTAAGAATTTGTCAACTTCTATCCTAACATTTGATTCAAATTCAGGGTTCACTAGTCCTTATCTTTCTCTTACTACCTTTGTATTTTCTTTAATGGTTATTGTGTGATAAATTGTGGTTGGATCAAAACCATGTAAATCATCATAAGATCCTGGAAATAAATCACGAAACTCACAAAAAAATTCAATGAATTTTTTATTTTCTTATTTTGAACAATTGGCTCAAATATTTAAAATAATTGGGTCTTCTTGAGTCCTAATGTTCACTAGAATGGATTCACTGATTTTTCTTTTTGATACTCCTCCAAATTCTTCTTATGTTTATTTACATGATACTCCTCCAAATTCTTCTTATGTTTACTTACATCATTTGAGGAAAATGAGCTAGCTAAATGAGTTAATCCTTTTGGAAATTTATTATCATCTAAAGAAATGATTTCATTTTTTTGTCAGATGCTCATTTTTCTAAAAAGCACATATGATTTCGTTATCATGGAAAAAAAATAACGTCCCAAGTTTCTATAAAAAATGATGATATAAAGATTCAAAAGTACAATCTAGTCTTTTACGGAGTAACTAACTTGTAGGACTAGCTGCAAAAAAATATAATCCGTCAACCATTGAATTCACTCCCTATGAATATGTGTAATATAGACAATATATTAAAAATTAATTTCCAAATGGCTTGTTTATACTTTTTCAAGAGTTTATTTGATGGGTTATAGATTTTCTTACCCAATTTGATGATAAGCTCCAAATCTTCAAAAGAAATAAGATGATAGCACCATAAATTGAAGTCATTCTTAATTCCAAGCATTATGACTTCAAATTCTACTACATTGTTTGTGCATGCAAACTCAAGTCTATAGAAAAAATTATAATATTTTCCTAAAGGAGAGTATAGTACAAAAATAGCTCCATTGCCTTCACTTGAACATGCACTATCAAAGTGCATATTCCAAATACCATCATCACTATCAAAAGATGTTGGAATAGAGTTTTCATCTTCTTTTAAAAATATAGAATATACACAATATCTTCTTCAAAAAAATTATCTTTAGCCCCAAGGGTTAGCTCAAGTGGTCTTGAGCCATACATGAAGTTCTTTTATATTGTTTCTAATTGTTTTTTATTATAGGTTTGACTCTCTTCAATTCCCTTGGTTCAGTGCCCTATAATCAGGGTTGATGATTTACTAGGTTTACCATCCATGAAATGTGGGGAAGTACTCCAAGGTTTCCAGTGTTTTAATTCCAAGTAAAAAAATATTTTTCAACAAAATTTACATGCGGTTGTGGAACACTTTCAATAAATGGTGAAATACATCCTCTATGAAGCATAATAATGTTATGGCCAACATTTGGAAGAGACAAGTGAGTTCCATGCATAGATATACACACACTAGTTAAAGCATGCAAATCTCTTCCCAAAATGATTAAATAATTAATAATTGACATATCAATAACTTGTATACTAGCATTTGTACCAATAGGTACACCTTTCGAATATATATACAATAACATTTGAAATAGAAGATTTTCTAATGCCTCTCTTGAGGTTGAGGGATCTACTAGTTGAATGGCTCAAAGAGTTCGGCTAGTCGAACGGGCTCGAAGGCCTGGTATCTCTTCAAAGGTCCATTGCGCCAAGTAGCTGACTAGCTGACTATATAGGATATATACAAATTCAAGAAGCATCCACTTAGTAACAAAAAATATAGTCCCAAACTAATATGGACTAATAATATGTTTTTATGATTGATTTGTTTAATGTTTATGATTATTCTTTATAAAATGATAATAGGGTAAGTCGTTTGTTTTTCCATGACACGTTTCATAACTTTTTGAGAGCCATTTTTATGTTGACACTGAAGAAAGATAGATGTTTTCTTGAAAGTGCAATAGGATTTCATTAGTGCACTTTTTTTTTTAAATTATTTGTATCCATGTAACTTTTTCACATTACATTAATAATTTAAAAGCTTAGTTTTTCTATTCATCCAAAATTCCATTGGAAATTTTGAGAATGGTAAGTTTAAATTTTGTTACCTGTGTAAATTGAGTGTCTTACTATTTTTTGAGGCCTTGAATCCATTTTCTTTCAAAATTACATTTTAAGCAATGGAAATTCACAATATCATCAAATTTCAACAAAAAAATAATAACTAAAAATAGTTAAACTCCACCTAATGTAAATACTAAAATAGTTCATTTTGAATGAAAATTGTAAAAATAATAAATTATGCTATTAATTAGATTATATCAAAGATTTTAGGTTTATTTTTATTATATTGTTTGTTCACATAAAACTTAAAATAACATTTGAATGAAGAATTTAAGTAACATTATGATTTTTTAAAATAATATTAAGTTAAAAAAAAAAATGTAATATTAAAATAAGTATAAAGGTTTGTCAATTGAGTTTAATTTGTATGGTGGGGAAAAATTATTATCCTTGCTATCTACATTCAATTTCTACAAATGGCATAATGAGTTTTATTGGAATAATATTGAGTCTTGTTTTAAAGTTTAAATAGTATATATTCTCCATAATAATATATATACATATATCCACCATAAATTTCATGCTCACCATTATTCAAGAAAAACCACATCACCTAAAATAATTGAATGGTTGTCTATAAGAAAGTAAGCTTTCATTCCTACCAAATATCTCTAAATATAATATTATTAACTTAATTTTTTTAATCTAAAAAACATAAACTCTTAGCCAATAGAAATCTGTTGTGGTTCCTACAACACCCTCCAAAAATACATAAAATCATAACACACACTTCAAAAAAATTTGGAGCCCCCTTTGAAACTAAAGAAGGAAAAAAGCCAAGTAAAGTTTTAAGAGCAAGTCGCTAAGTCGCGGATCCATTATTTGTGACCCATGCGACCTATGCGACTCTGCGACCCTAAGGTCGCATAGGTCGCCAGGTCGCAAGAGTCGGAAGTCAATCAATTTGCGACCTTGCGACCTAGCGACCTTAAGGTCGCAAGGTCGCAAAGTCGCAAAATGAAGTTTTAAAGGAATTAGCGACTCAGCGACCTTTGCGACCTAGCGACCTTAAGGTCGCGAGGTCGCAAGGTCGCAAACTTACAACTTGCGACCTCATTAAGTATTCGCACGTGCGACCTTTTTATATAAGGACGGGTCGCTAGGTCGCATTTGTGGCTCTCAGAGAAAACCGTGGAATTACTCTGACAGGTCGACTGGCGCGTTTTCTTCCGGGTAAGTTGCCTTTTCCTCCCTATGTTTCCCTCTTAAGCATTTCTTGCCATTATTAAGCCTCCCCACGGTCTTATTTATTTGCTGGAAAGGATGTAGGGTTTTTCTTTTGAGTTTCACCGTTGTTTTGTTTCCCACAAACCCCAAGGTCACCCGTCTCTTGCCTAATTCCTCATGGCTATGCCTTATTGTCAGTTTAGGCCCTTTCAAGCCGCATACTTTTCCCGTTAGGGAAAGATTAGCCGCAAAGTCGCGCGCGCGCAAAACCCCCCCGGCAGGCTCAAGTGCGACCTGCGACCTAGCGACCAGGTCGCAAGGTCGCAAGGTCGCAAAACGCCCTCTCAGCGACTCTGCGACCCTGCGACCTAGTCGCAAGGTCGCGAGGTCGCGTGTGAGTCCTTTTTGTGGATCAGCGACCCAGCGACTCCCAGAGAACAGTCAATTAAAATTTGCGTGTATAGACTCTATTTAGCCATTATCATCATGTCTTTCTTATCCTGGGATTCTGTCTTGAATGCAGCAGGTGAATTCAGAGCAGACACAGTACCGGTCCTCTCCGACTCTAGCAATATGGCACCCCGGGTATCCCGAAGGAGAAGCAGGCAGGTGGTGGAGGAAAGTCAGACACAGACATACAAACATCTCCGTCGCCAATATACAGAGACACCCTTTGCACCTTCGCAAAGGAGGATAGCCTTAGGTGGTATGAAGTATACCGTGAGTTCGCCATGCCAGAAGAGGAGTTCCCAGAAGATCTCCCGGACCGTGAAGTATACCTGAAAGTCAAAAAGTCCAAGTTGCACCTAGCTGGGTCACATCCCGCCATCTTTCCGTGCCCAGAGATGTTGGACTGGATCATACAGAAGACGGATCCGAAAAACTTCGCAATCCGAGATAGTGCAGGAAAAGCTTTCGCAACATTGGAAAGTTCAAGAGCACAGGTCTACTACTCGCTACCAAAACCAGAGGTGAACTTCACCCCAAGATGGTTTGCTGCAAATGAACTGCCGATGGTTGATACAATCAGAAAATGGTGGGCAGAACCAGACAAATTTAAGATGAAAAAGGACCAGGAGTACCCGGTGGCCAGTCTGAGGAAGGTGTATAAGTTAGTGGCCGCCATGCTGTGCAGAATATACGGGCGTTCGGACGCCACCACCTTCAACGGAACATGGGCAACCATTATGGAACACGTAACAGTACACGGCACTCGGTTCAATTGGGCTGGTATATTAATGGGCTCCATGCACACAAATTTGGCTTCAGCTTTAGCCCCAGATGAGGGAGCGCCATCAGAATTCTATATGGCTTCGTATCTATTAGATGCCGTCTGTGCCCAGCTGCATGTTGAGGGATGGCCACATAACTGGGACTCCGAACAGACCCAGGCAATACATTTGCAGACCACGGTATTCTGGGAATCCAGGTACAAGTCAGACATCGAGCAAATCTCTCATATATTCATTCCCGCCCTTTACGGGAAACTATTTGGTCAAGACACCCCCTGCATGTCTTGGCGAGCAATGGAGACACTAGGTCAGGTGGCACACTAGTTTCCATTCGCTGAATTCACAATCATCCGAGTATTTGGCTCGTTTAAAGCACCACATGCTCTGCCTAAGTTTATTACCGATAAGGTGCTCATGCAGAAGGTATGTTTCCAGATGACCTCGGGCTTCTCTAACGTCCTTTCCAAAGGGAAGAAGAAACCTTGGCCCGCTCTACCTCTCACCATTGGTGCTTATACAGTCAAGGACTCCAGAGAAGTAGGGCGTGAAGGGGAAGAGGTGAAAAGTTATCACTTCAGAAATCTGGATTGCCGAACTTACGACCCAGTCAGGATAGTTCCCGAACATTGTAAAAGGGCCAATTTTAGATGGAGTTATCAGCATGTCGAGCGCCCGGCAGAGGACGAGAAAAGAAACTGGTATAACGCAAACAGGCATCTCGCTCCAGGAATCGACTCTGACCGAGAGGAAGAAGATCACCAGAACTTAGGAGATAGAAGCCAGAAGCTTGGAGGCTCTTCTTCCTCCAAAGATAAGAGAACACAGACCGGTACGGGGCCTGACACCGCAGATCAGCAAAGGGAAGCGGAAGCCCAAGCCAAGAAGGAAGAGGAAAAGAAAATGAAAGAGGATGAAGAGAAATGTAAGAAAGAGGCCAGGACAGAGCGAAAAAAGAAAAAGGAGGAGGAAAAGGAAAGACAGGAAAAGGAGGCACAGGCAGCGGCAGAAAAGGCACTGAAGGAAGAACTCGACAAAGTCGATCGTCAGAAAAAGGCAGAACAAGCCGCCGCGGCAGAGCGAAAGAGAAAAGCTGAAAAGGAAGCAGAGGCAGAGGCAGAACGCAGGAAGAAAGAAGAACACGACAAGGCGGAAGCAGAACGTCGACAAAAGGAGAAAGAAAAGGATCAAACGCAGGATGAAGAGGACGAGCTAATAGATGACATTGACCTATCTCGCCTGGATATCCCTGCAGGTGGCGCGAAAAGTACCCTCAATGTTGATGACTTTCCCGGGGAGCAAGAAGAAGAAGTCTTCGACTTGACCAGATTGACATTTGACCAATTCTCTTTCAAGATACGGCAAGAGAAAAGGAAATCCTTAGCGCAAGGCCATCCCGCCATCTCTACGGTCGCCATTGGAAAGGACATAGTCCCAGACACAAGGACTAATCCTGTTATGATAACGTCAGCAGGCACCGCTTTTGCTGCAGCCACAGAGGAAAATGTCACTAGGATGAGCAAGGAAATTATTTCTTTACAGAACAGGCTAAAAGCGGCAGAGCAGGAGAAATCAAGGCTAGAAAATGAGATGATGTAGCTCCAAGGTAGGCCCGCCCAAGTAAATGAGGTCCCACTGGCGGTCAGGAAAGAGTGTGACGTGTTGGAGATGACAATGAGGCAAGTATACCAGGAAATGCTCACCGAACAACAAGCAGCCCTACTAAGGTGGGCACGAGAAGAAACCAAAGAAACACGAACAGTCAGTAGGCTTCTGCACTTTTGGACAAAATGTTGCAACTAGACAGTCACAGTATCAAAGAAAGCCACCCGAACATGCTCTTGAAGGATTGGAGTCATACGCAAGAAGCCAAAGGCACAACTTGATGAGTATGCAATCCAAAGACAAGTCAGCTCCAAAGATCCGGACAAAGTGATGTCCAGACATAATCACCTAATCAATGGTATTGACTCCATGAACGCTTCTTCATCACATTCCGTCATTAGGGGCACCACTTTGAAACTAAAGATCGTATGTCAATCGCAAGAAATTCACTTTTCTCGTTGTACTCGTAAGACAAGTCGTCGCGCACTGCCGACTCCGAGGCATCACAAGAGAACCTGAATCGGTTGCTTGTCACTCCAGTGCAAATCTATACCAAGCTTGCTTCCCTCTCAATGCTGATCTCTCAGAATAAGGAGACTCTGGTGCCGAATGCCCTAGAATGTATGCATCGAATAAAAGAGGAAAGCCCTCTTGTCGCTCCTATAACAGCAGATTACCAGACTTGGCGAGATTTCCTCAAGGGCAAGAAAGTCGACGTTCCAGAAACCTCAATTGCGCGACCACCTCCATAGTTCAACCGCTGGGTCGCAGGTCGCACCTGCGACCAGGTCGCAGGTCGCACCTGCGACCAGGTCGCAGGTCGCACTTGCGACCAGGTCGCAGGTTGCAATTTTGGCAAACGGGAAGCTGAACCGTCGGGAAGCTGAACCGTCGGAAGGCCATAAGTGCGCCTGTTGAATCTGTAAATACCCCTGTGGGGAACATTGTATGGGCTGCTCTTTTAGGGACTGAAAGGCATTATTGCATTGTAACTGAAGAAGCATACTCTTGATATATGAGATACAATACATGTTTAAACCCCTTTGATTGGATGATGTGTTTAGCTGTGACAACATTGTGTGTATTCTGCGTGCAGTTTCAGAATATCTTCTGATTAATGAATCTGTGTTATTAATAGTATCATTCATGCACCATAGCTATCTGTGATTGTGTGATGATGCTCTAGTTTATTATTTACTTCATGATGAATGTTAATGAACTGTTTTATTAGCATTTCGTTATATCTTTCGGAAAGTTAAGGGATATTCTCGCCACAAAGAACTGTTTCTTTGGCGGTCAGATTATCCTGCATGCATACCTCATAGATGTGTTGCTAACGACACTTCCTGAGTGTATGCATTCTGTCTATCACCTTGCTACGCACAGTATCATATATTGGTTTTATACATCAGTCATGTATCCTGTATCGTGTGAATGAGTGTATGTTTGCAGTTTCAATCAGGTTGCTCGAAACCGAAGAGATAGTCATTTAAGTGGTAGCCGGACCCACACCCCGGACGGGATCCCCACTCCAAACGGTTCAAAGTCTAATTGGGACTTTCTACCGGGGAGATCCCCTACTGTTGGCCGGACATATTTTCCCGTCAACAGATTTGGCGCTAGAAGGAGGGCATGGCATCCTCCCAGCATACAACAGACATTCCATCACAAACTCCCCACCGGGAGGTCATAAATAACGAAGTTACCCTTCCCCCCTTAGAGGATATTCCAACGGTGGAAGCCCGATACTTTGAAATCACTAACGAATAGCTGAGAGCCTTACGCCCAGTTGCCCGTAATCTCATCAGGGATTTACGGTATGCCCCTATCATGGAATTCCTAGCCCACACTAGGACCCCTGCCGATAACATCACTCGCAATGGCGTGCTGGTCCGCACCATACCTGAACTGGTGAATACCATGATTGAAGACCTCGCACGGGCTGTCCAGGAAAATGACCCCGTTATCCACGATAGTGAAGGTTTCCCTGATACGGAACCTTTCCCCGAACCGCAGCCTGACTTACATCAGTGGACCAACAACCAAGTGTATTCCCCACGAGAAGGAGAAGGGGAAAGAAGAAACGAAAGAGAAGGTAACACAGCCCGAAGGAATGCGGAGGAAGGAAATAGGCCCCGAAGAAATGAAGGTGGAGTCAACAGGGGCCACGGTCGTGGTGGTAGAGGAGATATCATTCGTGGCCCGAGACACCACGCCAACCATAATCACCACCAAAACCAAAATAGATCCCCTCCTTACAACTGGGAGCTTCTTAGAAACGTGAATAACCGTGAAAGACACCGAGATGAACACTCTCGTCATCATGAAGGAACATCGGTGTCAGGGACGGGAAGTGAGTCTGAAGCAGAAACCCGACATCAGCTTCGCCCCAGGAGGATGCAGCCTCTGGCCTGGATGGCTCAATCCCCATTGGCCCTTTTAGGTCCCCTCCATGATATGCCTAGACACCCAGAGAAGCACCTTCCTAAGTTCGATCCAGAGAAAGGCACATCGGCAGAAGACCATATTAGTAGTTTTTATCTGTCTCTACAAATCATGAGAGTTCAGTCCGATGATGTTGCATGTCGACTTTTCCCACACACTCTTGTAAGCCAGGCAGCCACCTGGTACCGCTCCCTACCCAGTGCGTCTATCACTTCATGGGACCAGTTCCGTCGTGTGTTCCTGCAAAAGTTTGCAGAAGATAAAACACCCTCTATGCTCCTCACAGAACTAAGCACCATCAAGTGTCATAGAAAAGAGAAAGTTAAAGACTTTAACCAACGCTTCGCCACCATATTGCAAAAATTTCCTCCAAACTTAGCATTGGACGATTCTATCACCATCGACTACTATACTAAAGCCCTCCCTAGGGATATTGTCGTTTTCGTCAAACGTGAGGCCCGCGCTACTCTTACAGCAAATTACGCTGCTGCTCTCGCGGTAGAAAAGGACATGTTGTCGATAGGAGTCATGGACCATGACGGAAAGGATGATCACAAATCAACCACTAAAAAGGGTCAGTCTTCCACCCCAAATAGAGAGAGAGAAACTTTCGATTTCGAAAGTATGGCCAAGACCCTCAAACTATTAACGAATGAGGTCTCTGACTTAAAGAGAAAAGGCGTTGAAACCTCAACTACAAATAAACCTCCAAAACCCTTTTTCAAGAAAAGCAATCCCAACACCAGCAGGCCTCCGTCAAACACCAGTGCCACTCTCAACGTGGAGGAGATAGGGAAAGACAATTTTTGCTCTTTTCACCAAGCTGCCCATTCTGAAAAAACGTGCCCGCAATGGATTGGCAGCATGACCGCAGTGGTTAACCAACTTTTGGATGATCAAACTCCAGGAAGCCTGACAGAGGATGAAGTCTCTGATCGAGATGAGGGTTCGCTCCTAGATGGGGAATCAGGAGCCTCTGTCTTAACTTTCGATGTAATCCGCGGGGGAGAGAGTCTTGCTCCCATTGATATCAACATGGCAGGCAGTCCCAAGGCTCAGCCCACTCGAAACTACAGTCTTAGAAGCAAAGGCTCTGTTCCTGAACAATCATATGAGGACAAGAAAAGGGCTTTCCTGAGGAAAATTCTTCCTCCCGGAAATGAAGGACAAACTACACCAGAAAAGCTCATGAATAGTAATAGCAAAGCGAGTCAAAAGACCAAGCTCCCGGTGGAACCCTCGAAAATCCCCACCGAACCCAGTCCCCACAACGACACTAGCTACAACATAGTGGAGGACATGAAAAAGACCAGGGCCAATATCTCACTCTACGAGTTGGCCCGCATCACGAACCAAAAGGAACTTATCCTAAAAGCTTTCGCCAACAACCAAAATACGAAGAACGTCAGCAACACGTCTGCACAAACCAGTCCAGATATCCAATCTATAGTGAACGCTGTCAACACGAATTCGAGAGGATCCACCCCTCCATTTCTCTTATCGTTTGAGATGTTTAATTTCAACGTTCACAATTGCCTCGTTGACTCTGGTGCATCCACGAATGTCATGCCTCTATCCGTGTGCAAGAAACTCAACATCCTCCCAGAGAAAACTGACGCAAAAATCATTCAACTGGACAGATCACAAGTACCAGCAGTTGGAGAATTAAACAATGTCATCATCCGCCTCTCATCCGAATCTAGGGTTCATCAATGTATTGATATTGTGGTTGTCGACATCCCAGAAGCCTATGGTGTACTGCTTAGTAGAGACTGGTCTAGCAAATTGCAAGGATACTTCGCCACATATTGGTCTCACTTATGGCTACCTTACAAAGGGAGAAACAACCAAATCAGAGTCGAAAGTGAACCGTACATGAAACACACTGTAACTGATTTGGATGCCACAAATGAACCCATCAGCTTCGCCCAGGAGGAACTTGGTATGTGTTTTCTAGATTCCATTTTTGGATGTTACCGACCTCCCCAGTCTGCACTAGG
Source organism: Pinus albicaulis (assembly GCA_034641835.2). NCBI lineage: Eukaryota > Viridiplantae > Streptophyta > Pinopsida > Pinales > Pinaceae > Pinus > Pinus albicaulis. The sequence goes on from CM076569.1 coordinate 506,692,374, forward strand.
CCCCGAGGTCCTTTCTGAAATGACTCTCATCGCAGAGGAACAAGCCCAAACTGTATCACACCAAGCCGAAATTCCTCCGCAAACCACCACCCCCAAGGACCCGTAAAATGATATATGGACATTGTATTACGACGGTTCCAAGAATCTCGATGGTTCTGGCGCTGGCTGCGTTTTGCTTGATCCGCATAAGAAAAAATTCTTAGTCTCTTGTCGACTCGAGTTCCAATGCACTAACAACACTGCCGAGTACGAAGCTTTGATCCTTGTGCTTAAAAAGGCACTGGATTTGAAGGTAAAATGCTTACGGGTCATTGGAGACTCCGAGATTATCACTCGGCAGGTACGCAACACTATTCACTGTTTGTCTCCACATTTGAAGGCGTATCAGCAAGAGGTATGGCGATTAATTTCTGCTTTTGACGCTTTTGGAATTAATTCTGTTCTAAGAATGCATAACGCAGCGGCAGATACTCTAGCTAATGCTGCCGCCAGGTTTACCCCTTTGAGGGACGGGTTTTCTATTGAAGTTATGTATAAACCATCCGTGCCAGACAATATCACTAATTTGCGTGTTTTTGATGATGATCAACAGGTGTTGGAATTTATGTGCAACTCAGAGATATTCAAAGACGCTGCTATAGATGAAGATGAGCACGACCAAGCTATGCAAAAGGAGTACGAGCAAGTCAAAGGGAACCCCATGCCTAAAGGGGTGGTATCACTTGAAAAGCTTTTCGATCTGCAAAATCGGTTCCATGGGCCCCCAAATGCAAAAGTACAGAGCTCTATTTTAGCTCATCGACAAGTGAATTTGGGATCAGAGGATAATCCTAAATTCGTCAACCTCGGGAAGGACTGCACCCCACAAGAGGCCCAGGATTTCACTCAGCTATTTCGCAAGTATCGTGACGTGTTCGCTTGGACATATGAGGAATTACGCACATACGATACTCGAATCATACAACACGTGATACCGATCAAAGAAAATGTCAAACCATTTCAACAAAAGCTTAGAAAAGTACACCCTACAATGGAACCACTGATTCTAAAAGAACTCAAGAAACTTTTGGATGCCCGCATTATCTTCAAAGTTCGCCACTCCACATGGGTGTCCAATTTGGTTCCGGTATGGAAGAAGTCAGGTGAAATTCGCCTATGTGTAGATTTCCGAAACCTAAACCGGGCCTCGAGTAAAGACAATTACCCATTTCCCCCTATGGAGCAAATATTACAGGAAGTGTCCGGGTCAGAGATGTTCTCTTTATTGGATGGATTCTCTGGTTACAATCAGGTACTGGTGGCCGAACCAGATAGGTTAAAGACTACCTTTCGGACTAAGTGGGGAACTTTCGCTTACAGGCGCATGCCTTTTGGATTAATCAACGCAGGAGTGACATTCCAAAGAGCTATGGATATAGCATTCAGGGCTCTGATAGGCCAAAGTGTGGTAGTCTACTTGGATGATGTTACGGTATTCTCTAAACGCCGAGGGGATCATTTGCGTCACCTCAGACAGATTTTCGAAAGATGCAGAAAATACGGTATCTCGCTCAACCCAAAGAAAAGCGTTTTTGCCGTAGCAGAGGGAAATCTACTAGGTCACATCATAACCAAACAAGGCATTGTCGTTGATCCAGAACGTGCGAAAGCCATCGCTCAGATTTCTCCCCCCAGCAGTAAGAAAGCAATGCAGTCCTTTTTGGGAAAGATCAATTTTGTACGTAAGTTCATATCAGATTTCGCCCAGATAGTGAAGCCACTGCAGGGAATGATAAAGAAAAGTGCTACCTTCAAATGGAATCAACCCGAAAAGGAAGCTTTCGACCAAATCAAGAAAGCTATAGCCGAAGCGCCTTCCCTCCAGAGCCCAGATTTCGACAGAAATTTCAGCTTGTATACGTTCGCTTCGGATTCGTCCCTGGCAGCCGTACTCACACAAAAGGACAGAAATAATGACGAGCGTCCCATTTCATTCATGAGCACCGGTCTGCAGGGAGCTGAATTAAATTATCCCGAAATCGAGAAACAGGCCTATGCGGTATATAAAGCAGTCAAACATTTCAGACCATACATCTTGAAAAACCATGTCACAGTTTACGTTCCTCACCCAGCTGTTCGCTCACTGTTCATGTAGCAAGAGTTGGGCGAGAGAAGAGGGAACTGGGTTGCGTGTATGCAAGAGTACGACTTAGAGTTTAAGCCGGCACGTACAGTTAAAGGGCAAGGTTTATGCCAAATGGCTGCAGAAGCCGCAGGTTCCCAAAAGAGTGAAGAAGATAATTGGGAGCAAGAAATTGATATGTACCAAACTGACGTCATGCCTCAGGAACGGAACCCGTCTTGGTACTCGGATATCTCGGGATATTTGGCACACAGTGTATTGGACTCAAATCTAGATGCCCGGCAGAAACGTGCAATCAGACTCAAAGCTGCGTCTTACCAGTTAATCCAAGGGAAGCTTTTCAAGAAACATTCCAATGGAGTCATGTTACGCTGCCTAGAACATGATGAAGCTCAGAAAGTCTTAACCGAGCTACACGATGGACCAGCAGGAGGTCATTTCGCCGGGGATACCACTGCCCATAAAATTATGCGTGCAGGTTATTATTGGCCAACCCTTTTCAGAGATGCCCACGCATATGTTCGGAAATGCATTCAATGCCAGAAATTTGCAAGCCGAGAAGCGCGTCCGGCTGCTCCTTTGTTGTCAGTAGCAGTAGAAGAAGTTTTTCAACAATGGGGTTTGGACGTCATTGGTGAGATTTTACCCCACTCTTCTAAACAACACAGGTACATTCTGATGGCCACTGATTATTTCACCAGGTGGGTTGAAGCGGTACCATTACGCCAAGTCAACGATCAGGAGGTAATGCAATTTGTCACTCACTCCATCATTACCAGGTTTGGCGTTCCAACTTCCTTGGTGTTTGATAATGCAACGTATTTTTCATCTTTTAAATTATATGATTTTGCATTAGAAAATGGCATTGTTCTTAAACACTCTGCAAAGTACTATCCCCAAGGAAATGGTCTAGCAGAATCAACAAATAAAAATCTGATCCGCATCATCAAAAAGACCCTCCTGTCTCACCAACGAAACTGGCATAATGCTCTCCAAAACGCACTTTGGGCTGATCGCGTCACCCCTAAGTCATCAATAAGCACCTCACCATATTTTCTCGTGTATGGGAAAGAAGCCGTCCTCCCACCCAATTTGTCTCTTCCCGCTCTACAGTTGTCTCAAGAGTGCCACGGTACCCCTTGCCCCGCCTTGCAAACCCGCATTGACACCCTGCTGAAACTAGAAGAGGAAAGGCAGAAAACCTGGGAGAAATTCGCCATACACCAGAGTCGGATCAAGAAATGGTTCGATAAAAAGTCTGCAGGAGATAAAAAATTTGAAGTAGGAGATCTTGTCCTAAAGTGGGATAAAGCACACGAAGAAAAAGGAAAACATGCCAAATTTCAAGCACTATGGATAGGTCCCTTTCAGGTTAAAGAAAAGGTGGGTTCCCATACTTTCTGATTGCAGACTCTGGAAGGAAAAGTCGAGGTCCTCCCGGTAAACGGGCATGACCTCAAACACTACTTTACTTAAACCCCCTTAAAAAAAAAAGAAAAAACAAAAAACAAAAAACAAAAAAAAACAAAAACTCTTTCTCTAACTCTTCAAAGAAAACCTTGTCTAAGCTGCCCGCAACCGGCTCACTCCTTGAAGAGGTTCTACGCTGATGAAAGGCCCTTCCCGCCAAAACACGGGGCAGTCGAAACTCGCTTGTGATGGGCACCTAAGGATAATACACGGTCTTACTAGAGTCTTCAAGCATAAGGAACCACCTAGCGGCTTAAAAGGGTGCAGGCAGAAAAGGTCTTGCATAGCAGCAACCGGATCGTGAGGGAACAGGGCTAACTCAAGAGAATTGCAGGTCATCCGGGAAAAACCCGAGTCCTCATATGAGACCAGGGGCAACCTCTCTGCAAGCAAAATAAGTCGGGATCCCTCAACCGCCCAGGCAAAATATGCCCATCTAAATAAGTGCCACAGGCACATTCTCAAATAAGTGCAATCGCACACGAATAAAGGGTAAAGGTTTGAGAAAGGCTTCCTGCGCAGAGAGGTGTTGTAACGACTCCACCGGGGTACTGACCAGGCTCGCTGGCAGCGGAGCAACGTTCACGACTCCTTAGGCAGTGACTCCGCCGGAGCCGAGAGGTTCGCTGGCAGCGGAGCAACACCATGAGGATGAAATAATTGTACCGGACCCTGCAGTTGTCCAAGGTTTCCCCGACCCTCTCGATCCTGGAGCGTGAGGAATTAAAATTCGGTTGATCCGCACCCAATAAGCCGAAAGGGCAGGCGATTATGCGGGGTGGCAAAGGAAGGAAGGTGTGAACTCTGAGGTAAAAGAACAAGCTGGTATTAGACCCCTCCCTCCTCCCTCATCGACCCTTCATCAGCAGAGACTCTGAATTCATCCAGTGAATCGCCATTTGTTGTGGTTCCTACAACACCCTCCAAAAATACATAAAATCATAACACACACTTCAAAAATTTTTGGAGCGCTCTTTGAAACTAAAGAAGGAAAAAAGCCAAGTAAAGTTTTAAGAGCAAGTCGCTAAGTCGCGGATCCATTATTTGCGACCCATGCGACCTATGCGACTCTACGACCCTAAGGTCGCATAGGTCGCCAGGTCGCAAGAGTCGGAAGTCAATCAATTTGCGACCTTGCGACCTAGCGACCTTAAGGTCGCAAGGTCGCAAAGTCGCAAAATGAAGTTTTAAAGGAATTAGCGACTCAGCGACCTTTGCGACCTAGCGACCTTAAGGTCGCGAGGTCGCAAGGTCGCAAACTTACAACTTGCGACCTCATTAAGTATTCGCACGTGCGACCTTTTTATATAAGGACGGGTCGCTAGGTCGCATTTGTGGCTCTCAGAGAAAACCGTGGAATTACTCTGACAGGTCGACTGGCGCGTTTTCTTCCGGGTAAGTTGCCTTTTCCTCCCTATGTTTCCCTCTTAAGCATTTCTTGCCATTATTAAGCCTCCCCACGGTCTTATTTATTTGCTGGAAAGGATGTAGGGTTTTCTTTTGAGTTTCACCGTTGTTTTGTTTCCCACAAACCCCAAGGTCACCCGTCTCTTGCCTAATTCCTCATGGCTATGCCTTATTGTCAGTTTAGGCCCTTTCAAGCCGCATACTTTTCCCGTTAGGGAAAGATTAGCCGTAAAGTCGCGTGCGCGCGAAACCCCCCGGCAGGCGCAAGTGCGACCTGCGACCTAGCGACCAGGTCGCAAGGTCGCAAGGTCGCAAAACTCCCTCTCGGCGACTCTGCGACCCTGCGACCTAGTCGCAAGGTCGCAAGGTCGCGTGTGAGTCCTTTTTGTGGATCGGCGACCCAGCGACTCCCAGAGAACAGTCAATTAATCTTTGCATGTATAGACTCTATTTAGCCATTATCATCATGTCTTTCTTATCCTGGGATTCTGTCTTGAATGCAGCAGGTGAATTCAGAGCAGACACAGTACCGGTCCTCTCCGACTCTAGCAATATGGCGCCCCGGGTATCCCGAAGGAGAAGCAGGCAGGTGGTGGAGGAAGAGTCAGACACAGACATACAAACATCTCCGCCGCCAATATACAGAGACACCCTTTGCACCTTCGCAAAGGAGGATAGCCTTAGGTGGTATGAAGTATACCGTGAGTTCTCCATGCCAGAAGAGGAGTTCCCAGAAGATCTCCCGGACCGTGAAGTATACCTGAAAGTCAAAAAGTCCAAATTGCACCTAGCTGGGTCACATCCCGCCATCTTTCCGTGCCCAGAGATGTTGGACTGGATCATACAGAAGACGGATCCGAAAAACTTCGCAATCCGAGATAGTGCAGGAAAAGCTTTCGCAACATTAGAGAGTTCAAAAGCACATGTCTACTACTCGCTACCCAAACCAGAGGTGAACTTCACCCCAAGATGGTTTGCTGCAAATGAAGTGCCGATGGTTGATACAATCAGAAGATGGTGGGCAGAACCAGACAAATTTAAGATCAAAAAGGACCAGGAGTACCCGGTGGCCAGTCTGAGGAAGGTGTATAAGTTAGTGGCCGCCATGCTGTGCAGAATATACGGGCGTTCGGACGCCACCACCTTCAACGGAACATGGGCAACCATTATGGAACACGTAACAGTACACGGCACTCGGTTCAATTGGGCTGGTATATTAATGGGCTCCATGCACACAAATTTGGCTTCAGCTTTAGCCCCAGATGAGGGAGCGCCATCGGAATTCTACATGGCTTCGTATCTATTAGATGCTGTCTGTGCCCAGATGCATGTTGAGGGATGGCCACATAACTGGGACCCCGAACAGACCCAGGCAATACACTTGCAGACCAAGGTATTCTGGGAATCCAGGTACAAGTCGGACATCGAACAAATCTCTCACATATTCATTCCCGCCCTCTACGGGAAACTATTTGGTCAAGACACCCCCTGCATGTCTTGGCGAGAAATGGAGACACTAGGTCAGGTGGCACACTGGTTTCCATTCGCTGAATTCACAATCATCCGAGTATTTGGCTCGTTTAAAGCACCACATGCTCTGCCTAAGTTTATTACTGATAAGGTGCTCATGCAGGAGGTATGTTTCCAGATGACCTCGGGTTTCTCTAACGTCCTTTCCAAAGGGAAGAAGAAACCTTGGCCCGCTCTACCTCTCACCATTGGTGCTTACACAGTAAAGGACTCCAGAGAAGTAGGGCGTGAAGGGGAAGAGGTAAAAAGTTATCACTTCAGAAATCTGGATTGCCGAACTTATGACCCAGTCAGGATAGTTCCTGAACATTGTAAAAGGGCCAATTTTAGATGGAGTTATCAGCATGTCGAGCGCCCGGCAGAGGACGAGAAAAGAAACTGGTATAACGCAAACAGGCATCTCGCTCCAGGAATCGACTCTGACCGAGAGGAAGAAGATCACCAGAACTTAGGAGATAGAAGCCAGAAGCTTGGAGGCTCTTCTTCCTCCAAAGATAAGAGAACACAGACCGGTACGGGGCCTGACACCGCAGATCAGCAAAGGGAAGCGGAAGCCCAAGCCAAGAAGGAAGAGGAAAAGAAAATGAAAGAGGATGAAGAGAAACGTAAGAAAGACGCCAGGACAGAGCAAAAAAAGAAGAAGGAGGAGGAAAAGGAAAGACAGGAAAAGGAGGCACAGGCGGCGGCAGAAAAGGCACTGAAAGAAGAACTCGACAAAGTCGATCGTCAGAAAAAGGCAGAACAAGCCGCCGCGGCAGAGAGAAAGAGAAAAGAGGAAAAGGAAGCAGAGGCAGAGGCAGAACGCAGGAAGAAAGAAGAACACGACAAGGCAGAAGCAGAGCGCCGGCAAAAGGAGAAAGAAAAGGATCAAACGCAGGATGAAGAGGACGAGCTCATAGACGACATCGACCTATCTCCCCTGAATATCCCTTCAGGTGGCGCGAAAAGTACCCTCAATGTTGATGGCTTTCCCGGTGAGCAAGAAGAAGAAGTCTTCGACTTGACCAGGTTGACATTTGACCAATTCTCTTTCAAAATATGGCAAGAGAAAAGGAAATCCTTAGCGCAAGGCCATCCCGCCATCTCCACGGTCGCCACTGGAAAGGACATAGTCCCAGACACAAGGACTAATCCTGTTATGATAGCGTCAGCAGGCACCACTTTTGCCGCAGCCACAGAGGAAAATGTCACTAGGATGAGCAGGGAAATTATTTCTTTACAGAACAGGCTAAAAGCGGCAGAGCAGGAGAAATCAAGGCTAGAAAATGAGATGCTCCAGCTTCAGGGTAGGCCCGCTCAAGTGAATGAGGTCCCACTGGCGGTCAGGAAGGAATGTGATGTGTTGGAGATGACAATGAGGCAAGTATACCAGGAAATGCTCACCCTGAAACAAACAGTGGCCCCATTGGCAGAGGCACGGGAAGAAACCAGGCAGAAACACGAACAGCTCAGGGAAGCCTCGGCAGCCTTGGATAAAATGATGAATTGGACAGCACAGTATCAGCAAGCTCCCGAACATGTGCCTCGGAAGGATTGGAGTCATACGCAAGAAGCCAAAGTACAAATTCGGATGAGTATGCAATCCAAAGACAAGCTGTCCAAAGATCTGGACAAAGTGATGTCTGCATATAATCACCTAATCAATGGTATTGACTCCATGAACGCTCTTCATCACATTCCGTCATTAGGGGCACTAAATGAAACTAAAGACTGGGAGCAGGTAGAGCAGGAAATTCAGTCTTTTCTGCAGCCCGTAAGACAAGCTGCTGCCGCACCAGAATTCGAGGCATCACAAGAGAACCTGAATCGGTTGCTTGTCACTCCAGTGAAAATCTACACTAAGCTTGCTTCTCTCTCAATGCTGATCTCTCAGAAGAAGGAGACTCTGGTGCCGAATGCTCTAGAATGTATGCATCAGATAAAAGAGGAAAGCCCTCTTGTCGCTCCTATAACGACAGATTACCAGACTTGGAGAGATTTCCTCAAAGGCAAGAAAGTCGACGTTCCAGAAACCTCAATTGCGCGACCACCTCCCTAGTTCAAATGCCAAGTCGCATGTCGCACTTGCGACCAGGTCGCAGGTCGCACTTGCGACCAGGTCGCAGGTCGCAATTTTGGCAAACAGGAAGCTGAACCGTCGGGAAGTTGAACCGTCGGAAGGCCATAAGTGCGTCTGTTGAATCTATAAATACCCCTGTGGGGAGCATTGTAAATGGCTGCTCTTTTTTGGACTGAAAGGCATTATTGCATTGTAACTGAGGAATCATACTCTTGATATATGAAATATAATACATGTTAAAAACCCTTTGATTGGATGATGTGTTTAGCTGTGACAACATTGTGTGTATTTTGCGTGCAGTTTCAGAATATCTTCTGATTAATGAATCTGTGTTATCAATAGTGTCATTTATGCACCATAGCTATCTGTGATTGTGTTGATGATGCTCTAGTTTATTATTTATTTCATGATGAATGTTAATGAACTGTTTTATTAGAATTTCGTTATATCTTTCGGAAAGTTAAGGGATATTCTCGCCACTAAGAACTGTTTCTTTGGCGGTCAGATTATCCTGCATGCATACCTCATAGATGTGTTGCTAACGACACTTCCTGAGTGTATGCATTCTGTTTATCACCTTGCTACGCACAGTGTCATATATTGGTCTTATACATCAGTCATGTGTTATGTATCGTGTGAATGAGTGTATGTTTGCAGTTACAATCAGGTTGCTCGAAACTGAAGAGACAGTCATTTAAGTGGTAGCCGGACCCACACCCCGGACGGGATCCCTACTCCAAACGGTTCAAAGTCTAATTGGGACTTTCTACCGGGGAGATCCCCTACTGTTGGCTGGACATATTTTCCCGTCAACAAAATCCAAATAGTTTAATTAAAATCAAAAGTCGATTTCAACAAAAATAATATTCTAAAAACTAATCTTCAAAACTAATTATCATTAAAACTTTTATAAAAAAATCATATATATATATATATATATATATATATATATATATATATATATACTCAATACAATTTAATCTCATATTTAAAAATTAAAATAAATAAATATATATTTAATTAAGTATTTATCTTTTACTTTTACAATAATTTTATAACTTATGATTGCAAAAAAATAGAACACACTGAAACATAGAATTCTAATCTTCACTTCAAACTGAATCTTTTTTCACTTTTAGGGATTTAAGCATTGAAAAGTGAGAAATACATAATATAACATATTGTCTTTACTATTAATTCAGTGCAATAAAAATCAATGATTTGGCACATTGATTTTAATGGTATGTATGGTAAAAAATATTGGTTGAGAATATGGAAATGCTTTCACAATTATATATAACTTGATAATTGTAAAAAATCGAACACCCTTGAAACATAAAATTCTAATATCCACTTCAAACTTATCCTTTTTCAGTTTTAAGGATTTAAAATTGAAAAGTAAGAAATAAGTAATATAACATGTCCTTTTTACTATTAATTCAATGCAGTATAAATCAATGATTTGGCACATTGATTTTAATGATATGTATGGTAAAAAATATTTTTTCAAAAGAGTTTTGAATTTTCAGCTTGGAGATTATGGAAATACACTTAAAATTATATATAATTTGATAATTGTACAAAACATGTAGTAAAAATCAATGGTTTGGCACATTGATTACATGTCGTCTTTATTATGAATTTAGTGCAATAAAATTCAATGATTCCTCATATTGATTTTAATGATATGTAAGGTAAAAATTAAATTTTTCAAAAGAATTTTGAATTTTCAGCATCGAGATTATGGAAATACTTTTACAATTATACATAACTTGCACAAAAATGAAACACCCTAAAACATAAAATTCTGATTTTCACTTCAAACTCCTTCTTTTTTCACTTTAAGTATCTAAACATTAAAAAATAAGACTTAAATATAACATTTCATCTTTACTATTAATTCAATACATTAATATTAAGTATTTACTATTAATTCAAACTCGTTATTTTTCACTTGTAAGGATATAAACATTAAAAAGTGAGAAATACGTAGTCCTCTTTTAAGTATCTAAACATTAAAAAATAAGACTTAATTTAACATGTGGTCTTTACTATTAATTCAATACATTATAAACAAGGAGGTTGGTAGTCCCATAGACTATTTTTAGTCTTGTAGACGTTATAATATCATTCATTCATAATAAACACTAATCGCCTCATGTTCTTTGCGTTCTTCATGAAAGGAGATCCAACGACACATGCTTGTCTCTTTTAGCTTCCGAGTTTACCATGTTGTCCCGTTGCACAATAAACACTCTTCACCTCTATCCAACGAGAGAATGGCACGTATGTGTCTATTTTTAGCTTCAAATTTTACTGGTGGGTTATAATAGTGAGTTTCAACCATGGGTCTTGAATGTGTTCGAAAATGGGGAAATACCTGACAATGAGAAAAGGGAAAGGCATAGGAAAGGTAGCTTTGATGGAGGTCTCACAGGGCTTGTTTAGCCTCGGCTCAGTTGCTTCCATGCATACATGCTACCTTGAATTACCAAGTAGAAATCTAGAGAATTTTTCCATAGAAGAACCAAAGACACGACACCATTGAGGTGCACAAGGGACGGGGAGATGATGGGTTCATGAGTAAGCCTCCCTCCAACGCTAGCAAAAGGATATTGAAGAACCAAGGGGACATGGAACTCACAAGCAGTTTCACTTTCTCCCCACCAATGAAATTCAAGAATTCTTCACCAGTACAAAGCAGCACGAATAAAGACGATTTACTAATTAGAAATAACAAATAATTTAATTTTAAATTGTGTAATTACTAATAGAATTTACTTGTTGAATGTTTATTAAGTTAAAGTGTGCTTGATTGTGTTTATTATTTAGCTGTTGGTCTCGACTGTGTTTTTGTTGTTTAGATGTAGGTGTCAAAGTCACTAAAATATTCTCTGGAGTCAATATACTATGGATTTAAAGTATTTATGAACTCCATTGTTGAGATTGGCACTTAATTTGAAATTGAAAACATTAGGAAGAACCATACTCATTTGTTGAAAACTACGAACTTGGTTCTAATGGTGGCTCAAATTTTTCGAAAGCAGATTCATTGGGAAATTTGTTGAGTTCTAGGGTAGGTTTAATTTTTCACCTTGGGCACATGTGCACTTTTCTTGGTGTTTCCATTATTGTAATTCCTTAAAGCTCCATGATTAGCACTTTGTATTACTTTACATAAAACTTTTGAAGTTTTTTTTTGTTTTAGGCTTTTTGTTAACATGGTATAAATTTAGGTGATGCAACTATTACACATGTAGAGTATGGGACAACCTTGGTGATGTTAATCAGTAGTATTAGGGTTTAACAGGTTGCAGTGATCAGAGAGTTAGTATTGTTTACTCTCTCATTTCACTGTAAGTTAATTTTTGCATTGTAATTTAATTGCATTTGGAATTTGTGTAAGTTGCTAATGTTGTTAATACATATAATACATTGCAAGTAAGTTGCTAATACATTTCGGATTCATTTGCATGTTTTGTCTCATCAACTGTTTGAACTAAAACCAACCACAAATAGATATTGGAATTGGATATTTCATTTGTTGAACAAATATGTAATGGACCAACATATATTTAATGTCCCAACAATAACAATAAAATTGTCGAAAGGACGAAAGCCTCTCAGTTTGAACAATTGGTTGCTTACTGCTTTGGATGTAGCTGAGCACTTTGAATGTAGTCAAGCTCTCATGTAGAGGCTCACGGAAAGGCATACAGAGGATCACTAGAACATCGCATAAGATAACACAATCACTTAACAAAAATTTAACACTATCACCAACAAAATTGATTCACCGAAACCTGACAAAATTGATGAATCTACGAAACTTCACAAAAATTTTATTTGATGGATCTACAAAACTGACAAAATGTTTATTTAATAATTTTTACATGTCACACAAATATCTATAGCGTATCTCTACAGTGTCTCTAAAGTGTCATATGACGAATCATTACAGTGTCAGCAAGAATAACCTCACAATAAAAGCGCCTATCGGCGTAATTATAGGTGGTCAGTATTTTAGGATGAGCACATAATACTATAGTTATGTCCTTAATTTCACCAATGGTAGCTTGTTGTCAATTGTTATAGGCTATCATATTCGTAGGATTCTCATTGGTGCATTAAAGACCTAATTCTTCCATTAGAATCCTTGACATAACATTTGGACTAGATCCACCATCAATTAGACAATAATGAGCAATTTTTTTTCCGTAATCTTCATATAAACATAAAAAGGACGATTGTTAGGTCCCTATAATACTAGTGTAACCCTTTATTGTTATTATTAGTGTAGCCCCCTTATTTTTATTGTTGTGTCCATGCAGTCCCCATATTGTTATTATTGTGCTCCATATAAGCCCATTATTGTTATTTTTGTGCCCTTACATTATTATTGTTATGTAGGCTCTGATTATATTGTGACCCCTTAGACTCTTATATATAGAAAGTAGGTTTTTTCATTTGAATCATCCAAGAATTGTTCATTTACATAATGTAATAAGGTTTCCCCCTCGAAGTGGATAATTTCTAAGTCTTTGATATATCTTTTCTTGTATTATGTTAGCTGATTGCATAACATTTGGTATCTGAACTTTAGATTCTAGGGTTTCGTTGCTGCAAACAGGTCATCTTGGAATTTTCGCTATAAATTTTTTTCTGCGAAGGTTCAGAAGTTGAAATTTTTACCATGATAAGTCGAAATCCTGAGGAGCTTCGTATAAAAATTTCAGATCTTGGTTCGCTATATTTTTGGAGATATGATCTGAGGAAGTTAGGATTTTTCCACACTCCATAATTTCATCCCAAAAAAGTGACCGAGGGAAAATCGTCATAATTTTCGTTTCAGACATATGATTTAAATTATGTAAAAATTAGTCGAAATTGCACGGACTTATATCTAATTTTTGAAATTCACAACTATAAAGATGGAAGTGTTGCTACTCCTAGCCTTCCAAAACCTACAAGGTTGAGCCCAAAACAGTTGGAAGAAAAAAGAGAAAAAGGGTTTTGTTACAATTGTGATAGAAAATACACTAAAGTTCATAAGTGTGCTAAGAAGATATTCTTTTACATAGATTGTGAAGACGAGGAAGAAAAGGAACAAGAAACTTCAAAAGAAGAGGATATACACCAGGAACAAGCCTTAGAGAAACAAAATATGAATCTGACCATCTCTTGTAATTCACTTGAAGGAATTACCACTCCTTAAACTCTCAATATAGAAGGATATATCAAGAAGAAAAAGGTAATATTGTTGATTGATCGACTAGTACCCGTAATTTTATTCATTGTAAGATAGCCAAGGAATTGAATTGATTCCTATATCCAGCACCAGAGTGTCAAGTGATGGTTGCAAATGGAGGAACTATAAACTTCTCTGGAAAGTGACATAATATCAAGCTAACCATGGGGGAATATGTATTGAATAGACCAATGCTTTCCATTCCAATGGGTGGTGTTGATGTGGTACTAGGAGTTCAATGGTTACAATCTTTGGGTTCGATAAATTTAATTTTCAAGAAACTTTCAGCTTGAAATTTTTTGGGAAGGAAAGGAAGTTGAATTAAGGGGTATTACAGGGAAATTGTGAAACAAAATCAGCTCTAATGGCATGAAAAAGCTTATAAATAAAGAATAATGAGGTGTAATTGCAAAAGTATGTTCACTAGAGTTTCAAACATCGAAATCATCTATTTCTCCAGATCTCCAAAAATCCTTGGGTAATCATTCCAAGGTATTTGAGACTCCCAAATGCCTCCCACCTATTTGTGATCATGATCATGCTATTCATTTGATTCTAGGAAGTGTTCCTCCAAACATCAAGCCTTACATATATCCCTATGCCCAAAAGAGTGAAATTGAACGTATGATTACAGAAATGCTAGAGGCTGGTATAATTCAACATAGTAAAATTTGTTTCTCTACTCTAGTAGTATTGGTGCATAACAAGGATGGATCATGGTGCATGTGTCTGGATTATAGGGAGCTCAAAAATCTCACTATTAAAGATAAATTTCCCATTCTTGACATTGATGAATTATTGGATGAATTACATGGAGAAATTCACTTCACCAATTTTAATCTTCGTTCAGGATATCATCAAATTAGAATGAATACTAAAGACATTTTGAAAATAGAATTTAGAACTCATGAGCGTCATTATTAATTTTTGGTCATGCCTTTTGGCCTTACCAATGCACCTTCAACATTTCAAGGGTTGATGAATTCCATTTTCAAACCCTTCCTTAGAAAATTTGTGTCAGTATTTTTTGATGATATAGTAATCTACATAAAGTCTTAGAACAACCATGTTCAACATGTTGATAGGGTGCTCAAACTATTGGATCAAAAACAATTATATGCAAAAACCTCCAAATTTTTCTTTGGAGTATAGAAGGAGGAATATCTGGGTTATATTGTATCTCATGAGGGTGTTAAGGTAGACCCTAACAAAATTAAAGCCATTAAGGATTGGAAAATCCCCACAACCATAAAGCATATGCGAGGATTTCTCGGGTTAACAGGGTATTATCTCAAGTTTGTTAATAATTATGGAAGAATAGTAGCACCTCTAACAACAATATTGAATAAAGATCCATTTTCTTGGACTCAAGAAGCAACTAAGGGCTTTGAACATCTTAAAGAGGCAATGTGCCAACACTGGTCTTAGCTACGCCAAACTTTACAAATACCTTTATTGTGTAATTTTATGCCTTGGGAAATGGAATTGGTGTTGTTTTAATGCAAGAAGTAAGACCCATTTCTTTTGAAAGTCGCCCAATCAAAGGAAAGTATTTACATAAACATATTTATGAGAAGGAAATGTTGGAAATACTGCATGCACTGAAGAAATGGAAACCTTACCTAATGGGAATACACTTCAAGGTAAAAACAGATCATGATAGTCTTAAATACTTTTTGGAACAAATACTATATTCAGAAGAGCAGCAAAAATGGGTCACAAATATGTTGGGTTATGACTTTGAAATCATCTACAAAAAGGGGAAGTTGTTGGGTTATGACTTTGAAATCATCTATCAAGAAAGGATGAGGATGTAGAAGCATTGCTTTGCGTCATTTCTATTATCCAACCAGATTGGATAACCGAAGCAAGGGAGGAATGGAATAATGAAGAAGAAGTGTGGACACTCATTCAAAATTTGTAGAAAGTTCCCAGTACATCTGATATATTTAGCTGGAAAAATGATTCATTATGGTACAAAGATAGCTTATATATTTGTAAGAATTACCAACTAAAACAAAAGCTATTTTGGAATTACACACAACTCCCTTAGGAGGACACTCGTGATTTTTTAAAAACTTACCACATGATCAAGAA